>LZPO01030506.1:1257731-1269739 GCA_001675575.1 Neotoma lepida
ACTTTATTAATAGCATGGGGGAAACAATTATAGAAATCTAATTCTGTTCCAGAGATCAAAGTTCTGAGATGGGTGCGACCCAGTGGTTCCTGATCACATCTGTACCCACTTCCTGCTCTCTCCAAAGTNCANGATGGCCTCCAGTGGCCAGTTGGTTTTGTCCTTACCACAGGAAAACACCGAAGAGTTTGAGCCTTGCCTCATCTAGACCCTTTTCCCCATGGGGGAGTTGAGCCTTGCTTACTTTGGTGTAGACAATGGTGAGTGAGTCTTTTACTTTTATATGAGAAGAAATGCAAAGCACATGGCTTATGTACCAGAAATACATCTTCTTAGAGTGCTGGAGTCTGGAAATCTAAGATCAGAGGTCAACAGACCCCCTTCTTCCACAGCCTCCTATTGCCTTCATAGATGGCCATCTTGTGTCTTCTCATCAGCACAAATAACTGAACATAGTGGATTCAGTTCTTGGTGAGGGTCAAGNCAACACAGGCATGGCCAAGAAGCATGGAGACACATTGATTACCTGAAGCTCTTCGAAGGCAGGCGCATCCTTGAGCATGCTTAGTTTAAGAGAAACATTACTGAACACGCCCAGCTTAGGGTTATAGTTCAAGGAAAGATGAAGGGCACAGCCCTGGGTATGCACAGAATAACATCATGGAACGCACGTTTAAAAGGTTAAAATGCTGGGGGGTGGAGAGATAGCTCAGCAATAGGAGCATTCATTGCTCTTCTGGAGGATCTGAGTTTGGTTCCCAGAACCCACGTCAGGTGGCTTGTAGCTGTCGTATCTGTAACTCCTGCTCCCAGGGATCCAAGTCTTTAGGTACCTGTGTTCACACGTACAAACCATACACACACAAATACACATAATTAAAAATAATGAAAATAAGCCAGGCATAGTGGTGCATACCTTTGATCTCAGCACTTAGGAGGAAAGGCACATGGNTCTCCGTGAGTTCAAGGCCAGCCTGATTACACAGTGAATTCCAGGCCAGTTTGTGTATTCCTTGAGCCTCTTAAAATAAAAAGGCTTTTGTTTGTTTGTTTTTTTCCAGACCTGACGTTACTCTCCTCCAGTGGCAAAGACACACTCTTGAGGGAAAGACAGGTTCCCTAATCTCTCACAAAACTCCTCTCCTTGCCGGTTTCATCTGTGGGGTTTCATCTGTGGGATGGCTTAAAACAAAAACCTAGGTCATCTCAAACTTACAGCAGCTCTCCTCACTCAGCCACCCAATTATATAATGCTCCAGGTCACCCACCATGCCTCTTCCACTCTTCCCTTTCACCCTAACCCCAATGCAACACACGTTATCTTTTTGTCTCCTATATACATCTGGAATTCCTCCACTTCGATCTTCCCTGCCCCTGGCCTGCCATAAGCCACAATTGTCCCTTTCTTGTTCGTTTGGTTGTTTGGTGGTTTAGTTTTGGTTAGCCCTGTGTAGCACATAACATTGAAGGATTGCTCATTTTTCTTAAGCATATTGGGAATATTTCTAAGATGAGTTACAGAGCCATGCATGGCGGCACTTCCCTGTAACCCCAACAGGGGTTAAGCAGGTGTAGACAGAGGGGTGTAGAGTTCAAAGTCACCCTGTCTATTACTACATTTCAAGTTAAAGATTAGCCTGGGCTATAGGAGACCTTATGGGTGAGGGGAGATCAGTTACATCCTAAATCAACTATATTTCAACTCATGTCATTCAATTGTCAGAGGACTGTATAATATATACCATATATTATTTTTGGTTTTGGTTTGTTTGAAACAGGGACTCCCTATGTATTCCTGGCTGGCCTGGAGCTTGCTATATAGACCAGACTGGTCTCAAACTTATAGCAATCCACCTGCCTCTGCCTCCCTGGTTCTGGGATTATAGTCATATGTCACATACTCTGTTCTTCCTTCCTTCTTTTTTTGTGTGGAGAGAGAGTAAGAGAGGGGTCTCAATGTGCTCGGTATGTAATCAGGCTCTTCCTGTTCAGCCTCCCAGACGCTGAGATCATAGTTTCATGCCATTGTTCCCAGTCAATCAGTAAACTGATGTTGGTTTTATTTTTATTTTTTGAGACAGGGTCTTCCTAGATCACTTAGGCTGGCTTTGGATGGGAAGCAATCATCCCACTTCTGCCACTCTTGAGGGCCAGAATAATAGGAGTGAGCCAGCACTCTCAGGATTTTCTTCAAGGTGGTTGGTAGGATTACAGGTATAGGCATCAGCATGTCTAGGTCTAACAGGTTTTTCAGTGGTAGAGATCAAAATATGTGAAGCAGGTGTTCTGCCACTGAGCTATACACCCAACCCATAAAGGTCATTTTTTTTTAAGTAATTTATTTTATGTGTATGGATGTGATTTTGTTTTGTTTGGGGTTTTTGTGGGGTTTTTGTTTGTTTGTTTTTGTTTTTTCAAGACAAGGTTTCTCTGTGTAACAGCCCTAGCTGTCCTGGAACTCGCTTTGTAGACCAGGCTAGCTTTGAACTCACAGAGATTTGCCTGCCTCTGCCCCTGAGTGCTGGGGTTAAAGGCGTGCTGCACCACCAAGCCCAGCAGTGTATGGGTGTTTTGCCTGCACATGTGTCTATGCACCATGTGCAGGCAGTGCCCTCGGAAGTTAAAAGAGGGCATCAGATTCCCCTGGGACAGGAGCTGTGAGATGCCATGTGGGTGTTGGGAATTAAACCTGGGTCTTCTGGAAGAGCAACTATTGCTCTTAACTGCTGAGCCATCACTNTAGCCTCCATAAACACTTTCAATGGCTGGAAACCTTTAATCATTATTTAAAAGCTATGCAACTTTACACACATTCTGAACTTTTCCAGTCTTTAGTTTCCTCTTGTGTCCAGGGGGCAAAAGAACTGCCATGGAAAACAGAAGCAGACTGANCAGAGGCATGGTATAATGAGATTTTAAAGATTATCCTGAAAGGGACTGGCAAGATGGCCTAGCAGGTAAAGGCACATACTGCCAAGCCAGACAATCTGAGTTGGATCCCCAACACCCACAGCATAGGAGAGAACAGACTCCTGAAAATTCTCCTCTGACATGCACACACCTGTAGTTCTAGCACTTGAGAGGCTAAAGCAGGAGGATCTCAGTTGAGGTTAACCTGGACTACTGAACTACATAGCAATCCAGGCTACAGAGTGAGACTTGTTTCATAATAAATAAATAAATAAAAAAGTGGTGTTTAGCTTAGGAAAGGAATAAGCATGAAGTAAAGGGATGTATCCAGCTATCACCAATAAGAAGGAGAAAGAGGAGGAGGAAGAGGAGGAGAAGGAAAAGAAAAAAAGTAGGTATGGTGACCCAAGCCTGTAATCCCAGCACTTTGGAGGTAAAGGCTGAAGGATCAGGAGTTCAAGGTCATCCTTGACTACACAGGGAATCTGAGGCCACCTTGGGCTACGTGAGGAGACCCTCTCCATAACAAACAAACAAAAAAAGATAAATAAATGAAGCACTTCACAATAAGGCACACAAGGCCTGCTCCTCAGTTCTCCATATTCCCTCCCCTCTGTCACCTTACCCCTTCTATACTTTTTTTTTTTTTGAGACAGGACCTTACACTTAGCCTAGGATGGCCTGTAGTGGGTACCTGTTCCATCTATAACCTTGAAGTACTAGGGCATGGCCTCAGGGCTAGCTTAAGGTGAGGGGCACTTACTCCTGGCCTTCTCTCCCTCCTGGGCTTGGATGGTGTGTGTGGACTGACTCAGTTGGCAGGAGCAGCATGAGACAGGACCTTAGCCTTCCAGGACCCTGCAACGATTTGCCTATTCTGTTTAGTGAGTTGTTTTCTCCAATTTATGTTAGAATAAACTCCCTATACCCCTTAAGCAGACTCCCTTGGATTTCTCAAAATAATGGCCTCAAGCTTGCTATGAAGCCAAGGTGACCTTGAACTTTTATAAATATTTAAAATGAATTTTATTAGGTGTGATGGCTATTCTTGGTTATCAATGACTACATCTGGAATTAACTAAAGTNCAAAAGTNGAGGGCACACCTATGAGAGAGCCTTGCTTAATTTGAAGTGGGTAGATCCATGTCTAATGCAGATCTTGAGATGGGAAGGCACAACTTGAATCTGTGCCACACCTGCTGGAAACAGGTAAGGACATGGAAGAAGGAAGCTTTTGCTCTTTGCCTGCTTGCCCTCACCTTGCTAGCACATCCCTTCCTTCACTGGCATTGGCACCTAGTTCTTCAAGATTCCAGCATATACTGAAGACCAGTGGAGACATCCAGCCTTGTGGACTGAGCAACTACTAGATTCTTGGACTTTCTGTTCACAGCTAGCCATTGTTGGGTTAGCTGGACCATAGCCTGTAAGTCATTCTACTAATTTATAGATAGATAGATAGATAGATAGATAGATAGATAGATAGATAGATAGATAGATAGATGATTCATTCTGTAAGTTCTACTATGCTAGAGAACATTGACTAATACGTTAGGGAAAGAGGAAATTTTACTTTTTTTTTTTTGAGACAGGGTTACTCTGTGTAGCCCTGGATGTCCTGAAACTGGCTCTTAGACGAGGCTGGCAGCTGGTCTCAAACTCACAGAGATCGGCCTGCGTCTGCCTCCTGAGTGCTGGGATTAAAAGCGTGCACCACCACCACCACCTCTTGGAACTTTTACTCTTAATGTATAGAATCTGAAGGAAAACGTGTATATTTTAAAAGAAGCCCTNCTGAAAATATATGGGATGCTTCACAAATTTGTGTGTCATCCTTGCACAGGGATCATGGTAATCTCGGTATCGTTATAATTTTAGTGTANGTACTGCTGAAGCAATTACATGTGCTTTTTGTGTGNCTGCTTGTACGTATGTGCACCATGTGGTGCCTACAGAGGCCAGAAGAAGGCACTAGGTACCCTGGAAGTGGAATTAAACTCCCTAATGGGGNTGCTGGGAACTAAACACCAGTCCTCTGCCAGAGCAACAAGTACTTATAACTGAGCCATCTCTCTCCAGCCTCTGACTTCAAACGTTGGATCCTCCTGCCTACAACTCCNGATTAGCGCCTGCCTCCACTTTCCCAGTACTAGGATTACAAGCATGCACCACCCAGTTCATGCTGTGCTNGGGATGGAACCCAGGGCTTCGTGCATGCTCTGTAAGCACTCTACAAATTGAGCAGTATCTCCATCTCTGCCACTGATCTCTTGCTATATAACTTACTTGTAGACTCTTCCCATACTCTGTACTATATGCTCCCACTTCTTACAGGCCCTGAAATGCCTTAGTGCTACTGATGTTCCTGGGAAACTCTGGCCTAGGTAAGCTTCTGCTCCAGCATCCTGTGCTTCAGGGAGCCTCCCAGTGTTCGATCCTCTCCTCTTACCCCACCGTGTGAGCATCAGCGATCTTAGCACCTTTGGAGCAGTGATTTTATTGGGATCACTCCTCTTTCGCCAGTGCCCAGCAGGTGATGCCACCATTTGAAAAGTAATCCTGGTGGTGCTGGAGAGATGGCTTAGAGGTTAAAAGGCATTTACTCCTCTTCCAGAGGACCCAAGTTCAATTCTCAGCACCCATATCAGGTGGCTCAGGACTCCAGCTCCAGGGATACCCAATTTCTTTGGCCTCTCCAAGCACCTGTGCCCCTGTGTACACATCACAGACATACACACAGCTAAATAATACAAGTAAAATCTTTAAAAATAAGTGTTGGTGCCTAACATGGTGGCACACACCTTTAATCCTAGCACTAGAGAGAGAGGCAAGTGAATCTCTATAAGTTCAAGGTCAAGCTGGTCTACAAAGTGAGTTCCAGGCCAGCCAGGACTACATAGTGAGACCTTGTCTAATATATATATATATATATACACACACACATAAATGCTAGTGCCTCAAATTTGTAATCCCAATACTTGAGATACTGAGGCAAGAGGACAGTTGCAAGTTTGAGACTAGCCTGGGCTACATATGGAGTAGTGGGTCAGCCAAGGCAAGACCCTGCCTCAAAAAATAAATAATAAATAAATAATAAAATAAAATAAATAAAATAAAATAAATAATAAGTAAAGGGCTAAAGAGATGGCTTAGGAGCTCAGAGCAATTACTGCTTTCACAAAGGATCTGTTCCCAGCATCCACATGGTGGCTCACAACTACCTGTAACTCCAGTCCCAAGGGATCTGACGCCCTCTTCTTGCCTCGAAGAACTCCTGCATGCGTGTGGACAAACACACATATTACAAACACACATACTACAAATAGAATAAACAGATCTTAAAATAAATAAATAAGCCAGGCGGTGGTGGCACACGCCTTTAATCCCAGCACTCGGGAGGCAGAGGCAGGCGGATCTCTGTGAGTTCGAGTCCAGCCTGGTCTACAGAGTGAGTTCTAGGACAGCCAGGACTGTTAAATAGAGAAACCCTGTCTTGAAAAACCAAAGAATAAATAAATACATACATACACATTAGTGAAAAAGAAGGAAATAAAGGAGGCAAGCCCAAGGCCAACAGTGAGAAATCTTTACTCTCTTTCCTAAGCATATGTACCCCATGGGCTAGAAACCCACAGAGAATGACAGCAACAGGCATGTGATCGCACATGTATGTTAGCTGTATAGAGAGTTCATATAAACTGCTCATTTACACATGAACACTGGTACTGACAGGCTGAGGACTCCGAGAGTCAGGGCCTTGTTGAACACTGAGGTGGCAGGAACCCTGCTGAGGTCTGCAGGGGACAGTAGCAGAGGCAGGTGCTGAAGGACAGTTTTCTGTGCAGAGAGGTGTGCAGGCCTGCAGACAGCTCTCTGGGAAGGAGGAAGCCACCTGAGGGTAAGCCAGGGCTGCCAGGCGCTGCTGCACACACTCAGCCGTCAGCCGTGCTTCTGGGTCAGCATCCCAGCAGTCTTCTAGGAGCTCCTTCAGCCCCCTGGGGTCCTGGAGGAAAAGACAGTGGCAGGCCTGACCCAACCCCAGAGTGGACATCTTCAGTGTTCACTTCTTCCCAGTGCTCCGCCGCAGTCGGCACAGAGCCCTTGCCAAGCTCCACCACTCCTGACTCCACACTCCACTTGATGGGGCACTGAATTTGGGGGCCCATGGTACTGGAAGAGACACTGTCACCGGGGCAGAGCTCCAAGTGGGAGAAGAACCAGAGAGGACTTCCTGGAGGAGGATACTGAACAAAGAGCTAACTGATGGAATGAGGGGATAGAAATAGAAAAGGCTCCACAGGAAGGTATATGTCTCAGGTGGGTGGAACCAGTTGTGTGAGACTTAGGGGAGAAAAGGTAAACTGAGGGCAAGTATAGGAGTAGAAGGTCTCGTTGTAGCAGAGAAGTCCTTGAAATCCATACCCAGCCCCACTCCCGGTCCCCAGCTGGCAAGCCTGTGGCTTCTTACTGTGGCAGAGTAGCTCCAAGAGGGTGGGATGTTGGGGCGCCTCCTCTCCTCTACTGCCAAGGCCCAGAGCTCACAGGCACTGGGGTTGCTGCCCAGTTCTGCCTCATAGGCCAATTGAAAAGGTGGTGGTCTGCGGTCTGGGAAAAGTATAGGCATTATGTCAACCTACCCTGGTTAGGGGGCTCCCAGGTAGAAAAACTAGGAAAGGTCATAGGCTTCTACCATCAGGCCGGGAGGTAGGTGAGCCTTTGGTAGGTGGGACACNGGGTGAAGACTTTACCAGGCCTCAAATCTGAACAGCGACTCAGGATCTCCCACAGGAGCAGAGCCAGGGAGTAAATATCTGCTCTCTGGAGGGCTGTGCCCCAGTCCTGTAGGTCTAGAGTCTTGTCCAAGAGCTCTGGAGCCATGTACCTCTGGGTGCCAGCCTGGAGAATAAGATGTGNGATGCCAAGAATCACCTCCACAGAAACCCGCCCTGCAGCTCTGGTCCACAGTTCCCCCAATTACAGACTCAGCAATGTCCCACTGACTTGCAAAGCTACATCGTTACCACAGCAATGGCTGTATGCTCATCAGCACCACCATCATCTCAGGCTTCACATTTATCAAAAAACACTCACCTCCAATATGGCAGCTGGGCCTCGGGGCTGAGTAGCTGCTGAGGCAGGAGGCCGAGCAAGGCCAGGGAGCACCAAGGCAAGGCCCAGGTCTCCAATGGCACATGACCTATCTTCCCGAATGAGCACATTCTGGCTGCTCAGGTCTCGGTGGGCAATACCTGGTTTATATTGGCCTGTGGAAAAGTCCAAGATTTAAGGAACACAGGTCATCTGGTTTTCCTTGACCCAGTCCTTCTGACTATCCTGCCTCCCTGTTGCCGGCTCCCTTACCGTCCTGCCAGCGCTCTTCATGGAGAAACGCCAGGCCCTCAGCCAGGGACAGAGCCATCCTCAGGGAACTTCCCCAATCACTGGTATACTGAGTCAAGTAGTGACACAGGGAGCCCTGGAGGAAAGCCAAACGAAGAGCAGAGCACACAGAACTAGGGGAAGATTATCCCAGGAAGCAGAGATCTACTGACAGACCCCACACACACACCAGCCTGGCACCTCCCCAGCAGACAGAGACACCCTGACAGAACCAGGTTAAGACACTGCAGACAGCGGAGACACGAGGACATGCATCAGTCAAAGCGACAGGAAAAAAATAGTAACTCTAGGAGGGCGTGATACTGTATGCCTGCCATCCCAGCGCTTGGGGAGTGGAAGAAGGAGGATCAGGAACAAGCCAGTCTGGGTTACAGGAGACCCTGCCAGGAAGCACACACGCACCGCCCCTCCCAACACACACACACACACACACACACACACACACACACCCCACATAAATAATAATTTTAGCCAGACATGGTAACACATGCATGTAATCTCAGCACTCAAGGGGCTGAAGCAGGAAGCTCCTACATTTAAGGCCCAATGGCGGGCGGGGGATGGCTTAATTCAGTGGTACTGAGTACTTCCTGTGACACAGACCCTTCGAACAGGGTTTCCTATAGTTCTCATGAGGATCCCATCATGAAGGAATTCTGATCACCCTGGTTTTTGTGGATTTTCCCCCCTCTCTTTCTCGCCTCTATTTAAAATAGTAGGACACTTTCCTATTTCTGTGTGGTGTTATGTGTCTCTATGTACCCATATGCTCCATATGGGGGGCGGGAGACAACGTGCTGGAGTTGGTTCTCTCCTTTCACCATAGGGATTGAACTCAGGTCTTCAGGTTTGGTGGCAGCGCCTTTACCCACTGAACCATCTTGCTGGACCTTTTACCTTCTTTCCTTCAGTTCTCCCCGGCTAACCCTCCACCCCCACAGGCCACTTTCTTTTAGGCAGGGTCTCACTATGTAGCCCTNGCTGACATGGAAGTCACTCTGAGGATGAGGCTGCCATGGGGCTTGCAGTGATCCTCCTGCCTCTACCTCCCAAGTGCCAGCAGTACAGGCACAAACTACCACACCTGGTTAGAGTTGGAGCTTTAGAGGGTGGTGCTGAGTAAGCTTGCTTGAGGTCACATGATGAGATAGGAGTGGCATTTGCATCCAAGCAGTCTGACTCAGGAGTCACTGTCATGTGGTGACTCAGAGGATTCAGGACAAAGGTAGTCAAGGGCGTCCCTCAAACCTCCTGGCCTAGGGTATCAGGCCTGCATAGACATGGGTGGGTAGAGCTAATGTAGGCGGAGCTACTGGGAAAAGGGCATTCATGAACATGCTGAGCACCTTTGGGTGTGCCAACAACTGTACCCAGGCGGCACTGTGCCTCAGGATTAGGTGATCACCATATAAGCAGAGGATACAATAAATGCCACAATATAACAATGAACTAAATGCCCTGGCTGTAAAGCAATCATGACTACAGTACTCGTGACAGTCAGAGGAAGCTAAGCAAACAAGAAGGAACTGTATATCTATCTGTACATGTATTTTTGAGACAGGTTTTCTTACTAACTGGAGCTCACTCAATAGGCCAGGCTGGCCATAATAAACCCCAGAGACCTGTCTATCCCCATCTCCCTTGTACAGTGATTACAAGCACACACCCCATGCCTGGATTTTTCTTCTTCTTTTTCTTTTTCTTGGCATTACAGGCGTGCACCACTACATCTGGCTCTCTTTTGTTTTTTTCTTTCTTTTTTTTTAGCATTTATTTTACTTTTAGCCAGGCATGGTGGCACATGCCTTTAATCCTAGCATTCTGGAGGCAGAGTCAAATGGATCTCTGTGAGTTCCAGGCCAGCCTGGTCTACAGAGTGAGTTCCAGGACAGCCAGGGCTACATAGAGAGACCCTGTCTCAAACAAACAAACAAAAACATATTTTACTTTTGGGCTAGAGAGGTGACTCAATACTGCTCTTTTAGTGTGCCTGAGTTCAACTCAGCACCTACATAAGTCCTGCCTACAACTCCAGCTCCAGGGGATCTGATGCCTTTAATCTCTGAGAGTACCGGCATTAATTTACACATACCACACACAGACAGGAACACAAACCCATAAATAAAAAGAACTTTTGTTTTTGTTTTTCAAGACAGGGTTTCTCTGTATAGCCCTGGCTGTTCTGGAACTAGTTCTGTAGACCAGGCTGGTCTGGAACTCAGAGATCCACCTGCCTCTGCCTCCCAAGTGCTAGGATTAAAGGCATGAGCCATTACTGCCTGGCTAAAAATAAACTTAAAAAAAATTTTAAGTATGGGTATGTGTATCTGTATGTGTGAAAGAATATGAGTTTGCAGGTGNCCATGGAGACCAGAAGAGAGCATTGGATCCCCTGGAGCTGGAGTTACAAGCAACTGTGACACCTGGCATGGATGTTGGGAGCTGAACTTGGGTCCTCTGGGAGAACAGCCAGTGCTCTTAACTGCTGAACCATCTGGCTTCTTAAATGTAATTTCTGAGAACTGAACTCAGGTCCTCATGCTTGCACAACCCAGGCCAGAAAGTTATCTTTCAATAGGGTCAGGAAGAATGTGGTCAAAAAGGGAACTTTCCAGACCTCAAGGTCTCAGCAATGATTTGTAAAGGTTGATGAAATCTGGAAAAGGATCAATGGATTTAAGCACGGATGCAGGTTAGGAGCTGAAGTACAATTAGGGCAAAGGAGTGGGAGGGGGTCTCACCTGAAGGAACAGACAGTGCTTATAATGGATAAACAGGAGACAGCCGCTGCAGTGAGGAGCCAGACTCTTGAGTCACAGGTCCTGGGCAAATGACTTTCCTTTTCTCGTCTGTGGATGGGAATCTCTACCTCACAGTATGCTTGCAAAGATAAAGCATGCAAATGTGTTCAAAGTGCCTAGAGCAGCACATAGAATTTAAAATGTCTTCGACAGGCCCAGGCTCCGGGGTGGCCCCACCTCTGCCTACTTCTTTCTCTTCACTGTTTTTTGGGTTTGTTTTCTTTTGTGTTTTTTTGGGGGGTGGGTGGGAGGGCACTGTTTTTGTTGTTGTTGTTGTTTTGTTTTGTTTTTTGATAGTCTTACTATGTAACCTTGGCTGGCCTTGAACTCATATAGATCCACCTGCCTCTGCCTCCCAGATGCTGGGATTTAGGGTTGTACCATTGCACTCAGGCTTGTTTTATTTTCTTGAGTCAGGGTTATGTAGCCCAGGCTAAGCTGGAATTCACTCCAGTCCTCCTGTTTCAGCCTCCCAAGAGGTGGAATAGCAGTCAAGCACTACTACATCCAGCTTTCTTCCTCTTCATATTGCTTATTTCCTACCTCAGGTCACATACATCCTTTCTTTTTATTNAAAAAAAAAAAGTGTATAGGACTGGAGCAATGGCTCAGCAGTTACACTGCCTGCTCTTTCAGAGGACTGGGGTTTAATTTCCAGTACCCACATAGCAGCTCATCTGAAACTCCAGCCCCAGGAGATCCAGTGCCCTCTCCTGGCTTTCACAGGCACCAGGCATGCACATGGTGTACAGGCATACATGCAGGTGAAACAACTATATACATATTTTTTTAAAGATCTATTTATTATGTATACAGAAGAGGGCACCAGATCTCATTACAGATGGTTGTGAGCCACCATGTGGTTGCTGGGAATTGAACTCAGGACCTCTGGAAGAA
>LZPO01030506.1:1276899-1289231 GCA_001675575.1 Neotoma lepida
AGGAGAAAAAACAAAGGGCTATTTCCCCGTTATCTACAGAACACTTAGATAAAATTGCCCAGCATAGGGGTTTCCAGGTCAAAAGAAGTTAAAACTGAAGACATGCAAGCATCAGTTGAAATCTGAAGCATCCATGTAAGCAGCTGAACATGGCTGTGTGCATCTGTAATCCCAGCACTGTGGGAGCTCCACTGCCTCAGGCAGAGTCTGGAAGCTCACTGGCCCTGCACAACTGAAATGGTAAGCTTCTGGGTCAGTGGGATACCCTTTTATTTTTTAATGATTTCCTTATTTTATATGCATTGTTTTGTCTGGATGGTCTGTGTTAGGGGTGTGAGATCCCCTGGAACTGGAGTTACAGACAACTGTGAGCTGCCATGTGGGTGCTGGGAATTGAACCTGGGTCTGCTGGAAGAGCAGCCAATGTTTTTAACTGGAGAGCCATCTCTCCAGCTTTGAGAGATCCTTTCTTAAGAGAAAAAGGCAGGTGTGATAGAGCACGATACCTGATGTCCCCCTCTGTTCTCCACATGCATGTGCATGTATACACCCCTCCCAAGATACCTGATGTCCCCCTCTGTTCTCCACACGCATGTCCATGTATATACCCCTCCCAAGATACCTGATGTCCTCCTCTGTTCTCCACACGCATGTCCATGTATATACCCCCCCACACACAGAGAGAGAGAGAGAGAGAGAGAGAGAGGCATGGAGAGAGAGAGAGAGAGAGAGAGAGAGAGAGAGAGAGAGAGAGAGAGAGAGAGAAACCTCTATGTAGATCAGCTTGCCCTCTAACAGAGGTCCACCTGCCTCTGCCTCCTGAGTGCTGAGATTACAAATGTGAGCCAACACATTTTGTTTTTTCGAGACAGGGTTTCTCTGAATAGTCCTGGCTGTCCTGGAACTCACTCTGTAGACCAGGCTGGCCTCGAACTCAAGAGTGCTGGGATTAAAGGTNTGTGTCACCACTGTCCTGCCAGGCTTCTTCTATTTATTCTTTATACCTATATGAGTGGTGTGAGCACACATGTAAATACCACAGCACACATGAAAGTCAGAAGCCAACCTTCAGGAGCTGGTTCTCTCTTTCCACCATTTGGATCCCAGGTTTCAAACTTGGTTGTCAGGCTTAGGGAAAGGTACCTTTATCAGTTAAGCCATCTAGCTACCACCACCCCTTTTTCAGCCAATAGAAAGTCTTTTTGACTTTATTAATCTTATCCCAGCCCGGTCAATTTACCCTCCTTCCCTCCTCCCAGTTTTTCCCCCCAACCTCCCCACACACACACCTCATCCACTCCCTCTCCCTTCCCTTCAGAAAAATTCAGGCCTCCCCATGTATAACAGCCAGCCATGGCATATTAAGTTGCAGCAAGACTAGGCACCTCCTCTCCTGTAAGGCTGGATGAGGCAGCCCAGCAGTTAAGAGTCTCAAGAGCAGGCAACAGCTGCCCACCCATCACTCTGCCAGCAGTCCCACAAGACCAAGTCATACAACTGCAACACATGTGCAGAGGGCCCGTGCATGTTCTCTGGTTGGCGGTTTGGCCTCCATGAGCCCCCATAAGCCCAGGTCAGTTGACTGTTTTCCAGTGGTATCCTTGGCCCTGCCTAGCCAGCCTCTTTTTACATCTTTCTTACTTTTTAAAATTATTTAGAGATAACCTCACTATGTAGCCTTGGATGTCCTTTATAAATTATGTTTATATTATGTCCTCCTGTGTGCAGTATCTTCAGAGGACAGAAAGGGACACTGATCTGAAGTTAGAGTTACAGGCAGTTGTAAGCTGCCCGTGTGGGTGCTGGGAACTAAACATGGGTCCTCTGGAAGGAGAGCAAGCATTCTTAATTACTGTTTCTCTGGCCTCTTACAGCTTGTTTTGTTTGAAGCAAGGTCTCACTGTGTAGCCGTAGCTGGCTTTGAACTCCCAAATATCCACCTACCTTTGCCCCCCAGAGTGCTGGGATTAAAGGCGTGCATGTCCACATTTATCCCTCACCAAAACCTTTGGCTTTTTTTTTTAAATGCATTCTATTTACGTATTGCATTTTTGGAGGTCAGAAAACAACTTGCAGGGAGTCTGTTCTCTCCTTCAACCACATGGTTCCCAGGGGCTGAACTCAAGTTATCAGGCTCAGGAGCAAGGGCCTTTGCCTCCTGAGCCATCTCACTGACCCATCAGCATCACATTCTACCGCAAGGACATTTAAAGATGCAGCAACCAGGTGGCTGACAGTAATCTGAAATTTTTTGAAAGGATGGGCAAAGTGGTCTGAGGGGTGAGTAAAGAAGAGAAAAACGGGTGTAAACTGCTTCCACTAACTTTGGGAATGATAATTAGATCAGCAACCTGAAAAGGAAGCAGTTTTTTTCAGAACGGGGTTGGGGGAGAGGGAGACCAGGAACATGCTTATAAGCTAAGGAGGGAACCAAAGGGAGTCTGAAGATGAAAGGAGAAAATCACATCAAAACAAAGAACAAAGAGCAGTCAAATGANAGCAAAATGGGGTGCTCTTCAAACGGAAAAAGAACAGTATTTCTTTCCTAGGAAGACGGACGGGAAGAGGCAAACTGGTGGAAAAACATATTTGTGAGGAGGTGAGGGACAGTTTGAAGAAAATTCCAGCTTCCATTTTCTCCATGAAGTACAAAGCTGAAAATGGAAGAAACAGCAACTGATGGCATCTGTCTCACATGCCCCACTACAGAGGCCTTGACTCACTTTGCATTTTGCCTTAGCTTTAATACCAGATAAACAGCAAAGGCTCAAAAAACATTTATTGAATGAATAGATGACAGTACTCTAAGCTCAGTTTCAGGCTGTCAAAACACACATCTGGCTGGGCAGTGGTGGCACTTGCCTTTAACCTCAGCATTAGGGAGGCAGAGGCAGGCAGATCTCTGAGAGTTGATACCAGCCTAGTCTACACAGAGTTCCAGGCTAGGCAGAGCTACACAAGGAGACCTTGCCTCAAAAATAAGTAAGTAAATAAATAAATATAAACAAACAGAACACACATCTGAGATGATGGCTCGGTCAGTAAAGTGCTCACCACAGCAGCATGAGGAACTAAGTTAAAATTCTTCAGCATCCAGTTAAAAAGCTGGATGTGGTGGCATGCGCTTGTAATCCCAAAGCTGGAGAGGCAGAAGCAGGAGGGTATCTGGAGCTCCATCATCAGCTAGCCTTGCTGAGTTGCTGAGGTCCAGCAACTATATCTCCAAAAATANGCATGGATCATGCATACCCAGAGGGGTGAACTTCCAATAAAGCCAAATGTTAAAATGTTGTATTTTAATGGCTACACAAGAGGCAATAAAATGACTGAGTTAACCTATGATTAAGTATTGATAAAGCAGGTAGGTACAAGAAGTCAAGTAAGAAAGATAATTAGAAAGCAGTTGACTTTAGTATAAACAGCTGACCAAAGATTTCCTGGAAAGGTTTAAAAAGAAAATAAAACCAGTGGGTTAGAATATTAAGGAGATAACATCTATTCAGAAGGACCTTCAGTCCATATTTAATGTTAGATACAGGCTAGTATTATGTAAATGCAAAATGTTACAGCAGGCTGCTAAGATGCCTTAGTGGGTAAAGGCACTTGCCACCAAGCCTGACAACCCCAGTTCAATCCCTGGGGATCACAAGGTAAAAGAACAGACTTCTACAAGTTGTTTTCTGATCTCCACATTCACACTATGGCATATTCATCCACCCACATACATACACACATAAAACAATGAATGAACATTTTTTTCATTTTTCGTTTTGTTTTTTGAGCTAGGGTTTTTCTGTGTAGCCCTAGCTGTCCTGAAACTTGCTCTGTAGGCCAGCCTGGCCTTGAACTCAGAGATCTACCTGCCTCTGCCTCCCAAGTGCTGGGATTAAAGGCGTGCACCACCACTCAGCATTTGGTCAGCAAGTGTGTATATGCACATCTCAAAACAAGGTGACAGAGTATGGACACCCAAGATTGTTCTATGACCTCCATGTGCACTACACATGGACACCTGCATTCACATGCCGAGTTGTTCAGATGGATTTTTGAGTACATACCTGCAATGAGAGCTCTTGGGAATCGGAGGCAGGAGGACTACTTTGAGTTCAAGGTCAACCTGGGCTAGAGACCTTATGTCCAAAAATAAAAAAAAAAAAAAAAAAAAAAAAAAAGAAAAAGAAAAATGAAGGGGGAACTGGACTATCTAGAAATCCTTTGCAACTTTTCTATAAATTTAAAATTATCTTTTCCCCCTAAAAGATACTATTCCAAAATAAGCAGCTTATTTAAGAGATGGGTAGAGATATAGTTCAGTTGGTAGTGTGCTTTCCTAGTATGCATATGGGGCCATAGGTACATACTTATAAACCTTGCACTCAGAAGTAGAAGCAAAAATACAAAAGTTCAGGATTCTGAACTACATAAAGGGTTGGAAGCCCATCCTCTACTAGAGACTGTCTAAAATGCAGGGTGCAGGGGTAGTGGTGGGGGCACTGGGAGCTGGAGGGATGACTCAGCTCTGTTAAGAGCACTGACTACTGTTCCACAGGACCCAGGTTTGTTTCCCAGCACACACATGGCAGCTTACAACTATCTGAAACTCCAGTTCCAGGGAAACCTAACACCCTCCAGACTCCATGAGGTGATGCAGACATACAGGCAGACAAAACATCCATATAAATAAAATAAATATAAATCTTAAATCCCAGCACTTAGAGGAGGCAGTGGCCAGCAGAAGGCAGGTGGATCTCTATCCCTTAGAGGTCAGCCTGGTCTACACAGTGAGCTCTAGACAGCGGAGGCTATAAAGACCTACTCTGTCTCAAAAAAACAAAACAAAACAAAAGGGTGGTGATGATGGAGATATGGCTTGTGCTGATTCTGTTGCCCAGCCTAATCATCTAAGCCCTGGTACCACATGGTGGAAGAATCAACTCCTGCAAATTGTCCTCTGACAATGCCATGCATTGTAGCAAACACGTGCCTCACCTAACACAAAAGCCAGGAAAAAAAATTACAGAAGTTAGGGCTGTCCCTATTCTTCATGGACTTTCGGTCATCTTTCAGGGGTGCTGGGAATCACACTCAGAGCATCATGCATAGTATGAAAGTACTTTATCATTGAGCTATGAAACCCAACAGTCAGTGTCAACGCCCCCACCCCACTCCATTTTTGGATTTTTTTGAGACAGGGTCTAACCTGGCCCGGAACTCCCTATCTAGACCAATCTGGCCTCTCAAATTCACACTAACCCAACCTACTCAGCTTTCCCAGTGCTGGGGTTATAGGTAAGAACTACCAAACCTAGAAGTCCCCCCATGTCTATACAGTCAAAGCACACTGATCTGTTCATGAACCCTCATCTAAGATGAAAGTGTAGAGTAAATGCACTGACTAAAATGTATGGGAGCACATTATAGTATAGCTGCAACATTTGTTGGATTCAAAATAGGAAGTTACCACATACTCCCCATTCCCAACCCTCTTAATACACCAGAGACATGATTTATTAAAAAAATTTTAATTGGTTTACAAAGGAGCTACAGACTACATTGAAACTAATCTTTGTACAAAAGGCAGAGAGATTGAGATAGAGATATAGAGAAAGAGATATTGAGATCCCCAAACACCCAGGGACAAAGTTAGGGGGAGAGAGACAAGGAAGATACAAAAGGAGCAGGAAGACAAGATATTAACATCGTACATACACAAGAGTGAGGGTAGAGAACAAGGTGAGTGACTGCTTAGAAGTATTTACCCACACAGCCCTGGTGATAATTGGATTGGAACCCACAACAAACATAGCTTGAGGTTTAAAGGCAACAGTGGTATGGAGACTGGTTATTGCCAGTATTAAGAAAGATAAACTTGTTTTAGGCACCAAATTGGAGCACTACTCCTCTGCCCTGGGATGACAGACTTGGGAGAGGGAAGCAGGCCCTAGGACAGCTGCCTTTGGTTTCCTCAGGATCACTATCAGCATATTCCATGCCTAGTCTTTAGCTAGGTAAGGGCTATTAGGATGTTACTGGGAGAAAAGAAGCATCAGAAATATGAAGAACTGCTATTACCCACATTTTTTTAAGAGCAGTTACTGGAAAAGCTGGGTAGATAGAATCAATTCCCTAGTGGAGAAGGCACAGTGGGATTCCTGAAGGCAAGAAATAGGAAAGCACACAACCAAGCAGATGTACCAATAGTCTTCTCTACCTGCAGCCCCAGCCTAATTTGTCATGCTCAACCCCCCATGAGCTGGGACTTAGAGGAGCTGAAGGACAGATGAGTCCCTGTACTTTCTTAGCCAAGACAAGGAAGGTTGGGCTGTTTGATAAAGAAGGGGCAGGTGAGAAAAAAAATTCTTCACTTCCTCAAATGAGTGCTGTGGAGAAATCCTTTTGGGTTTGGGAAGTCAGAGCAGAAATGGCTCAGGAAAGAAATGAGCCAAGGACTACCCCTCTTCTCCCTTCCCAGTCTTCCATCTACAGCACGGGAGCCAAGTNTGGAAGAGGGAGTAGGAACTTAAGCTAAAGGCTGCTTAATGTCTTTCTGGGGGACAGTGTTTAGGGAAGGCAGACAAAGAAAAGAAACAGGTCAACCTCAAAGCTACTCATCCTCCTAGATGAGATCTGTACCTCCGGAGCAGAGCCAAGAGAGGAACTATAGAGAACAGTGTTCTACACCAAAGTAATAACCTGCCCATGTTCTTATCAGCAGCTTTCAAAGCAATGTTTTCTGGGGTTGGAAAAGTGCCATACCCTCCTCTCCTCAAAGCAACTGCTGCTACCGTTATCCTTGTAAGTTTTTGGCTCTTCTAAGAGAAGTTGAAAATCTGAGATTTCAAACATTTCTCCTTCCAACCCCAAGAGGCTACCCAACTTTGTACAGAAAAAGCAAAACCACGAAAAAGGCCCTCAACTGACGCAGCTACGCTGTCCTCCTTTCCTTGGTACCTGATCTCTGAACCACTTCTGATCTGATCCCAAGGTCCAAAAGGCATTAGGGCACTTAAAACTGAATGAAAACTTTAATCATGTAGCACCAGGGCTCCCTCAAAGTATAACAGAGGCCTGATTAGCACCCCCAAAAGAACCCCTCAAAAAGTATCCAAATTTATTGCGGCCTAACAAAGATCTGCAGCTTCCAGTATTCACATAATGTGAAGTATTAACAATACAAAATATATCCTGAAAGTCAAACACCTGCAGTTCATAGTGCTTCCTCAGATTTGTTAAAAAAATACAATGCTTAGTTTTCTATATAGGATATACAAAAGCAAAAAATATATATGTATATAGTAGAAATAAATCAGCCATAGTAATTTACAGCTTTAGTCTCCAACCCTCCCCAAATTATAATACCTTCACCCTATACTTTCTGCAATTAAAGGTTCTATTTATTCTGAAACCTGACTGAGAAATATCCGTTATATTGCATTTTGAATAGCACCCCCAAAAAGAGTGCCTGCTGGGAGGTCCCCAAAGCAAGATGGTGGGTTGGTCCTTTCTAGGAAAAAGGTGACACACAATATTATGCAGATGAATATGAATGGGCAACCCAGAACAAGGGGATGAACACTTTACTATTACTATTTCTGCTGGGCATGGTGGCACACATCTGTAACCCCAGCACTTGAAAGGCAGAGGTGGGTAGATCTCAGGGCAGTCTAGACTACTTATCAATTCAGACCAGCCAAGGTTATACAGACAGACCTAACAAGATTACTACAGATATGGTCACCCACCACTCTGCAAGGTATAGTCATTTTAAAAAAAGTAAGTAAAATATCACGAAGGCTGGACATGGTGGCATATACCTGTAATCCCAGCACTTAGGAGGCAGAAAAATTATCCAAAGTTCAAGGCCAGTCTGAGTTACATAGTGAGTTCCAGGCTAGCCTGGGCTACAGAATAAAACCCTGTCTCAAAAAAAGAAAACAGACAAACAAAAAATCCCAAACCAAACAACAACAACAAAAAAAAAATGAAAAGAATTTCAGAATCAGTATGTAGGTCAATTNTGTTAAATTCTGATGGCCAAAAGTTTGGGGAAAGATTATTTTTCAGTAATGAGACCCTGACTGGAGGAATGTAGTCTCTTAACTATCTGTGAAGAAGGCCAAGTGGCTCATAGACAGGAAGACAGAAGCAGAAACTGCTTCCATTTTAGGGTCAGATAAGACACTGGAGAAGAAATTAGGAAATGCAGAAAGAATCTGATGTAAATTAATTCATGGTAATGTTAATGAAGCAGATGTTGAAGGTAAATCATCAGTTTTTCACCGAAGAGAGAAAACACCAAATAACTTATCTGAAGGCTTATAGTCCTTGGCATCATTAAGTCAACTTATATCTAACCACATACTGAGGAAGATTCTATTCCTTGAAACGATCTAGCGAAATACTGCACACTCCAGTGAGTTACCCTGCCCCTCTTCCTCCAGAGATGCCATAGTACATGATTATAGACATAGAAGAACAAGTTTTGAGTTCTGCTTTTCTGTGAGAATAAAAGGTGTCATGGTGACTGAGGATGGATAACTTTTACTTCAACATTAATAACGTGATCTGGGGAAAATCCCTTGAAATATTTCCTGAGTCTTGATAACAGTATTAAGTCTGCACAGAAAGGACCAAATGGAATAGACTAGACTATTCTGAGGATTAACAGCTCATGTATTTCAGACTAACACCACCACAAACTTACCAAGAATTCTAGTTTAGATGGAATTTACATAAAATGTATAATAATAGTATAATCTATTTGTAGCCAAGATAAAGAGAGTTTAGAACAAGGACTCCACTATAGATTTGGATGTTGATTTCATTTTCAAACACAAAAATAGTTTCTTCTTTAGAAAGTGCACTAGGATATCCCCCCACCCCATTCATAATTGTAACTGATTTAGCAAAAGCAGAGAACTGACCTCAGGAACATACTCAAGTTTTATAACCAATTTCTAGGTAACGGGCCTGAAAGGCATTTTAATCTGAATTTATTTTCCAACAATTTCAAATATAAGTTCTCATCTGCACGTAGATATATACAGGCACAAACACCCATTCACACGCACAGTCACACACAAACAGTTTACTTTCTCTATCAGATCAGGGTAATTTTTTATTGCAGATCTCTTTAAATATTGGCTAACAGAAAACCTAGCCCCAACCTAATAGATTACACACATGCACACAACCACTTCCATACTTCCTCACAGTGAAAAGCTCTCTGACAAGATACCAGAAAGTCAAGAGAGACAATGCTTTAATGGCTGGGCCTTGAGGACAATTCTGGTTGCATTTAAAGTCTCAGTGTCAAGTGCACTGAGTTTCCCTGCCGATATAATTTTTGGATCAGTCTCTTCTGGAATCAGGGCCATGGAAAAAGCAGGATAATTTCTCCCAATCTCTTCTATAATCCACAGTGGTAAGACAAGATTTCTTTTTGTTCTGGGCTATCGTTCCCATGATTGTGTGCTTCCTTTTCTCTTAGGAACCACCCAAGTACATACAAGGAAGAGTTAAGGGGAAATTTTTTTAAATAACTACTCTTTTGCCACTGGCACAAGTTTTGCATTCTACAGAATGAAAAGTCAAAACAGATTCACTGGCTGATGCTCCTTAACACTAAAACATTAACAGGAAGGAACTACAGAAATGTTCAAAAGAGGAAGTCTACTTCCTTTCAGTGTGTGAACTCAGAAGCCCACCCATTACGGCTTAGAGCTATTTGGAAGACAATGATACTGAAATCCAAATAATTCCACTAACGGAGATTATGAGTTATTTCCTTTTCTGAGAACATCTTTTTCCAACTGAAAGCTGCTGCCTACTATTTGACGATTTTTTTGACAGTTTATACACAACATCCCAGAATATCTCCCTCAAAGGGCCTTCTTATCCAATTCCACAGAGAGACTTCTGACTCCTGATGTTTTAGAGCAGCTAACAGAGCGAGATGGTTTTGACTCTCCAGCACTGAGAAGGTGCCTGCGTCAGTAGTTATCTGAAACTCCCTCCATAGCTACTTCAAGCATCAGGCTGCACTTCAAGGCTTTTCCATTCTGCTGCTGGAAATAAGCTCTTTAAAATATTGACCAAAGCGCCTAACCCAGGGATCACTGTCAAAAACAACACAGGAAGTGATCATGTGAGAGAAGGGGAGAAAAAAAAGACGGAGTCAGGAAAGGGGCGCAAGGAGCTGATCCCAAATAAAATGACAAAATTAAGAAAGAAGATACATTATATATGTATATATGAACTAAAAGCAGAGCATACGAATGCTTACTCTGGTGGGATGCCAGGACAACATTTATAGAAAAGCTTGATGTGTCATGATAAGGCTCAGCCATTGAGAAATAAGGCAATATTAAAAAAAAAAAATGACCAAGGTATTTTTGGTCACAGAATGGTCTTTTTCCTCCTCCCAGCCAACCCCTGTGAAAGCATCTCTATATATTTTTATATATATATATATATAATATAGAATCTGTTTTTGTTAAAAAGTATTTCAATGATCATATACATTTATCAAGGCATGATGGCTTTGGGGGTGGGGGGTGGGGATCCATCACGGGAGAGCTCAGAGGGGAAATGCAGGAAGGGGAGGCTGGGGTAAGAAGTGTAAGAAGAACCTGGGATGAAATAAATGCTTATCAAAGGGTGGCACCAACAGAATTTTCACTAATATTTTCCATTTTCAAGGAGTCACCAGTGACAGATGGGTGCCACAATCCCATCTCTTCTCTTGTACCCTCCCCCAATTCTTCCCACCACCAAGCACATTAATGCCTCATGGCTCTCTCTTTCACATGTCTCTTGGACCCATGCTATCTTGCATCCCAGGCTTGGTGAGTATTGGCCCATATGTCTCTGGCCCTAGGTGTCTAAAATCAGAAACCATTGCCACTGATATTAATGGACTGTAGCTCTGTCACCTGCATGACGTTGATGCCACTGTTGGCAAGACGGGCAATACCCTCTGGACAGATGGCCTCCATGGCTACCATATTGGTGGTAATAAGGGCTGAAGGCGTGGCAGTGCCGCTGCCTTCTGAACCTGCCCCACTGTCCAGGGGCAAAGTGCCCACACTCAGGGCGACACCTGGGCCTCCCTTTTTGTTCTGGTGGGTCTTGATATGCTTTGACAGGTGATCACTCCTCATGAAACGCTTAGGGCACTCAGGGCAGGCAAATTTCTTCTCACCTAGATAAAAAAACCAAAAGATAATTTAACCCAAAAGCAGTCAGAACAAAAATGGGGTTAATGTGTGTCCTTCAAAATCCCACTTAAGGAGGGCTGGAGAGATAGCTCAGCGGTTAAGAGCACAGGCTGCTCTCCCAGAAGTNCTGAGTTCAATTCCCAGCACCTACATGGCAGGCCACAACATCTGTAATGAAATCTGGTGCCCTCTTCTGTCATGCATGCTACATGCAGGCAGAATACTGTACACATAATAAGTAAATCTTTTAAAAATTCCAGTTAAAATGGAGCTCCTTCTTAAAACCTTCCAGATTAACCCTAGTGCTCTTTGAGACACACTCAGTTTCACATATAAGTTGTTTAGAATTTTCATTTACTTCATAGGCATAACATGTCTTCTCTTTTTGTCTATTACTCTTTTTCTCTTCCCTTGGGTCTTACTCACCTGTATGTGTGCGTTTATGTCTCTGAAGCTCATCTGAACGTGTGAAGCGCTTCCCACAGTATGACCAGTTACACATGAATGGCCTCTCCCCTGTATGCCAGCGCAAGTGTGCCCGGAGATGTGAGGTCTTGCCATATACTTTGCCACATCCTTGGATGTGACAAATGTGCTGTTTCTTTTTGCCAGGATCTCCAGAGCCTCTAAGAATGAGAACATAATGATTTATCACTCTGGAGACAGAAATTAAGGAACCATGATGTGTCAGCAGCAATGGGTTTACCTAACCCGTTCTTTTGTTTGTTTTGGATACAGGGTCTCTACGTAGCTCTGGCTGTCCTGGAACTCCCTAAGTTGACCAGGCTGGTCCTGAACTCACAAATCCACCTGCCTCTGCTTGNCGAGTGCTGGAATTAAAAGTAACACCATACCTGTCACTAAGATTTACCTTTTATAAAAATATTTTTTAACATTTATTTATGTGTATTTTGTATGCACATATGTATCTGTACCACAGTATGCCTGGTACCAAAGGAGGTCAGAAGAGAAAGTGAGATCTCCTGGAACTGGAGTTACAGAAAGTTGTGAGCTACCATGTGGTTGCCGGGAATTGAAATCAATCCTCTGGAACAGCAGCCAATGCTCTTAGCCAATGAGCCACTGCTCTAGCCCCTGTAGTTTTTGTTTTTT
>LZPO01030506.1:1378421-1398947 GCA_001675575.1 Neotoma lepida
CTCTTAACTCTTAACCTCTGAGCCATTTCTCCAACCCTTCTATTTATTTTTTAAGATTTAATATTTTGTGTGAATGTTGCCTGCATGTACATATGTGTATCACATGTGTGTCTAGTGCCCACAGAGTCAGAAGAGGGTTGAATCCTCTGGAACTGGAGTTATAGACAGTTATGTGAGTTGCTATGTGGGTGCTGGGAATTGAATCTGGTTCCTCTCCAAGAGCAACAATGCTCTTAACTGCTGNGCCATCTCTCCAGCCCACTAGGANGTTTGTCAANTGGTTTGAAAAGCAAAGCTGAGAAGCAGTGGGAAAATNCCCAGCANAGGGCCCTGTACANAGGACGTTGCGCTTACCAAATCTGAGAAAATTACCAGGTTGGTGGGTAAGGGCCTGGGCCAGTTAGAGATGAAGTTTTATTGGACTACAGCATTTGCAAGGGGCGCAGGTGCTGGGTGCTGGGCAAGGGTGGCACGGGCCATGTTCAGGGCACCTTCTCGAGTGTGGTGCCCACCAATGAAGCCACTGGCATGAACAAAGATGCAGCCAGGGATCCCACTGACTTGTTCCAGGGCCTCATCCCGAAGTCCCCGCCATGGCTCTGGCAGGGGCAGCCTGTGTAAGAACAAACGGAGTCGTGAGGACCTAAGAGTGTCAGACTCCAACAGTGCTGAAACAGATGTGAACAAACGGAGGCGTGAGGACCTAAGGGTGGCAGACTCAACAGTGCTGAAACAGATGTAAAGGTAGGTAGGGTAGTCTTGTGGGCACTCACCGGCTTTGGAATGAGTGAGGCTCCTTGGGTACACACTGGACTCGCCACTGTCCAGCCTGATCAGTGTAGATAACAAAGGCAATGGTCACTGGGGGGGACAGCTCAGACTCNAGGTGGTAGAGATGCTCCTTCCAAGGGCATCCACCTTTTGCAAGTTCCACTACCTTCCCACTTGAGTCCACCTGAAAGGAAGNAGTGTGTGACTAGGTTTAGGTAGAAGGAGGCCCAGTTGACCAGATAGCCCAGAAGCATCCCTGGCCCCAGGCCACCTCCCAGATCTACCTTGAATCGCTGGGCCAGAGCCTCTTCTACCAAGGCCCGGGCTGGCAGCCAGCTGTGCTGGTAGAAATGTAGTCTCTGTAGAAACTCCTCTTGCACCAGGTCCATCGCACGCCTGAACCCTGCCTGGGAAAGGTGGAACCACAAAACATGCTGGGCACTGGCCCAAATTCTACCTCACAGGACTGACTTGGAAGGCAACTGTTCTTACTTTGTCCTCAGGTTCTAATGTGACTCAGGCTCTTACCTCAGTGTCTTGGTTGGGCTGGTTCCAGGTGGGATTAAGCCGAGCAACCCGGGCACTCAGTGTAGTGGTCAGTGCATACCGAGGCTCCCCTTCTTCCCACTGAGAAATCCCATTGTCCACGGCATCTACCTCCTCCACGAAGTTCTCGTACATCTAAAGCAGTAGCAGGGGAGGTGCACTTGAGGACACTCATCATTGTAAAGTTGGTGTAGGTTTCACAGAAGGTAAATACACACTTCCTCACAATAGCCTGAGTGTTTCACCATTGACCAGATGGGAACAGGAAAGGAAGCAAGCTTAGCGTTAGAACTGGAATTCAGGTCACCTGACTTCTAACAGACTTCTAACAAAAGAGGCTATGTCACCTGTGGCCAAAGCCAGCCAGCATGTGTGCAGAGGGGGCCAATGACTTTTTTTATTCTTTTTAATTTTGTGTAAGAGTGCTGCTCTGCATGTCTGCCTGCATTCCAGAAGAGGGCACCAGATCTCATTACAGATGGTTGTGAGCCACCATGTG
Source organism: Neotoma lepida (assembly GCA_001675575.1). NCBI lineage: Eukaryota > Metazoa > Chordata > Mammalia > Rodentia > Cricetidae > Neotoma > Neotoma lepida. The sequence continues at coordinate 1,380,238 of LZPO01030506.1, forward strand.
GGCTGGGAATTGAACTCAGGACCTCTGGAAGAGCAGTCAGTNCTCTTAACTGTTGAGCCATCTCTCCAGCCCTCATTAAAATTTTTTTTAGCTGGGCATTGTAGCACACATGTTTAATCTTAGCACTCAGGAGACAGAGGCAGGCAGATCTCTTGAGTTCAAGGCCAACCTGGTCTACACTGTGAGTTTCAGGACAGCCAGGACTACATAGTGAGATCTTGTCTCAAAAAAAAATTTTTTTTCAGTTCATTTTTGTATATGGGTGTTTTGCTTGCATGTATGCCTATGCACAATGTGTATGCCTAGTGCCAGTGGAGGCCAGAAGAGGGCATCAGATCCCTTGAAACAGGAGTCACAGATGTTTGTGAAGTACCACATGGATGTTGGGAACCAAATCCTGCGCTCTTAACCTCCAGACTGACTATGACTTTTGACCAAGGATTTCAGTTCCTAGGTAGGATTGTGGAAATGGATTCCTGGGCCAAGGAAGGGAAGAATATGTGGGCTAATGTTTGATGGACATTAAGAGCTGAGACATGGGGCTTTGAGATGAAGCCATAATATACCATATGTTATCAGCAGCTGCAACATTTGAGTCTGAAGAAATGGAATAATGCCTCAAATTCTANGACAGAACCAGCATGAGATATTGATGAGAACCTCCCCTACAAAATGCACTTCCATATCAGTCACATGTGATATACTAAGAGCACTAACCTCAGAGAGAGAATCGAAAAAATTAACTCCTCCCTGCACCTCTTGTCTGTACCAAGGCCTTGAACTCACTTAAAACTGGCTTAATCAAGCCAGGTGGTAGTGGCACATGCTTTAATCCCAATACTTGGGAGGCAGAGGCAGGCAGATCTCTGTGAGTTCAAGGCCAGCTTGGTCTACAGAGAGAGTTCCAGGACAGCCAGGCCTACCCATAGAACCCTTTTCTCCAAAAACAAAAAACAAACAAACAAAACCTGGCTTAATCAGCTACTTTAAAATACCATCAACAGAGGAAATAAATGACCCTAGTAATCTAAAGCCTTGGCATTCCCAAAACTCTTAACCTATTCACTTCTTCCCCTTTGGCACATACAATGGGAGCAGATGCTGGAGAACTAAGCTGGAGGTCTGAACTTAACAGCCTACCCACAAAGCTGCTGGGGACTGGATGAATCTGAGGTTTGACTAGTGAACTTCACAGGAATAGGGTTAAATGTTGCCCTTGNTACTGTTTGGCCTGAACAACAGCAACCTGAACCTGAAGATGCGGCTGTAATCTGTTCCTTTCCTCCTGAGCCTGCCAACTCCTGTGTCACCAGTGAATTATGGAGATGCTGAGAGATGCTTAACAGCCAGGGAGCCAGCGTCTCTGAGCCCAATGCCTCCAACTTCATTGTTTACTGAGAAATACTGAATAATTCTTTTGTTTGGTCTGGTTTTTGAGTCAGGATCCAGGTTGGCCTGCAACTCAAGATCCTCCTGTCTAAGCCTCTCAAGTGCTGGGAACAGTGTACACCACCACACCTGGAATAAAAAGACTGGAAAATGCTTTCAAGGCCCTTCCCCAGAATGGTGTGGTAATGTANATGTATAGTTCCAGCCCTTAANNGGGAGAAGCAAGCATACTACTTAAGTCACAAGTTCAAGGCCAGCCTGAGCAACATAGGCAAAACCTATCTCAAAATAATAAAGTACAAAGACCCCTTTCCCATATATTAATGTCCAGCCCTCACTCGCCACTCCAGGATGGAGGCTGAGAAGGAACAAAGAACATACCTGATGGGGAGGGTGACTGTTGGGTCCCTGTGGTGGTTTGAGTAAGATGGCCCCCACAGGCTTATATATTTGAATGCTTAGTCATTAGAAGTGGCACTAGTTGAGAAGGATTAGGAGGTGTGGCCTTATTGGAGGAAGTGTATCATTGGAAGTGGGCTTTTTTGAGGTTTCAAAAAACCAAGCCTTGTCCAGTGTCACTCTCTTCTCCTGCCTACCAATCTGGATGTAGAATTCGCAGCTACTTCTTCAGCACTAAGCCTGCGTGCAATATGCTCTCACCATGATGATATGGACTAAGCCTCTGAAACCATAAGCAAGGCCCAATTAAATGCTTTCTTTTATAAGAGTTGCAGTGGTCATGGTGTCTCTTCACAACAATAAAACAGTGACTAAGACAGTCCCCTACAGTCCAGTAACTCTNACCAGAGGCCTAGTCCAGTGCTGCACCAGTGCCACTCCTAGCCAGCCTGGTGGAAATGTTTATATAGGACATCTTTGTCCTCAGGTCCCTACCTTGTCATAGAGGGTATCCACCACGCTGTCCTCTTCACTAGTGCCCAGCAACTGGGCCAGTAGCTTATGCCCGAAGTGCAGATAGACAAGTCCCGCACTGCTCAACTTGGTCTGCCATGGCTTCCCAGGGCACAGGGAACTCATGGTTTCTGTAAAAGTCCTGAGGAGCACAGTGAAGGAGTTGGTCCATGAGTCTAGGGCGTGTGTGCAAGTTTACATGTGGAGACCTGGGTATCAGCAGAATGGGGAATGCTGTAGGAATGGGGAGAAGAAAACCCACTCAAAAGATGTTAGCTTTTCCTCCAGTGCCAACACAGGCCTTGTATTCACTCAACAATGGTTGGAACTCATAGCTTACTGTATGCCAGGTTTTGTGTTTTGCATATTAAGGAGAAAAAGCTAAGATCNTGTCCTTTCAAGTTCACCTGTGGGAGGTGGACAAACAACAGAGCAACTGTAGCTCACAGGACCCCGATAACCTGACCTCCAGAGGCTCAAGTCCTTTACATAAAATGGGGCAGTGTTTGCCTATAAACTATACAAATCCTCCTGTATATTTTTTTGTTTTGTTTTGATTTTTGAAATCAGGGTTTCTCTGTGTAGCCCTGGCTGATCTAGAACTCACTTTGTAGACGAGGCTGGCCTCAATTTAGGAGATCTGCCTGTCTCAGCTCCCGAGTGCTGGGATTAAAGGCATTGCCACCGTGACCAGCTATAATTTTTTTTTTCCTTACTCGATGGGNCTAGGTTTTATGTGATCCAGGCTAGGCTCAAACTTGCTCATAGATGGTGACCTTTAACTCATGTCCCTCCTGCCTTTACTTCCTAAGTGCTGGGGTTATAGNTGTGCCCCCCTCCAGCCTTCCTCCTCCTGTATCTTTTAGAACATCTCTAGATTACTTACAATGCCCAATAGAATGCAGATGTTAGGTAAGTCGGTGTCATACTTTAGAGGACAAGAAAAGCCTGTTCACACTCCATATAGATGCTCTTTACTTAAAAAAAGAAGCCAGGCATGGTGGCGCTCCCAGCACTCGGGAGGCAGAGGTAGGCGGATCTCTGTGAGTTCAAGGCCAGCCTNGTCTACAGAATGAGTTACACAGAGAAACCCTGTCTGGAAAAACTGCAAACAAAAACACAACATAAAGGAACAAAATTTCCTAAATTGGAAGGAGTAGTTGTGAAATTTTGGAGGAGGGAAAGTGAAGACACAGGAAAAGCCCTTTTTCTTTTAGAAAAAGTGGGGACACTCACAGAAGTGTGCGCAGGTGTTTGAGTATGGGAGAAGGGTTACAATGGTCATTTTCATTTCTGTTGCTGTGATAAAACACCTGACCAAGGGGCTGGAGAGATGACTCTGAGGTTAAGACACCAACTGCTCTTCCAGAGGACCCGAGTTCAATTCCCAGTACCCACATGGCAGCTCACAACTGTCTCTAACGCCAGTTCCGGGGACCCAATACCCGCACAGACATAAATGCAGGAAAAACACTAATGTTCAAATAAAAATAAATAATTAAAAAAAACCCCACACCTGACCAAAATCAACTTGGAGAGAAAAGGTTTCCTTTAGCTCACAGTGTCAGTGTACAGTCCACCACAGCAGGGAAGGCGGCAGGAACTTACCGAGNGTATGCATGCTTCTAGTGCTTGGCTTACTTCTAACTCATGCAGTCTAGGAATTAGCGCCGCCCACGTCAATCAAGGTAATCAAGACATCCCACAAACATGCCCTGGGGCCAGCCTGATCTGGATAATCCCTCACCGAACCAATTCCCAGGTTACTCTAGAATCCAGGTTATGTCAAGTTAATAATGAAAACTAACCATCACGGGGCTGGGGGTGTAAGAGCTGGCTGTTCTTGCCTCNGAGGCAGGTTCAATCCCCTACATNCAACATGATGGCTCACAACCCTCCCTAACTCGGATTCCAGGGGATCCTGACACCTTCTGACCTCTGTGAGCACCAATGCACTTGGTGCAGACATAAACTCAGGCAAAACACCCATNTACATAATATAAAAAACAAAGCAAAAGGTCACCGCAGTGGACTGTCCTTGAATTAGAAGGGTTCAGCTGCCCGCGGCAAGAGCAAATGAATGGNTAANTGCTGGCGTGAAAAAAAGCTAAGGCAGGAGGGGTCTGAGGGAGCTTCCTGGCCAAGGAGCAGGCCCGAAGCAAGGTTTCGGTCCCAGAGCGATTAAGCAGTTTGGTTTCAATGATGAGNCAGTGATGGGCTTGGACAGTGGAAACTAAAGTTATGTCAAGAAAGTCAGAGAACAGGTGTTTGTGAACTCACCTCTGGTGATGATCATAACGGTGTCTCAGAGGGTTGTACTCGCCACCCACATCCACCACGATGTCACACGAAGCCAGTTTTTCAGGGTCCCGAGTCCGCACAATCTCGGCATCCTGCAGACATGGAAGGGGCTGTCANGCAGGAGCCAGAGGGTTAAGTTGGGTTTCCAGGGGGTGTGTCTCGGGGAGGGTGGTGCTCAGGCTGCCTCAAACACCAGAGCGGACCAGGTTAGGTTCGCTGGCGGTCCATACCCTGTACTCTGGCAGGAGGCGGAGCAACGCGCAAGCCAGAGCCTCGTCGCAATGGAAGGTGCCGTTGTGCGTCCCAATTCGGGGCGGTGCCATGAGGTCCTTGCGAGGCTTTTTAGGGGGCGAAACGGACTCTGGGCCGAGCATGCGATGCTGGGTGTGGAGAACGGAGGGCAGCGGCAGCAACAGCGTTGGGATCCAACGCAGGAAGCGACTACCCATGCAGTTCCCTCCACGGGAAGGCAGACCCGGAAGAGGAAGTGTCTGGTGCAACTTCACTTCCGCCTACGAATCGTCACCAGGACAACCAGAAAAAACCCGTGCACGCTTTCTTCCAATCTCTAAAGGCAGTCCAGTTTTCGGGGCAAGAGTACACCCCCTGGACACTCCCAGTTAGTCATCCGCCACTTGTTTAATGCAAGAAAAGACCACTGTTTGCCCAGCTGGCACATTTATTAACATTAAACACAAGACCCTCTCTTCCCAGACACCAGGAGACCACTGCCCACAAAGTCCCAGGCCCCTTGAAACAGGGTCCCTCTCTGCTTCATTCCTGCAATACATCCTCATGCCTTGGCAGTCGCCTGAGTCGCTCCCAGGGCTGTGAGCTGTTGGATCTTCTGGCTCATCATTTCCATGACGGCTAAGAGAGAAGAGGGAGAGTCACGCCCTAAGCAGGACCTTTACGGAGAACCCAAGGTGAGGAANATCTTGAGTGTTCAACTGTGGAGGGAGCATGGCACACACCCACAGATTGAGAGTCTACACTGTGTCAGTCAGTATGCTAACCACTGGAATATAGTATAGAGTAAGACTCTGTCTCAAAAACAAAAACAAAATGCCACCAACCCTTTCCTAGCTTTAAAATCAAGAACAGCTCTCCTATACCCCTGAAAGACTGATTTAGTTGGTGTGAACTGGACCTACACTTTCTTTTAAACTTCCTGGAGGACTGCTCTGTGCAGCCAATGTGGTAATTGCTGGTGTTTACTTAGCAGATTTCTATCGTGTTTATAGGCATTTTATCCCAATCCATTAGATTTCTTCTCAATCACTCAAACCCCAGGGTAACACATCAGAACACCAAAGACAAACAGAAACATCTTTGTTGTTGTTGAGACAAGGTCTCTCTACATAGTGCTGGCTGGCCTTGAACTAAGAAATCTGCCTGCCTCTGCCTCCCAAGTGCTGGCATCAAAGGTGTGTGCCACTACATCCAGCAGAGACATGGTTTTAACTTGGAGGAGTTTTATGTTACAATCCATGGTTTTTCTTCGAGCTCGAGTGTATGTGTGTGTGTGTCCACCACTAGGCATATGTGTGGAGACCAAAGGAAACCATGGTATCTTATCTTGTTCTATCATTCTCTGTCTGTGTTGAGACACTGAACCCAAAACTCACCCATTCACCTAGGGTGGCCAGCCAGTGAACTCCCAGGATCCATTTGTCTCTGTCCTGCTAGCACTGGGGTTACAAGCACTTGGGTAATGCCCAGCTTTTATGTGGGTGCTGGAGATTTGAACTCAAGTCCTTATGCTTATGCAGCAAGCCCACTGACCATATCCCCAGCCCTTGGTTGTTGTTGTTTTCCAATTTTAATACCTTGTACGCGTGTGTGTATATCACACTCATGTGTACCTGAGTACATGTATGTGCACCATGCTCATGCAGCAGCTACAGAGGTCATATCTCCTGGTACCGGAATTATAGGTGGTTGTCAGCTGCCACATGGGCACTTGGAACTGAACCTGTGCCTTCTGCAAGCACATTAAGTGCTCTTAACCACTGAGCCATTTCTCCAACCTCTGGGTTTTCTGCAACAGGATCTTGGTATGTACCCTAGCCTGGCCTCTAACCTGGAATCCTCTTCCTTAGCCTTCTGAGCACTGAATTACAGGTGTGCTCCACCACAAACAGCTGGATTACTTATTTAAATGGATAGTATTGTACATGAATTATGTACATGTGTGCATGCACATTCTATACACATATATATGCATACATGTAAGTAAATGTTATTATTAACTTTGTGTGTGTGTGTGGTGCCAAGGATTTAACCCATGACATTTACATGCTATGTTTTTCGAGATAGGGTTTCTCTGTGTAACAGTCCCAGCTGTCCTAGAACTCACTTTGTAGANCAGGCTGCCCTCAAACTCACTGATACCTACCTGCCTCTGCCTCCGAAGTGCTGGGATTAAAGGCGTGTGCCACCACCGCCAGCATGCTAGGCACTCTTACTACTGAGCTATATATCNCCAAACCTAAACCAATTATGTCTTTTTTGGAGGTAGGAACAAGAGTCTCATGAAGTCCACACTGGCCTTGAACTGGCTATATAGTAAGGATGACCCCCCTGCCTCTCCTCCTAAGTGATGNGATTAAAGTGTCGACCACAAAACCGCCAGCTGTGTTCTCTTGCTTTAACTCCTCAGTCCTGGGNTTGCAGGTATGTCCCATCATGCCTTATGCAATGAATGTTCTTTACNATGGAGGTAAGAAGGGTCAGTAAGTCCCCTGGGAGCTTGGGAGATGGCTTAACAGCTAAAAGTATTTGCCACACAGCCTGATGTCAAGAGTTTACTCTGTAGACCCCAGGATGAAAGAAGAAAACTGAGTCCTGAAAAATTTCCTCCAACCTTCACACATGCACCATGGCACTCATGTGCCTCCTGGCCCCACACACCTCCCAGAGACAGACAGACAGACAGACAGACAGACAAAAGAGGTGCTCTGGGCAGAACTTACCTTGTTTCATGGCATGCTTCTCCTGCAGAGCTGGCTGGATTTTCTCCATCTGCTTGGTAAGGAAGTCTATCTTCCTTTTGAAGAAGTCCTTGGCATCCTCAGCTGTCTGCAAGATCAGAGGAAAATGAAAGAATAAAAGGAGACCCTGCCCAACCTTACCTTCTCAGAGGACATCCACATACTTCTTACCAACTCACCTTCTCCACATAGTAGCCAGTTCCCACATCGATGAGCACATGTTCCACATCATGTAGCTTCCCAGGGACATACATCTGAGAAGCAAGGATTAAGGGAAAACTAGCCCAGCATGAGACACAGTTTTTTCAGCCAGAGGCATAACTCCAAAGTCTCCTCTTCTAAAAAGCAACAGAGTTGGTTCCTTGTAAAGACAACACAAGCGGGAACTCTTTCTTGTCCTGGTCCCACCTCTCATCCTTGAAGGAGTTCCTGCATTTCCCCATTAGTCTTTCTAGAAAGACCGGATCAGATGCAACCATGCCTGCCCAAGGTTCTAGAACAGTGTAGGTGGAAAGCCAGCTTCATTTACCCCAATATAAATCCTGATGGGTTATTACTAATTTTTATCTTAAAATTTTTTTTTTTTAGATTGTATGTATATGCATCAGGTTGCTGGATCCCTGGAATCAGAGTTACCTACACCATACGGGCACTAGCAACCAAACCAGGTTCTCTATAAGATCAAGAAGTACTCTTAACTACTAAGCCATCTCTCTAGCCTCAGCTTATTACAAACTTTTATATTACATTTACTGGTTTTGTGTATGTATATGTTTTCACAAGTGTGTATGCCATGGAACATGTGTGGAGTTTGAGAGTTAGTTTCCTCCTTCCACATGGTGGGTTTTGGATTGAAGTCAGGTTGTGTTTCTGCACATTTTTACCCACTAAATAATTTATTTAAATTTGTTTTGGTGCATTGGTGTTACAGACAGTTGTGAGCTGCCATGTGGGTGCTGGGNATTGAACCCAGGTTCTCTGAAAGAGCAGCCAGTGCTCTTAACCGCTGAGCCATCTCTCCAGCCCCACACTGTTATTATTATTAATTTAAGCATTCTTCACATAGTGCTATTAGGTTTCTCTTTTAGCCTGTCAATTTNGTGGATTACTTTCAACAGATGGAAACAATCTAGGCTTTTTTATTGAAAGTAGTTTGGGAATGAGCCACAATTAAGCTGAAACTAACAGAGCCAAGTTCCCAATTTCAATAGCCTACCATTTTCCTATTGCTTTAGCCGACTGCCAGCTTTATCTCCATATTAGATTAACATNCCCACACAGCAAAGAGAAACATGACACTTCAATTCTTCATTGAACTCTGATACAAAGTATTAGAGAGACATTGGTTCCTAGGTTAGACAAGAGGATTATGAAGTGTGTATAACTCTTTGTTTTTCGAGCCAGGGTTTCTCTAACAACAGCCCTGGCTGTCCTGAACTCACTCTGTAGACCAGGCTGGCCTCCAACTCACAGACACCAGCCTCTGCCTCCCAAGTGCTGAGATTAAAGGCGCGCCACCACGCCAGGCTACAACTGTTCTTTAAAATCACNAGTTGACTGTTATCAACTCTCCCCGCTTTTGGGAAAGACTGAGGAAGAAGGCAAGGTAGCATTTCCCGTGCAAAGGATACAGAACTCGTCAGTGGGACCAGTAATTCTTTTCCTGTGAAAGTAATGAAGACAAACAGCTGGGGCAGGCTGGCCGCTCCCACGGGAAGACGTTAAGGGGAGCTCCAACAGGGCTCAGTATCCACAGACAGTGAAAAAAACCAGCAACAGAGGCGACGGGAGCTGAGCAATGTCTTGTGCATTTTAGCTTTCCGTAGGCAACATGCAGGGGCTCGTGTGGCTATACACACTACATAACGGATAGTTTTCTCTAAGGAAAACCGGGTTAGGAAGACGCGACAGAGAAGCGGGCCAGCGACGGTTCCCCGGGCGCCCTCACCCGCCTAACCCATACCCTCGTTGCTCTTGTTCAGCACGTTCAGACAGTCCTTGGCTTCCACATACTTGGTCTGCACCACCTTGAGCTGAGCAATAGACGTGGACAAAAACTCCACTTCCTACAGAAGCCGGGGTAAAAAAGGGTCAGTTTGGGAACCCCAGAGAGATCGGGGCACAGAGCGGTCAGAGGGGGCGGGACCCGGGACCGGATAGGGGTTTCCCTGGGAAAGGAAGCCTCCCGCAACGGGAAGGCGCGGGGGCGAGGGACTGCATGCGGCCGGAGGACGAGGTGAAGCGCGAGGAAGGTGCTGGGACCCGGCCTCACCTGGTCCAGCTGGTTCTTCAGCATTTCCAGCTGTGGCAGATTCAGCTCGGTGATGTTAATCGACTGCGCCATGTTGGGAAGGAGGACTGCCGAAGAGGAAGCGGGCTAGGCGAGAGACGCTCTAGCCAGCCTNCGCGTTACCTCTGTGGTGCCGCCAGGGGATACGCTCTGCACCAGTCGTCTCTATGACCCCGCGCCTCTGAAGGGAGATAAGGATCTCACGCTTGGTTTNGAGAAGGTAACAGTGCCTTTTCGCAGAGTATACGAGAGCTAGCACGATTGCAGGGCTTCAGCCTTCAAGGAACTGGAAACTCTTGAAAGTCCTCAGACGCAACCACAAGACTAAAACTATTCGCTACTGCACGTTGATGATGGGACAACCCTGGTGACAGGCCAGAAGGGAACGGGTGTTCTGACAGAACCACTAATGTGCTTGTGAAAACGGTGCTTTAACGGGAAATGAGGTGGAAAAAACACTAGAGCCACCACTGCCAACCAACAAGTATAAGTGTGTGTGTCTGAATATTTTGTCTGCATATATATATATACACATATATATACATATATATACATATATATATATGTATAATGTGCAGTGTCAAGGACGCTGGGTTTCTTGGAGCTGGAGTTACGCTTGATTGTTAGCCTCCATCTGAATGCTGGGAACCGAACCTAGGTCCTCTGGAAGAACAGCCCAGTGCTCTTAACTGCTGAGCATCTGTCTAGCGCCAGCATAATTATGTTCCTGTGTGTTGGATATGAGTGGTATGTAAATGTAAGATATATGCTTCCCCCAAACATCAATTTATTTGGGGAGACAGAAGCCATGAGTACAGAAGCCCACAGAATCTGGGCTAAGTGTAGCAGCCTTAGTGGGAAGAATGGTTTCTAAAATCACTGAGGAAAGAGGCAAGGGCAATCGAGGCATTAAAAACACCCTCGGCACTCTATCACTGCTTTTCCTGTCTCCATCTGCTTGCCTTTCACTTTGAGCATTTTGATGGCCTTCTGTCCAGCTCCATCCCCCAAGGCCTAGCCACACCCCACTCTGTCCTTTGATTTGCCTTTCTTCCCTAAGCCTTCTGTCCAGCTCCATCCCCCAAGGCCCAGCCACACCCCACTCTGTCCTTTGATTTGCCTTTCTTCCCTAAGCAAGCTCCTCCCACCTGCTGTATCCACACAGCAAGAATGAGGGAGGAGCTGTCAGGTCCTTAGATGCTCTTGAACTTACACAAAATGAGGCTTAGTATATCTTTATTAAGGTCACATTAAAAGGAAACATTTCATACAAAACACCAGGAAAAATCACTTTAAAAATCCTATAAGTAGTTAAAACTAAGTTTGGAGGTAGATAGTCACATAGCTTCTACCATAGATAAGACAGCTTCAGGATNTCTGTAGAGAGACAGGTAGGCCATAGGCTACAGGTGCAGCACCAATAAGATACTTGAGTCGAGGAGCCTGGCGGGCCTGGCTGACATAGTAGAGAAGGGGGGCCCCTGGGCCTGCTCCTAGCCAGCCCTGCAGCAAAGCCTCTGTATAACGGTCAATGTCACGGTCAGTCACATCCCAGAGATTACCTAGAAACAAGGGGCTGGGAAGAAAGAATGAAGAAATACAAAGTAAGANCATTGTAACAGAAATATTGGAAAACATTCTTAGTAGTACATGTGTAAAGAGGCCGGAAACACTGAGGAGCTCCCTTGGCTTATANTTCTAGGAGGGCCCAAGACAGGAGGAACCTGGGGATGGGGGCAAGAGTTTAATGCCCTAGGGCAGGTCTCATTCCTTGGCCTCACCAGCCAGCCATGATGTACTTGAGCACGATACCAGCTCCCTCCAGGTTTCCATGCACGGCAAGGGCTGCACTGCTACAGCCAAACAGCAGGGCCACTGCGCGGCAGCTCAGCCGCAGGATGGCCTGCCCATCAAGGAAGCGGGCACCAGCTCCATGCCCTGCATAGCTAAGGCAGAAGGAAGTGAGATAAGCATTGAGTCATTATTCCCAGGCCCCTACCTGTTTCCAGAGGCCCTAAAATGTGAAATCAACCCATAGTGATACCCTCTTCCAAAATGCCCCCCTCCCTACTTCCCTGACCCAAACACTCACATATATAAGTCATGCTCTGTCAGGGCAGCCTGCACCTGCTCAAGGCTTGGCACTTCCCCAATCACTCCTTTCCAGCCAGCTTCACTGCAAGGAAGAGCCGGAAGTCAGTATATGGCAGACACCATGCAGCAAAGAGGGAAAAGGGAACGGCAGACAGAAATGAGATGCGACAATTGATTCTGGAGCAAGAGCACACATATCCCCACCCTACTTTATGCCCTCATGTCCAGACCTGCTAAAACTGGCTCGAAATCTCTCCTCTGTGCTCGACAGGTTACTGTGAGGGTTTAGGACATAGAAGGTATTCCGTGGATCCACACCTTGGTTCAGCACTGATGAGGCCCCAGCCTGAGGGGCAAGCACTGTCAATTAGGGTCTTAGTCTGTCCAGGAGGCCCAGCCTCCAGCATACTCAAAGCCCCATTCCATAACCGACCCATTGTCCAGCCACTCCNNTCTTCCCAGGACTCTAGCCTTCTTTCTTTAGGCTTTATCCAGTTTCCAATCATTCTCAGGCCCTATGCCCTGTTTCCCCACCTCTTTGGTGATCGAGTAGCTGAGCAGGAAGTGGAATGAGGGCAGCCGGGTGACAGGCAGTGCTCGGAGGCTGGGCATGCTTTCCCATGGTAGCTTTTGCAGGTCCTAGGAAAAAAGCGTTCCAAGGTTTCTATCCTCAGCCACATGAATGCAAATGTCTGAAGGGGCGAGAGCTGAGCTGGTGCTCACCGCCCTCTGGANGCTGCCCAGTGCCCCACCTCTTTACCTTGTCTAGCACCAGTACAAGATGCTGACTGGCAGGGGCCACCTGGCTCTGTACCCGTTCTACTGCCTCACTCAGGAGCACTCGGGCACGCTCTGGCTGGGCTGGGCACAGCCCATATGCCAAGGCCTGAACATCCTGGCTGGTGAGGGTTCTGGCACCACTAAGAATGACCTACAGGAGAACAATGGTTAGTGGGGTGGGTACCAACTCCATTCCTGGCTGGTAGAAAAGAACCATCGCTGCAGCTTCCCCTTCCATTTCCTCAACTCACTTTTAGGAGAGTGGAGTCAGGATATTCCCAGCCACATTCCTGCAGCAACTCTTGTAAGCGGGAGGCCTCCTGGGCAGGGCCAGGGTCTGCACTGGATGGCAGCAGCAGCCCCCGCCAGCAGCCCAGCACATGCTCCTCTAGGGAGGTGATGAGTTCCTAGGGCAGGGGCCGAGCTTTCAGTTAGACAGGACATGTAGTTTGGAAATGAGGAATTTCTGTCAGTCTTAGAAAGTCTATAATGTCTTTTCATTTTCTGAGACACTTAAAAAGTAAAGACATAGCTGGGTGGTGGTGGTGTACACCTTTAATCCTAGCACTTGGGAGGCAGCGGCAGTTGGATCTCTTTGAGTTCGAGGCCAGCCTGGTCTACAGAGNGAGTTCCAGGAAGCCAAGGCTACACAGAGAAACCCTGTCTCAGAAAAAAAGAAAGAAAGATACTGGCCCTACCCTCTGTGCTTTTCTGTGACAGGTCTCAGCCCCCCCCCCAGCACACACCTCCATCCTTTGATCTAGTGCCAGCCTCCCCGTCCACCATGCTCGTTTCTCAGTACAGCTGCTGTTTTCTTTCTGGTCCCTCTGGATGGCATCAAACTCTTTCAGCACGGAGCTTAGTGGGAACTGTGGGAGATGAAGAGTTAAGAGATTTGCTTACTGAGTGACTGTCACCTTTCCATCCCTTAGGCATAGAATTAATTCAGGCACCAAGGCCCATGTTTGGGAATCTAGTCCTTAGTACGAGAACCCTACCTTGTTTTGGGCAGTGGGAATCTTCACAGTAACTGGGGGGTTGTCCTTTTCCAGTCGGGTCAGCAGGAGAGTGTTGCTCAAGGCTCCAGGCTGGAGGGTGGCCAGGGCCAACACACAGACAGTCACCCCTAACATACACAGAAGACACATCCAGAATCAGCAGACTTTCAAATGCAGCCCTGCCTTCTACAGAGTACCTTAAGACAACTCCAAGAAGTCTTCCCTGGTTAATGGGGTTCAAGGTGAGCTCTCTTGCCCCTACAGCTCCTGGGAAGAGGCAGCTGGTACTCCTTTGTATCCCTCACAGCAATTAACAAAGGCTGCACTCAGAGTAAGCGCTCATATCATGTTAGTATGTTTCATTTTAATGTCAGAAGACTCTAGACATCTCAACACACACCTCAAGAAAAAAAATGTGAATTTCAGAGTACGTCTGGTGTGAGGAAAAAAATGTTACTATATGAATCACAGGGCATGACAAACAGGGTGTGGTGGTACATGCCTAAAAGTCTCAGCACCCAGCCTGGGGGTGGTAGTGGTGGTGGGGTGGTGGTGGCCCACGCCTCTAATCCCAGCACTGGGGAGGTAAAGGCAGTTGGATCTCTGTGAGTTTGAGGCCAGCCTGGTCTACAGAGTGAGTTCCAGGACAGGTTCCAAAGCTACACAGAGAAATTCTGTCTCTCAGCACCCAGAAGGCTAAGAAAGGAGGATTTGGGCTTGAGGCCTGGGTTACACAGTATGATCCTGTCTCAGAAGGAAGGAATAAAAAGACAAGACATAAGAAGCACGAATCTAGGTAAACTAACAAATTCCTTAAGCTCATCTACTGAGTTCAACTAGACGTGTAAGAGGACAGGAGACCCAGCTAGAAGCAGACCATACCACTGGGGATCAGAGCCAGGCACTCCTGAAAACTGTCCTTCTCTGCCTGGGGGAAGTTGCCAGATCCCAAAGCCCTGAAGGAAAAGAGGCGCTGGATGCGGGTCAGGGGCACATCTCCGGGCCTCTCCTTCAGGTTCAACCCCTGTAGATGCTCTGCCAGTTCAGGTGATCCTTGCTGCTTCTGGGCCTTGCTGCAGGCAACACAGACANGAATGAGTCCATCTCCAAACAAGTCAGGATCCTTACCCAGAAGTCTGCCCAGTGTACCCTCGATAGCACTCACCTGAGCTGTCGGTGCAGATGGGTGAGCAGCTGGTGACGACAAGTGACGGAGACAGACTCAGCAACAAGGAATGCAGTGGCGTAGGGATCCCGGTGACCCAGGCACAAAGCCAAGAATCGGCAGAGGTGGGCATAGAGCCCACTTGGAGGGCAGTGACTGACACCACGGAAAGCGATGCTCAGTGAGTCAGAGATGGAATCCAGGGTAGAAAGATCTAGAAAACAGCCAAGCTTATTGCTGAAGATGGACCCCTTCTAAGGAGTCCGTATCCNTCCCCTCAGAGAGAAGAGCAGTTACTACTTATGAAGGGAATGTGCAAGAGTTGATATGCTCCTCACAGGCGTCACTACACCCTACCCTCCCTAAAGCCCTATTTTACAATGAAGGAAACAAAAGCTCAGAGAGATTAAGTCTCTTGCACAAAATGCAGAATTCAACCAGGCTTAGAGACCACTAGACCCAGGAAGCCAGAACCACAGACTGGGAAGATGTGAACTGCTGAGCCTGTAATTCCAGAACTTCAGAGACTGAGGCTCAGTATTCCCAAGTTCTAGGCCAGCTGGGACCACAGTGACATACTGTCTCAAAAAATGAGAAGGGGGGGGGAGCCTGGATGGTGGTATGCTGGTGTATGATTGTACTCCTGGCATTTGGTAGGTAGAGACAAGAGGATCATGCAGGAGTCATTCTTGGCTACATAGAAAAATGCACAGACTACATGAAATCTTGTCTCAAAATATAAAATTAAATAAAAACAAAACAACTGAGCCTTTAATACCAATACTTGGGAGGCAAAGGCAAGCAGATCTCTGTGAGTTTGAAGACAACCTGGTCTACAGAATAAATTCCAGGTCTACACAGTGAGATCCTGTCTGAAAAAAATTAAAAAAAAAAAAAAGACAGAGATGGTTCAGTTGTTACAGGTGTCTCTTGTGCAAGCATGAAGGGCTGCGTTTGGATATTCAGCAACCATTTCAAGAGCCAGCGAGGCACAGAGGCATGCACCTGTAATCCCAGTGCTGAGGAGGCAGAATCAAGTGGACCCCAAGAACTTGCAGCCAGTTGAACTAATCAGTGAACGCCAGGTTCAAAAACTAAGATGGAAAAAGCAACTAAGGAAGACACCAGATGTCAACCTCAACTAAGGAAGACACCAGATGTCAACCTCTGGGCTTCACACACAAATACACACATGCGCCATGTGTGAACACACAAGTGACACAAGTATGCCCACACATACATGAACACACACACATATGCAGTATACCCATTCTCTCTCTCTCTCTCTCTCTCTCTCTCTCTCTCTCTCTCCTCTCTCTCTCTCTGTCATACACACAAAGCTGAATATGACGGTGCATACCTGTAATCCTAGAAGCCAGCCTGGGATACATAGACTACGTCTCAAGAAAAATTTTTTCAAAAGTTTGTCTCCCAAAAAGGACAGATACCAAGAGACCTGCTGGCTTAGCCCTTCCCAGGTGACCCAACCTAGTGATCAGTATACTTACCAATGGGTACAGGGACTGAGAGGGGTGGGAGCCAAGGACTAGGGTCACCATCGGCCTCCTTGTCAAGGTACAGGACGGGCAGTTCTGCCTTGCAGGAGTCTCGTCTCAACACCTCACATTCCCCTACAGGTAGGCCAGGGCCTGCAGCTGATGCCTTCTCACCTAGGGAGAGAATATGACTTCATAACNCTCCCTCCTCCTGCCCTAGCCCCTGCCTTCCTCTTCTATAATACATTCCCCAGAGCTAGCAAAGGNCCTTTCCTCCTGGGCCTTGGTGCTATCATTTCTTTAGTTTTGGTCCCAGGAACACCCAACACAAAGTACAGAACACAGGCCTCTGCTTCTCATCCTTGTGGTCCTACCTGAGGCTGCGTCTTCCCCATCGGAACCCCTCAGAGTTTCAAAGCTCATTTCCAGCTGGGTGTCCATTAGTTCCTCTTCAGGGATAGTTCTCATGATCTCAGGTCCCAGGCAAGCCCGAACACAGAGGGCTGTCTTGGGACTCTCTTCTTCACAATGTCTTGATGTCACCTTCTTGGCCCGACGACCCCTACCACTGAGACTGGGGTGTCCAGGGGCACTACCTGTGGCAACTACAGCATCTGTCTTCAAGCTTGGGTCCTTCCTACTTTGGCCCCGGCCCCGGCGAGCAGTCCCTCTTCTCTTGGGTTCCTCTTTAAGTTGTGTTTCAGCTGAGACAAGGTCTTCCAGGTCACTGTCATCACTGAAGCTCACCTGTGACAGAGGGAAAGAGACATAAGGCCAAGAGACTCTTGACAAAACCTTCCGACAGCAGGTAGCCCTATGGAGGCATTGACAGGTCTCTGAAGACTTCAGAACTGACCTCCCTCATTGTACTTGCCACTCTCAACTTCTATGGTAACTCAGTGTGAAAGGAGGAGGAGAAAGGAACAGAAGATAGAGGAAGAATGGCNAGGGAAAGGAACCACAGAGATAAAGAAGACGCACAGACATCTGCAGACAGACCGACACTCCACTTGGCTACGAGGAGCTCTCTACAAGANCATGCTCTGTCGACTCCCATCTTCACACCCCTTCCACCTAACCACAATCCCAACTTACCTTGAGGCGTGTCTGGACCCTCCTACGCACCCTGGGAGCCAAGGGGACCTCAGGCTTGCTTTTTGTAGGATGGACTTCTTCAAATATGGTGAAAGGGACACGAGGGCCAGCCTGCCTAGCCCGGCCTGGGGGCTTAGGGGTACAGGGTGGCCCATTTTCTTCCAGACCTTTCTGAGAGATATTATGGAGGGGTGCAGGAGCAGAGGCCATCTGCCGGCGTCCTCGTCCAGAGCATTTTTGTCTTCGAATCTTAGAGGGTTCTAAGACTGTGGGACTTTTTACTGATGGTGGCTGCCAGCCCCAGGTGCTTGCAAAAAGTTGGGAAGTACAGCAGCTGAAGCTGGCCAGCTTTGCAAGGGCCTGAACCAGGAGGAGGTTGGCTTGCCAGAACTCCAAGTATTGTATCCGTGTTGCCACAAACTTTAGCCCTGATGCCAGGACCTTTCCCAAGTTCTTTTCAGATGTCTGGTTCAGGCACTCCAGTGCCAAGTGTGTGTACACTTGAGCCATGAGCTCATCAAAGAGGCTTGGGACAGAAGAGGGGNGTGTTCTGTGTTTCAGTGAAGCCTGAAGATTTTGTGTGAAGCGCTTGGTGGTTGCAGGGCAACCCTTCAGCACAACATGCAGTAGATGCAGACCCTGGGCTTTATGACCCATGGTCAGCTTCGCTCCTGCAGTGACCAACACCCAGCGCAGACAGACTGCCGAGAGGACAGGATTGGAACACAGCATGCAGTCACAGGTGGGTGAGTGGGACAGGAAACCAGGGTTGGGTGGGGGCTTGGTTTTCAGGACTGGGGAGGAGTTTGTAGAGGGTTGAATAGGGCCAGGTTCCTTGAGCACGGTGGCCACCAGCTCCAGGGCAGGGCCTCTTAGGAAGGGTTCCTCCTCTGGTAGCTGTGGGGAACAGGGGACTTGAGCCCGCTGCTTCCCTTTCTGCATATGGACCTTCTTCACAGAGTCTGGGTGCTGGGTCACCCCACCAAACTCTAGAGAGAGAGAAGATCAAAAATTACAAAACTGAGAAATGGTCTCAAGAACTCTACCACAGGGTTCAACCCATTACACATGCCATTTACTTACTAATTACTCAGAATGTCTGTGTAACACACAAAAAAATAGGGAATTTTTTTGTTTGTTTGTTTGTTTCTGGAGACAGGGTTTCTCTGTGTAATAGCCCTGGCTGTCGTGGAACTC
>LZPO01030506.1:1465553-1478940 GCA_001675575.1 Neotoma lepida
TAATGTGTATGAGTGTTTTGCCTGTGTGTATTTTTGTGTATCGCGTATGTGCCTGGTGCCCACAGACCAGAAGAGGGAGTTGGATCCCCTGGAACTGGAGTTACAAATGGTTGTAAATTACCATGTAGATGCTGGGAATTGAACACCCAGTCCTCTAGAAGAACTGCCAGTGCTCTTAACTACTGAGTCATCTCTCCAACTTTATGATTGGGGAAACAGAAGCAGAGACGTTTACTTCTAGGTTGGCCTTGGTCTGGAATTTGGAGAAATGAGCATTAATGTAGAAGAGTTGGCCAGGTGGGGGCTGGGGGGGGTGGGGGTGGCTGAGCGTGGGAGGTGGTAGGGGCCTGAAATCTCAATAAGCTGCAATGACAGTGGCTGCCTGGGCTTTCTGGGAGAGTACCTGCTAAGGGTTTATGCATAGTGGTGACAACAGCTGTCACCAGCAGGTCCAAAGAAAGAGAGGTCATTAGATGAGGATGCTTCTGCTCACCTTTTCATACTGGTTTTCCCCCAGCGGTGGAGACACAGAGCACTAGCTCAGAGGAAATGGTGCCCAGCTCTCCTTCACCCCCACCACCACCTCGGGTCTATAAGCCATGCTTTGTATGCAATGACAAGTCCTCCGGCTACCATTATGGGGTCAGCTCCTGTGAAGGCTGCAAGGTGTGTATATGCTGGGGAGGATGGGTTGGGGACACAGGCGAGGAGTATAGCCCAGTAGGTAGAGTGCTTGCTTAGCATATATGAAACCTCAGCAGCACAAACAATATCATGGAGGGGGCACCCATACCTTCAGATTGGTTAGTAGGAAAAGGTATTTGGTGNCAAGCCTGACAACCTGAATTTTATCCCCAGGGCCCACGTAGTGGAAGGAAAGGAAGTAACTGCTTTGATTTCTACTTGCATCCAGTGGTTACACATGCACCCTCCACCCCTCAACGCACACAAAATAAATAAATATAATGAAAAATATTTTAAAGATGGGGGGACCCAGATGCTGTGTTCACATGAGTTTTACCTGTGTGGGATGAGGGACTGCTCTGTGCATGGATGTTTAACAGATTGGTCGATATGCTGAGGTTGTAGCTCAGTGGTAGAATGCTTGCTGGCATTCAGAAGGCCCTGGGTTCAGTCATTCTCCAGCACTCCTCTCGCCACAGACAGACAAACAACAAACAACAAACAAAATAGATTGGGTCAGGCCTAGGGCCACCTGTATTGTTTGAGNAACATTGGTATTCCCAGCATTGTGTTTAAGTGACATTCCTCCTGCTCCCAAATNCAGGGCTTCTTCAGACGCAGCATCCAGAAAAACATGGTGTATACATGTCACCGAGACAAAAATTGTATCATCAACAAGGTAACCAGGAATCGCTGCCAGTACTGCCGGCTACAAAAGTGTTTCGAAGTGGGCATGTCCAAGGAAGGTANGCTGTCTTGCACCCTGTCCCATCCTGTGGTCTTCCCCATTGCTGCCCAGTTTCCCTGACTCTGAGACCTGGCCTGCCCTGTAGCTACTTTCTTCTCCAAGACCAATCCTATTAGATTCACCGTCTAGGACACAACCTTTACCATTCTCCCCTCTCTTGACCATTCTTCTGAAACCTGGGCACTAGGGTTTTTCTTCCTTCTGTCTGGCCCCTCCCCTCCTCTGTTCTTTCACAGGACAGATCGGATATCCTGCCTGCATATCCTGCCCCCCCTCAACCCCCAGCTCCTGCAGGGCAACCGGAAGGGCAGGATGGAGCCGAATTGGCCTGGGGAGGGAGAATGGCGGCAGGCCCTGGGTGGGGCTGGGCCTGGAAATAGGAGTTTATGTAGGAGATAGGGAAATTAAGGCACTAATTAGGGTCCCAGAGAAAAAATACATATTCTTACTAAGAATTGANCACATTAAGCTAGGGTGAGAGAAGACATCCAAAAGGAGACCGAGGGTCCTGACCGGTCCCTNTGCCTCCAACCCCAAGCTGTAAGGAATGACCGAAACAAGAAGAAGAAAGAGGTAAAGGAAGAGAGCTCACCTGACAGCTATGAACTGAGTCCACAGTTAGAAGAGCTCATCACCAAGGTCAGCAAAGCCCACCAGGAGACTTTCCCCTCGCTCTGCCAGCTGGGCAAGTACACCACGGTGAGGAGTGGGCAGAGTCTGGGTGAGGGCACTGTGTGCCTCGGAATGGGCGGGGCTGTGGTCGTCTACAGTGGGGAAGAGCACCCAGGAGGAGCCTTCACATTCTAATTCATTTTTACACCCTGCAGAACTCCAGTGCAGATCACCGGGTACAGCTGGACCTGGGGCTGTGGGACAAGTTCAGTGAGCTGGCCACCAAATGCATCATCAAGATCGTGGAGTTTGCTAAGCGGTTGCCGGGTTTTACAGGACTCAGCATTGCTGACCAGATCACTCTGCTCAAGGCTGCCTGCCTGGACATCCTAGTGAGTTAGGCCTAAGAGTTCTGGACCAATTTGACCCTTTTCTGCCACCACTACGCTTTTTCTCTACCAAAGATCTTTTTGTCTTAGCCTTTGCCTCCTGGTTTATCAGAGTTCCACCCTTTTGCCTTACTCCTCGGATTAGGGCTTTACTTACTGGTAACCTAACTTACTTAGGAACTCTTCCTCAGGGGCAGCACTAACCGTTGTCCTTACCCCCAACCTCCAGATGCTGCGAATCTGTACAAGGTATACCCCAGAGCAAGACACCATGACATTCTCGGATGGGCTGACCCTGAACCGTACCCAGATGCACAATGCTGGCTTTGGGCCCCTTACAGACCTTGTCTTTGCCTTTGCTGGGCAGCTCCTGCCCCTGGAGATGGATGATACGGAGACAGGGCTGCTCAGTGCCATCTGCCTCATCTGTGGAGGTGCGGGGGCGCCCCCTGGCGTCTGTATGGGCTCCCTTTCTCACCACATTTCATCCACACTGGTTCTCTGACCAGGTGGGAAAGCATGAGGGTCTCTTCCCTTGGGATTGTCACCANTGACCCCCATCCCNCAGACTTCTCAGATCATGTATATCCTTGCTGGCTAACCAAGCTAAGGACAAAAGGAGGCAGAGTTCAGGGAACTCAGAAACCCTGGCCACAGTGCTGAGATGGGAAACTAGTAGGCGTGATAACCCAGAGCAAGGTCCTTGCTGAGTGGNTAAAGGTACAGGCAGGCCTTACATCAGGGGAGATAACCTGGAGGGCTCAGGGACAAAGGTGAAGGGGCTGATGAGACAGTCTGACTTTGAGACCCTCAGAAGAAGGTCTGTTGAGGGGGTGAGCCGCCCATCAGTGTCCTGTCCCATCTCATTCCATTGTGCTTGTATAGACCGCATGGACTTGGAGGAACCTGAGAAGGTGGATAAGCTACAGGAGCCCTTGCTGGAAGCCCTGAGGCTTTATGCCCGGCGACGGAGACCCAGCCAGCCCTACATGTTTCCAAGGATGCTTATGAAAATCACCGACCTCCGGGGCATCAGCACCAAGGGTTAGTTATGAGTCAGCCCCCTTCCCAGATCTGCAGGTCTCCTGAGCCACACAGGTGGGCAGGCACAGGCAGGAAGAGAGAGGGACTGAGAACCCAGTGACCTCTGTGAAGTCCTAGCTCGACTATATCCTCCTGGGGAGATTTGGGACAAATTCTTTTCTGTTTTGGTTTGGTTGCTGGTGTGTGTGTGTGTGTGTGTGTCTGTGTGTCTGTGTGTCTGTGTGTCTGTGTGTCTGTGTGTATAGGTGTCTGTGTCTATGTGTGTGTTGTCAGGCCTTGCATATACTAGGCAAATACTCTATGCATAGTGACATCCTAGCCCTCCTTATTTTTCTGTTTGGAAACTGGGTGAGCTAAACTTAATCCTACCTCAAAAGCTTATCATAAAAACTAAATTAACCCACTACATAATGTACTTAGAGTTTGGAATTAAGAACCTGGCATGGTTCATGCATGTCATTTCAGCATTAAGAGAGGCTGAGGCAGGAGGATTACTTTGAGCTGATGAGTTCAAGGCTAGCATTTCCATCATCACAGAGAGTTCTCTTGCGCAGTGCTGGCTCAGAGGGTGCCTGTAACATCATGAGTATTTGATAAACATTATCTATTATAAAAGTTATTAAGAACCAGCCTTGGAACAGCCAGAAAGCTCTGGACATTAGAACCTGGCTGCTATACTGTGTCATTGGGGGCTCGAANTTGCATGCAGTGTGGTCTTCATCTTCAAAAAAAAAAATTTTACATTTATTTATTGTATGTGGTGTTCTTGTCGTTGTATGATGTAGAGGTCAGAGGGTAACTCATAGGAGTCGTTCTCCTTTCATGTTGTAGGTCCTTGTGCCAGGGTTCGTGACAAATCCCTTTACTCACTGAGCTATCTTACCGGCCCTAAAAACGTTTTATTTATTATTATTATTGTGTGTGTAGACGTGTGTGCCACAGTATGTGTGTGNAGGTCAGAAGACAACTCTGTAGAGTTGGTTCTTTGCCCTCACCTCTCTGTAGGTTCTTGGACCAAACTCAGGTTGTTGGGCTTGTGCTTGTGTGAGCATATCATCATCCACAGAGCCATCTGCCATCTCACAAACCCATTGTGCAGTTTTGAAAAGATGCTGAGCATTGGTGGCACATGCCTTTAATCTCAGCACCCTGGAGGCAGAGGCAGGTGGATCTTTCTGAGTTTGAGGCCAGCCTGGTCTACAGAGTGAGTTCCAGGACAGCCAGGGCTACACAGAGAAATGGTCTCAGAAAGCCAAAAAGAAAAAAAATAAAGAAAGAAAGAAAAAAGAAAAGACATCCCCNAAACTGGTGGTACATGCCTGTAATTCCAACACACAGGAGGCAGAGGCAGGAGGATTGCTTCAAGTTCAAGGCCAGCCAGAGCAAGCTGAAGCTGCATGCTTTGGCATTGACCTCTAACCTCAAGGATGGCTGTAGGTTTGAGGTTAGCTGACAGAGTTCCAAGATAGCTAGGGCTACATGGTAAGATCTCGTCTCTAAAAATGGAGCAAAGAGAAAGAGAAAGCCTGAAACAATGAGACAAATAGACAGCAGNCTGGGCAATGTTCAGGTAGAAGCTCTAGGCAGGGTAAGGGCACCTAGGAACCACATGGAAAGAGAGGGTGAACTAGGTACTGAGAAGTGCTATGCTTGAGCCGGGAATGCTTGTGAGTGACAGGGCAGTCAGTTCAAGGAAGTTTAGGGCAGGGCCTCTACTCATGTGCTTCTGCTTTTCCAAGCCTCTTCACTTCTCTTTATAGGAGCAGAAAGGGCCATTACCCTGAAGATGGAGATTCCAGGCCCAATGCCCCCCCTGATTCGAGAGATGCTGGAGAACCCAGAAATGTTTGAGGACGACTCCCCGAAGCCTGGCCCCCACCCCAAGGCTTCCAGTGAGGATGAAGCTTTAGGGGGCCAGGGCAAAGGGNGCCAAAGTCCCCAACCTGACCAGGGCCCCTGACCTACCCCACTGTGGGGCTGGGCTCCAGGCAGCAGACTGACCATTCCCCAGACACCACCAGTGACTGGGGGAGGACCTGCCCTGCCCACTCCCCACCTTTCCAAGGAGCTCATTGTTTTGCCAAAGTTTCTAGGGGTGCCTGTGTTCATCCCTGTCCTGTTCTAACTGGCTCCCTCTACAGTCCTGGAGGACTGCCTTGCACCTCCCAGAAGAACCGGAGAAGGGGTGAGCCTGGGTCTGGACTCTAGAATCTCAGCACTGCCTTTCGGATTCAGGCCACAGGCTNCCCAGGCAGGAGGAAGNCCTACCTTCCTACAGCCCCTTCCTCCGCCAGGTGCTTGGGCCTCTGGGAGCAAACAGGAACACTAGAGACCAAAAGGGGGGCCCTCAAGGAGGGCTGAGCCCACCCTTGTGCCCTACCCGGATGCCTAATGCTGTGTGATGAACCTGCCATGCACATTGCCCCTGTGCCCCGTGCTCCTGCCAGGTGTAGGGGCAGGCTGGACCCTGAATTTCTGGGGTGGGGCCTGAGGGTGAAGGGAGAAGTGTAAGTCCTTTCTGTACCTCTCNGCTGAGGTACAGCACTTGTCCTGGGCCCTCCATTTTACAAGCCCCTCCCTTAGCCCTGTCTCGTGCCTTGGCCTCCTGCCCCCATCTCAGCCATCAGGCAGGGACCCTCCTACACTACAGAAGGGCCAGGGACCCCTCTCCTAGTGCCTTCTACCCTTGACCCCCCAGAGCAGCTTGGCCCGGGGAGGGGAGATGCTGCTTAGCTGATCCCACCCTGACCCAGAGGAAGCCTCTATTTATTTATTAGCTGTTGTTTACACCCTGGAATGACCCCTTCCTCCAGGGGTCTTGGGAGGGGGAGCCCAGGGCCTCTGTGATCCCTCCCTTCTTTCCCCAAGCCCCCCCTTTGTATTTAGCTGCCAAATAAGATTCCTGCAGGCTCCCCCTTTTCTCTGGGGGGTCAGGGTGCTGTCCCCTCCCCTCTGTTTACATCTCCCCTCCCACCCCGCTGTATCGCATATTGCTGAGTTTTCTATTTTTGCAAAATAAAGTGATGGAAACTCATGGGATGTGGCTCCCTCTAGGCCAAGTCACCAAGTCAGGGAAGTGACCTGCTGACCTGGAGAAGGAGCTGGGTGGGGCGGTAGAGCTGCTAATGGACTTCATAGTTTTCTTAGGGGAGCAAAGANAATAACAAAATATGTNCGGTGACAGTAGCGAGGGAGGGCTGGGAGCTGCAGGGGCCCACGCTGAAGTTTGGCNTCCCCCAGCCACTAGTGAGTTCTTACCTTTGGTGGGATCCTAATGGGNTCANGATGGCTAAGTGTGTATTTGCTCAGCTCTGGGCAGGGGTCTCCTGAAATTTCATTTGGTTTGAACGGTTGTCCCTAGGCCTGGAAAAGAACNTCAGCCCTACATCTAAGCTACAGTGTATTTAGGGTTGGTTGGTTGGTTTGTTTGAGACAGGGTCTCACTATATCTCAAACTGGCCTTCAACTAATAATCCTCCTACCTCAATCTCCTGAATGTTGGGATTACAGGCCTGAGCCACCACTCCTGGCTCAGAATCTATGGAACCAGCCCTTAGGGGGCTCTTGCATCTTCTGCGCCCACACTGTCACTTTATGACCCACTCATTTGAGACTTCTCTTCACCCTACGACCTCTGCTCCTTCCACGGCCTGCCAGTCACTTTGTCTCCTCATGTTCTCTACCTTCTACAGACCTTAACTCTACCCCACCCCTTTGGAAGACTGTTGCCCTCTACCACAGCCCCTTGCCCTCTGTGATTCCTGCCCCCCGCTCCCCGACAACCCCCCACTCTGCCTTGGGACAGTGCTGGGCTTACCTTGCTCTTGGATCTCTTCGTCAGTGACCTGAGGGTATGGGAAGGAGGTGGGTGTGGGACAGGGGAGGCCAGAAGAGGAGGGGGAAAAGCAGAAGAAGAAAGTGAAAGAAGATTTAGAGGAAACCACAGGGCCAGGGGAAAAGAGGGCATTGTCATGGTAACCACTGGTTGAGGGGGAAGGGCAGAAGGTCTGGCTATCCCCTAGCCTGGAGCCAGCTAAGGCCCACCCAGAGGAGCCCCTCCAGTCCAGTTGTCTCGTCCAGCGGCTTCACTTTCAGGAGCATCTATTGTGATAGGAATACTTTTTTGCTCTGTGACTACAGCCGGGAAGCTGACAACAGCACTAGTCCTTGCTCACCAGGAGTGCTGTTTCCTGTAGGACACCTCCTCCAGGTTCCTTTCAGCGCTCTCAATGGTCAACTGTGGGCCAGGAAAAAAATCCCATTTGTACTTACACAACCGGTTCTNCCTATAGGCTTTATCTGCCTCAGCCTTAGCTCTTGCTCCTGCACTCCCTCTTCCCATTTCCTCCACTCTTGCCCAGGCTCTGGACCCTCAGTCACACATCCACGTCACGCTCAGTGCCTCTCTCCAACTTGCCAGCGGTCTACACCTTGTGTCTTATAACGCCTCCACCTAAGACCCCTCCTTCCTGCTGATAGTGTCTCTCCCTCCCTCCTTTCTCAGTGATGGAGACTGAGCCTAGGACCTCTTGAAAGCTAGGCAAGCGTGCTGACTGAGCTGCATCCCCACCCTACCCCCATTCTCCTATTGTGACAGACAGTCTCTCGNCCTACCTTCCTACAGCCCCTTCCTCCGCCAGGTGCTTGGGCCTCTGGGAGCAAACAGGAACACTAGAGACCAAAAGGGGGGCCCTCAAGGAGGGCTGAGCCCACCCTTGTGCCCTACCCGGATGCCTAATGCTGTGTGATGAACCTGCCATGCACATTGCCCCTGTGCCCCGTGCTCCTGCCAGGTGTAGGGGCAGGCTGGACCCTGAATTTCTGGGGTGGGGCCTGAGGGTGAAGGGAGAAGTGTAAGTCCTTTCTGTACCTCTCNGCTGAGGTACAGCACTTGTCCTGGGCCCTCCATTTTACAAGCCCCTCCCTTAGCCCTGTCTCGTGCCTTGGCCTCCTGCCCCCATCTCAGCCATCAGGCAGGGACCCTCCTACACTACAGAAGGGCCAGGGACCCCTCTCCTAGTGCCTTCTACCCTTGACCCCCCAGAGCAGCTTGGCCCGGGGAGGGGAGATGCTGCTTAGCTGATCCCACCCTGACCCAGAGGAAGCCTCTATTTATTTATTAGCTGTTGTTTACACCCTGGAATGACCCCTTCCTCCAGGGGTCTTGGGAGGGGGAGCCCAGGGCCTCTGTGATCCCTCCCTTCTTTCCCCAAGCCCCCCCTTTGTATTTAGCTGCCAAATAAGATTCCTGCAGGCTCCCCCTTTTCTCTGGGGGGTCAGGGTGCTGTCCCCTCCCCTCTGTTTACATCTCCCCTCCCACCCCGCTGTATCGCATATTGCTGAGTTTTCTATTTTTGCAAAATAAAGTGATGGAAACTCATGGGATGTGGCTCCCTCTAGGCCAAGTCACCAAGTCAGGGAAGTGACCTGCTGACCTGGAGAAGGAGCTGGGTGGGGCGGTAGAGCTGCTAATGGACTTCATAGTTTTCTTAGGGGAGCAAAGANAATAACAAAATATGTNCGGTGACAGTAGCGAGGGAGGGCTGGGAGCTGCAGGGGCCCACGCTGAAGTTTGGCNTCCCCCAGCCACTAGTGAGTTCTTACCTTTGGTGGGATCCTAATGGGNTCANGATGGCTAAGTGTGTATTTGCTCAGCTCTGGGCAGGGGTCTCCTGAAATTTCATTTGGTTTGAACGGTTGTCCCTAGGCCTGGAAAAGAACNTCAGCCCTACATCTAAGCTACAGTGTATTTAGGGTTGGTTGGTTGGTTTGTTTGAGACAGGGTCTCACTATATCTCAAACTGGCCTTCAACTAATAATCCTCCTACCTCAATCTCCTGAATGTTGGGATTACAGGCCTGAGCCACCACTCCTGGCTCAGAATCTATGGAACCAGCCCTTAGGGGGCTCTTGCATCTTCTGCGCCCACACTGTCACCTTATGACCCACTCATTTGAGACTTCTCTTCACCCTACGACCTCTGCTCCTTCCCCCCGCTCCCCGACAACCCCCCACTCTGCCTTGGGACAGTGCTGGGCTTACCTTGCTCTTGGATCTCTTCGTCAGTGACCTGAGGGTATGGGAAGGAGGTGGGTGTGGGACAGGGGAGGCCAGAAGAGGAGGGGGAAAAGCAGAAGAAGAAAGTGAAAGAAGATTTAGAGGAAACCACAGGGCCAGGGGAAAAGAGGGCATTGTCATGGTAACCACTGGTTGAGGGGGAAGGGCAGAAGGTCTGGCTATCCCCTAGCCTGGAGCCAGCTAAGGCCCACCCAGAGGAGCCCCTCCAGTCCAGTTGTCTCGTCCAGCGGCTTCACTTTCAGGAGCATCTATTGTGATAGGAATACTTTTTTGCTCTGTGACTACAGCCGGGAAGCTGACAACAGCACTAGTCCTTGCTCACCAGGAGTGCTGTTTCCTGTAGGACACCTCCTCCAGGTTCCTTTCAGCGCTCTCAATGGTCAACTGTGGGCCAGGAAAAAAATCCCATTTGTACTTACACAACCGGTTCTNCCTATAGGCTTTATCTGCCTCAGCCTTAGCTCTTGCTCCTGCACTCCCTCTTCCCATTTCCTCCACTCTTGCCCAGGCTCTGGACCCTCAGTCACACATCCACGTCACGCTCAGTGCCTCTCTCCAACTTGCCAGCGGTCTACACCTTGTGTCTTATAACGCCTCCACCTAAGACCCCTCCTTCCTGCTGATAGTGTCTCTCCCTCCCTCCTTTCTCAGTGATGGAGACTGAGCCTAGGACCTCTTGAAAGCTAGGCAAGCGTGCTGACTGAGCTGCATCCCCACCCTACCCCCATTCTCCTATTGTGACAGACAGTCTCTCGNAAACAGTTGAACCGATCTCATTCCTACCACAAGGTCCAGTGAAANGNCAGCCATAGGAATGATTGAAGCAGTGGTTCTCAGCCTTCCCAATGCTGCNACCCTTTAATACAGTTCCTCATGTGGTGGCCACCCCAACNGTAAAGTTATTTTCATTGCTACTTTTAACTGTAATTTTGCTACTGTTGTGAATCGTAATGTAAATACCCGTGTTCTTCGATGGTCTTAGGTGACCCCTGTGAATGGGTCCTTCCACCCCCAATGGAGTCATTACCCACAGATTGACAACCACTGGNTGAAGAGACTACAGCTAAGGAGTTTTACTGCTTCNTGTTAAGGGAGAGAAAGCCAGGATCTTAAGTCAGGCAGGTTGGCTCCAGNGTCCAAGTTCAGCTGTGACANTGTTAGGAGTTTGAGATTCCTGGAACAAGACCCCCGACTCGATTCAGGTAACAATTAGTTAAATTTATTGAGACTGCTAGCAGGATAGCAATCTCTGAGCCAAACTAGAGACTTCCACCNATGTAGGGTGGAGGAAGGATTTTCAAAGGTGAAAACCACAAGACANTGAGTATCTGCACAAGCAAGCCAAGAGCTGTTTTGCTCTGCCANGATTAGGTGGTCAANGAGACCTCAAAATAGTCCTTGAATGTCTGCATAAGCAGGTGACAGAAGCAAAAAAGCAGTTAGCCATGTCATAACACAGTAGATGGTCACAGCTGTACATTTCTGGGGTGGGGGGTTTCCTGANTCAGGGTTGCTGNGAATTTATCTTCTGCGGACTGGAGTCGGAGACAGCTGGTTAGTGGGTACCAAGATAGATGCCTAAAATGCGTAAGATGGAGGTTTAATTTTTTAGCCATCACAACAACACAATGGTCCCTGGGGTTTCCAAAGGAACATATCTCAGTTCTCTCCTTTTCAGTACTGTCTGCCTTCGTGTTTCTTCCTGTCTGTCTCCTTCCTCCATGAGGACTGGAGAGATCATCAATTTTGGAGGGAGGCTGAAAGTGGATTTTTTAAATTACAGCCCAGCCCCTTGCTACCTGTGTGACATTTTGCAAAGTTGGTCTCCCANACTCAATCTCTGTGTCTGTGAGACTGGGGCAGGGGTGGGGGTGCTGCCACTATCTGATGTGGTTCTTGTGACTCTTAACTGTAACTCGATGGTTTAGCACATGAGGAATGTTCAGTGATGGGACTCCTTCTAGGTCCTCACCAGCCCACTCCTATCTGCTCCACCTTCTGCTAGATCAGCCACCCTCCAAGAGTCCCCCTCACCCCAGGGNGTGTCACTTCCTCCTCTGCAGCCTCTACACAGATCTGTACACAAAGGCTGCTGCTACTGCCACCAGAGGAAGGGCTGCTCCGAAAGCACCTGTGAGTACCACCAGGGCACCAGCCCACCCACCTCCTCTCCTCACCCAGGCCTCACCCAGGCCTGCTTGTTCCCTACCTCTTGGGAAGAAGGCTGGGACCTGGACTCTCCAGTACCCTGCATTCCTATGGTCCCCACTATCTCCTTCTCTGGTATCACAGCCTCCTGCTGCTCATCCATTAGTTTCCCCAGTGGAGCCAGAGGGAGGGAAGGAGATAGACAGAGATGCTGAGTGAGTGATTTCCGTGGGCCAAGGCTTACACCAGCATGGTCTCCTGTCCCCGGCTGCTATCCTTGCAGCTTGATGCTTTTTCCACTGCCCAGGATTCTTCCACCTTGGCACCTTGGCTACAGACTCCACATTCNGGGGCTACTGAAGCTTGTGTTACCTTAGAGTTAGTACTGTCGAACATAGTCACAATCATAACTTAATTATTTGTGGGCTGGGGCCATAGTTCACTGGCCTAGCCTGAGTGAGGCTCTGGCTTCATAGTTCACTGGCCAAGCTTGAGTGAACTTAATCCTCCTCACCTGAACACTTTTTTTACTTAGATTCATAAGGAATCACAACAAACAAAACATACCTCTGATTGGGAGTCATTGTGGGGGTACAGTGGGATGACAACTGAGTCCAGAATTGGAATAAAAATTGTTTGGTCAGGGCTGAGCATGATGACTCATGTCTTTCATCCCAGCACTCGGGAGGCAGAGGCAGGCAGATCTCTGTGAGTTCAAGGCCAGCCTGGTCTACAGAGGGAGATCCAGGACATCAAAGACTACATAGAGAAACTTTGTCTTTTAAAAAAAACAAACATTTTTTTGTTTTAGCCAGGAGGCTTGAGATACCTTAATCCACGGACTCCATCATGTGCCCTGGGTGTCCTTGGCTCATTGCTGAGGGACTTCCGTTTCTCTTTGCAAGGAGAGGGCTGAGGTAGAAAGTTCTTCCCATCTCTGATTAGGACTAGAGAGAAAAAGAAGTGTGAAACATAGAAAACAGCAGAATGGTATAAAAAAAANAATAATGATAGGAAGAGGAGAGACAGACGCAGGTGGCAAGATGCATGGATCGCTGAGGTAGGAAGAAGCGGATAGAATTGAGAAGGGTGGGGAGGCCACCTTTAAGAGAGATGAGTGGACTTGAGGTCTCTATCGTGGGAACAGGGGTGGCGGCAGAGCCCCATCTATGAGATCAGTCAAAACTAAGCTTTTTGCTGCAGAGTCTCGAGCCTCCCTGACCACAGCACAGAAAGCACACAGANCTGAGGTTTCACTGAGGCTATGCCTGGGGTCAGCCTCTCCCTGAGAGCAGAAGCTTTGTAATGTACTACACCCACCTGAGGTTACATGGGGTTGTGAGCAGGATGAGGTTTCAACGGCTCAGTACCCCACCCTTCCCTAGACCCCTGTAGAGCACTGGTACCTGAGTCTGTATCCAGGCTGAGGAGAATGTGGATGCTTCCTGGCAGGCTCTTGTATGATGCTGGTGGCCATGGGGCACCATAGCACAATCCCAAGGAAACTTATGTTGTCAATACTTACCACTGTTGCAAATAAATGATGGCTGGCTGCTGACACCACATATCTTCCAGAGGGTTCCTAGAGAGTCATCTGCACTCACGTGACATGATGGGTGAATGTGTTTTCCTGTGTCATTATTTGTAATGCTAGGCAATTATAAACTATTAAGTTTTTGAAGTT
>LZPO01030506.1:1489072-1503711 GCA_001675575.1 Neotoma lepida
CTTGTTTTTTAACTTTATTATTTTTATTTTATGTGCATTGGTGTTTTGCCATGGGTGTCTGGCATTTTGTCGTGGGTGTTGAGTCCCCTGGAACTGGAGTTATAGACAGTTGTGAGCTGCCATCTGGGTGCTGGGAATTGAACCCAAGTCCTCTGGGAGAGCAGTCAGCACTCTTAACCACCACTGAGCCATCTCTTCAGCCCCTGAAGACAAATCTCTTAACCATGGTGAAAAATCTTGAGACAGTGTTGGCCTTTCCAGAGTAAACATACTGAAAAAGGTCTGCCTGTTAGATCTTACACACACAGGCTGTGTGTCCTGGTTTGGGTTTGACAAACAGTCATTGCATGGGCTGCTATGCTGTAGCTGAGGCTTCTGGCTCCTGGGCATTCCAGGATGGTCCTTCTTTCAGAAGTGACTTCTGACTGGGAGGATGGGAGGAGCCCCAGGGTGCAAGAGAGCCTGATATAAGCAGAACTAGGAGCGAATAAGAGGGTAGAAAATGGGGTGCCTTGTGCGGGGGGCTGCCGTCACATGGCTACCTCCTCCTTCCCTTTCCACAGAGCCTGTCATCCACCGTGACTCTTGAACACTCTTCACTCCCTCCTGGAGTCAACATCTCTTTTGAATCTCNCTGTGGGGGTCCTGAGAAGAAGGAGGGTGAGGCTGGGGACCGGGGACAGTGCAGTAACATCCGAGTGAACCAGATGGTAAGAGCCACCCAGCAGGGATAGATACATAAGAGTGGGAAAACAGAAGCAGAAAAATACATGGGGGCAGCCATGGAGAGGAGGGGTAGGCTTCCACTCATTCTTAATTTACTGCATCGTCAGTGGGCTTAGGGGTGTGTGTGTGTATGCACATGAGGGTGTGTATAGCTTGGGGCTGTGTGTGTGCACACATGAGGGTGTATATAGCTTAGGGGTATGTGTGTGTGTGTGTGTGTGTGTGTGTGTGTATGCACATGAGGGTGTGTATAGCTTTGTCTGGTCCTCCTATCTTCAGGTAGACTTCTGGGTTACTCTTCAAGTCACTCACTGCCTCCCAGAGTCCCATCTCCTACGGCTCTGGGCCCTTGGCTTCTCAGAAGAGTTAACTGTGGAGTTACACACACTGTGTGACTGTAACTGCAGTGACACCCAGCCCAATGCTCCCCACTGCAGCAATGGCCAGGGGGACCTTCAATGCGGGATATGCAGGTGAGGGAGGGCTTTATGTCCTCCTTTAGCTCCCATGACCCTTTCCTTGTATTCCCCCTCCTTTGCTTTCTGCCTCCTGGAGTATCCTAGACATCTTAGGACTCCATCTGAATGTTATGCCCCAAAGAAGCTTCCCATATACACCAAGGCCTTCACCTTGACCCGAATCCCTCCACACTTTCCTCCCTCCCCCCTTGGCACCTACCCTGCTATAGCTTAGTATTGTTCCAGCTACCCTGTCTCCATCTCCCTTGAGAACATGNGTCTAGAGCAGTGGTTTTCAACCTTCCTAATGCTGTGACCCTTTAACAGTTTCCTCATGTTGTGGTGAACCCCCCAACCATAAAATTGTTTTTGTTGCTATTTGACTAGTGTTATGAGTCATAATGTAAATATCTAGGTTTTTCCCATGGTCTAAAGCAACCCTTGTAAAAGGGTCGTCTGACTCTCAAAGGTCACGACCCACAGGTTGAGAACCACTGGCCTAGAGGCTCTTGGGAGATAGGCCAGAGATGGTCAAAACTCTGACCCATCTCTCTCTGCTTCCCCCTCCCAGCTGTGCCCCTGGCCGCCTTGGTCAGCTATGTGAGTGCTCTGAGGCTGAACTGTCCTCCCCAGATTTGGAATCTGGCTGCCGGGCCCCGAATGGGACAGGGCCCCTATGCAGCGGGAAGGGTCGATGCCAATGTGGACGTTGCAGCTGCAGTGGACAGAGCTCTGGGCGTCTGTGCGAGTGTGATGATGCCAGCTGTGAACGACACGAGGGCATCCTCTGTGGAGGTACCTAGAGTCTTTGGGAGACAGAAGGGGTGCGAGGGCCTCCTAGGGCACTTAGGCTCCGGGGGCAAACTTCAAAGATTGTGATATGCCTGGCACAGTTCTGGACTATAGTGGCATTCTGTGCCAACTGTGAGATTGGTGGTCACCTGTGCATGGCTGTTCCCCAGGCTTTGGACACTGCCAATGTGGAGTGTGTCACTGTCACGCCAACCGCACGGGCAGAGCATGTGAGTGCAGTGAGAATGTGGATAGCTGTATCAGTCCCGAAGGAGGGCTCTGCAGTGGGCATGGATATTGCAAATGCAACCGTTGCCAGTGCCAGGATGGCTATTATGGGGCTCTGTGTGACCAGTGTCTAGGCTGCAAGTCACCATGTGAACAATACAGGTGAGGCCTCGGGTCTTTCATCTTGGGAATTGGGGGGCAAGTGAGGCTTGCTAAGAACTCCTACCTGTCTGTTCTCCTTGAGGGTGTGTGGGGGAGGGCTAGTGGGTAACAGCTGCCCAGATGGGAACTCCTTGGCATTCACTGGACAGGGATTGTGCCGAGTGTGGGGCCTTTGGCACTGGTCCCCTGGCAGCCAATTGCAGCGTGGCTTGTGTGGATGTGAATGTGACCTTGGCCTCGGTCCCTAATTTGGATGATGGCTGGTGCAAAGAGAGGACACTGGACAACCAGCTGTTCTTCTTCCTGGTGGAAAATGTGGCTGGAAGAGTCATCTTGAGAGTGAAACCCCAAGAGAGTAAGTGGGCGGAGCCTCAGTACTGGGGATGTGAATGAACGTAAGGGCAATGGGTTTGAAGGAGAGCTGCAAACCTAGGGCACAGGTGGAGGGGATGAGACTACGGCCCTAGGAAGGAGGGCAACCTTGGGTTCTGCTGGGTCCCGTTTTCAGCGACAGGGCTGGGGAGACTGGACACTCTTTGGGAAACTGTGGATCAGCTCTGATACCTTTGCCCCACCAGAGGGAGCAGATCACACCCGTGCCATCATACTGGGCTGCATAAGTGGCATTGTGGCAGTGGGACTAGGGCTAGTACTGGCTTATCGGCTCTCTGTGGAAATCTACGATCGCCGCGAGTATAGTCGCTTTGAGAAGGAGAAGCAGCAACTCAATTGGAAGCAGGTGAGGCCAGCTCCTACTGCCATCGGCTGGGCTTTCCTTCTGGGTTCTCTTCTCCTCTGGGGTTCCCTAACCCATAACCAGCTCCGAAGCTCCCCCACCCAAGTCCCTCCCTCAGCATAACCAGGCCTTCTCGGATCTGGCTTAAGTTCTAGGCTGGCCTTGTGTGTGGGGGGGGAGGGTAGGGATGATGAGAGGTAGGTAATGGGGAGAGCCTGACATTTTCCTTAGAGTTTGCAATGTTTTCCCACAGGACAGCAATCCTCTCTACAAAAGTGCCATCACAACCACTATCAACCCCCGCTTCCAAGGGACAAACGCTCTGGGTCCCTCTCTCTGACCCAGGCAGCTCACTTTAGGACTCTTGTCTTGGAGGACAGTGGGGGAAAGCAGGGCAGAGTCTGTTAGGTGGCAGTCTGGCACCGCTGCCAAGTGGTCATCAGTTTTTTCAGAGTGATCTTCAGAGGGCTGCTTCCCACTGCTGCAACCATTCCCCACCTCACNAAGGGTTCTCCCACAATAAAATCTTGCCTCAGATTACAGCCTCCACTTTGCTTCACCCCAAGACAAAAAAAAGCAGACTGCCTAGCCCAGGTCTCAGGTCACTGGAGGNCAGGTATGTTTCTGTTGTGTGACCTGGGAACACCTGGGCCAGCAGTCTCAGGTGATGCTGCCAGTGCAGTTATCTACCCCTTTCTTTTTCTTTTTTTCGGTTTTTCGAGACAGAGTTTCTCTGTATAGCTTTTGGAGCCTGTCCTGGAACTCGCTCTGTAAACCAGGCTGGCCTTGAACTCACAGAGATCNGCCTGCCTCTGCCTCCTGAGTGCTGGGATTAAATGTGTGAACCGCTACCACCCGGCTATCTACCACTTTCTAAGGGACTCTACCTAGATAGGGATCAGAACACATCTTGTCAGGCCATTGAGAGATTCTTTCTCAGCAAAAATGGTGGGTTTTTGCCTCTGCTTGTTGCTTCTCTACGGAGATGTTTCAGCAGGGCAGTTTGCTCTGTTGCAAGCTGTGGGGTGGTTGTATCGAGGCAAGAAAAGGAGCTACTAAAACCACTCTGCCCTTTGNTGATACAGTGCCCCCAACAAATCAATCAAGTCTTCTCAAAGAGGAGCTGGAATGTAGAAAAGCGCCATTCTTTTTATTTAAATATCCTAAATATATCACGAAGGAACATACACTGCACTTTAATGGTAAAAAGATACAAGTTTATAACATCTTATAAAAACTACCATTTAAAAGTGATCTTGTTCATTTGATAGTCCCCTCCCCCATAGCAAAATAAGTATATTTAAAAAAAAAAAAAGTGGAGCATGGTAGGAGGGGAATTGAAGGTAAGAGCCCAGGGCCACAGCAGGGGCAGAAGGAACCTGGGGAGAGGGTTGAAACTGTGGTGTAACTCCACTCACCTAACCCCCTGTGTCAAGCCATGGAGCACAATCAGTAGCTAAGTGATGACAGGTGGCTGTTGGGGACGGATGGGAAGGACAGGCACCAGCAAGGGCAGGATGGCAGGGCTGGAACATGAGCCCACCCAGGGACTGGTATCGCTCTCCCTATCCAACCCCACATTCACATTTTGATCTCCGAGCACCTGCCCTCTCTTCATTTCCCGTCTACACACACCTGAGACATCTGTCCAGTGCTAACAGGCCACCCCAGCAGAGGTGCAGCATCAGGCCCAGGAGCCTTTGCAGCTGTCTATGGTTTCCCTGGGGTGGAGATGTGGTTCCTGGGCCCTTGAGTGTCCTATTACTCTTCACCCCAGAGCCTGTCTGTCCTCAACCATTACCGGCCTGAGCTTCTCACACTCAGGCCATCTGTACATATATCCCAAAGTTCTCTCCCTCCCGGCTTCCACTCAGGCAGGAAGCCAAGGTCTGTCGGGCCTGCTCTGACCCAGTACATACATTCATACATGAAGAAGCATGGGTCACCCTTCTACTTCTCCCCACAAATAGATCATCTTCAAGCAGCAGGGAAGGACCCCACTTCCAGAAGCATTTTTGGGAGGCCATCTTTCTTAATGTATCCTTTCCCAGAGTTGAATGACAGAAAAAGCCCAGCCCAGCAGAACCCTCTAACACCAAAGGGTCTGCTTTATGTGCACAAAGACACCAGGGGCCACATGGTGGATCGAGCACTGAGGTGCAGGTTCTAGAGCATGTCAAATAGTAGGGACAGCATGAAGCTAGAACACATGGCAGTGAACATCCTCAGACACCTCACCCAAGGCTCTCAGGTGCTGTCAGAGTCAAGTTGAAGGTTGCAACATCTTCCCTTCTTTTTCCCTGAAGTACTTCAACCCAAGAGGTATGATGTACTGTCCCTCAACATATTGGAAGAGGCCATAGCCAATTGTCTGTTGCTGCCTGGCCCTCATTTGCTTAGGCAATAACTTCTTCTTGGAGGCTGCCATCTCAGATTCCTACCCACAGTTGCAGCTGTGTGTGTGCTCAGGTCAGTCTCCATGATCACACCTGAAGTAGGACCCCAGGGTGAGGCAGTGCTCAAGGGAATCCAAAACCTCTCTTAAGGATCCTTTCTTTAGCAGGAAGGGAGTTATTTCTCTTTAGAAAATACATGTTCTTACACCCTGGCTTAGGAACACTCTAAGCAGTACACTAGCTGTCTCTTATACACATCTAGATGTGTATAAGAGACAGGAGGCAGGCACCCTTCAGGTCTGGGCGGGGAGGCTGCTCTACGCTTTCTGTTCTCTAAGTTGGTGGCCGAATAAATTTGGCTCAATAGTTTTCATCCCTTCCAAGCAAACACACACAAGCACCCGCAAATCAGACAGACAGACAGACAGACACACATACCTCATTACTTTTTCAAGGGTAGACAAGCTGGGAGTTTGGAACAGAGTAAGGTCAACACTAAAACAGACATTAGGGTCCTTCCTCTGCAGCATCCCTCCTCCTCCACCTTGTTGGGAGGGATGCCCATCAAGGAGGACGCCAAGATCGTGTTCTTTGGGACTGAAGACCAGACTTCCCCTCTACTACTTGAATACAATTGCANGACTTGGGCAGGAAGGGGCTCCATTACACAAGTCACATCAGGGCCATCACGTTTGCGCTTCTAACAGCTGTTGGCAAACTTTGTACTATCCTTGGTTGTTCTAAGACGGCACAAGGGGACAGCCCACTTTGACACCCACAACTCCTGCTCAACTGCTGCCTGGTTTTTGGAGTCAAGGACAGTGAGGTAGCCACAAACCATAACCAAGACCAACTGCCCAGCAAAAAGGGCTGCGTGGACTACCCCACCCAAGTTTCCTCCAAAAGGCACTTGAGCTGACCCCATTGGGCACTGGTGTTGCACAAACCATGAGAACACCCATGGGCACAACACTGCTCTTCTTGAGGAGAAAAAAAGGTATGNCCACTCTTCTTGTTCAACCCACATCTGTCCCTCCCAGCTTCTCCTTCTGTCCTCACAGTGTATAAGAAGTCCAAGTAAGCTTAGCTGCCAGCCCTGGTCCTATTTTTTGTTCAAACAGGAAGTAATGTGCAGGGCTGTGGAACACCAAAGGCCTATGGTAACAAAAAAATGGCTGGACCAGCCATAGTCCTTGCTTTGATTAAGGACTCTGCATCTCCAGATTACCTGTGTCCCCTTGTTTACCTGCTGAAATTGCTCTTGATAAACAAAAACAAAAGCAGAACAAACAAATTCCCCTCCTCAGTCCTTTTCATTTCAGCTGCCAGTTCCAGTCCAAGGTTGTGGGAACATTTCAGTCTTGGTCCTGCACCTTTGAGTCCCCACGGATGACCTCAGCTAAGGGTCCAGGGACCAGCTCCCCTGCCCAGGAATGCTGTAGGAACTTTCCCGAGACACGTGTAGTCTCAGACTATTTACAGAACTGAGGCTCTGGAGCCGCTGTCCTCCGATGCTCTCTTCTGCTCACCNGGGCCACTCCTCTAGGAAGGGGGACAGGTTCAGAGGGAGCGGTGGTGGGGCCATCAGAGCAGAGGGGTGTGCTCTTGGGTGGACTCCTCTCATCACTCCCACCGCCTAGGGCCCCCGTGTCTATAGAGAAAACTGCCCATCAGATGTCTTGGACTGGCATCCTTGGCACATCCGTTTGTGTCTGAGTAGTCGGTCTGTGCGAGAAAAACACTGTGGANAGAGAGAGAGGATTAAGTTCCAAGAGAAATTCAGTCACCTGTTAGCAGGTTCCTTCCTCGCAGAGAAGGTATATGCTATGTTCTTGTTCCCTTAGCATCCCCACTGCAGGAGCATACAGTGGTTAGGAACACTCATGTTGGCACATGCCTTTAATCTCAGAACTCAGGAGGCAGAGAGGCAGGTGGATCTCTATGCGTTTGAAGCTAGCCTGGTCTACATAGTGAGTTAACAGGANAGCCAGGGCTACGTAGATAGACCCTGTCTCAAACAACAGAAAGAACCAAATGCTGGTTCTAGGGGCTGGGGATGCAGCTCAGTTGGTAGAGTGCTTGCCTAGTACACATGAAGCCCTAGATTTGATCCTCAGTACTTTATAAACTAAGCATGGTGGTGGACACCTTTGATTCTAACACTTGGGAGCCGAAGGCAGGAAGATCAGACATTCAAAGTCATCCTTGGTTACACAGAAAGTTAGGAGCTGCCAGGTGGTGGTAGCACAAGGCTTTAATCCCAGCACTTGGGAGGCAGAGGCAGGTGGATCTCTGTGAGTTTAAGCCTAGCCTGGTTTACAGAGCGAGTTCCAGGGCAGCTAGGGCTGTTACACAGAGGAACCCTGTCTCAGAAAAAAAAAAAAAAAAAAAGAGAAAGAAAGAAAGTTGGAATCCAGTGTGGACTACCTAAGATGCCATCTCAAAAGGGGGGTAGGGATGATGAGATGGCTCAGCAGGTAAAGGCCCTGCCAAGCTTGATGACCTGAGTTTGATCTCTAGAACCAACATAATAGAAAGAGGTCCTCTGACCTCCACACCTGTGCTGTACTATGTACACACAATAAACGTTAACAACAAGTCAGTACTGGAGCAGAGGGCCTAGACTCGGAATGCTGGTTCTGTCATTTAGTCATGTGACAATGAACAAGTTACCTAACAGCCCTGAACCTGTCTGTTTATCTGAAGGAACAGGTTAAAAGCATTCAAGCAGTGTAGCTGCTTCATTCATCAAATATTTATTATTTTGCTNGGTTGGAGATCAACCTCAGGGGGAGGATGTACTTGGCAAGACTCACCACTGAGATGCGATAGCTTCTCATCACATATTTACCTTAAGGTGTGTACACTTTGGGCCCAAGGACAGAGTGGAAACCTTATGTTTCTTTGAGACAGGCCTTGCTGCTTAACTGAGGCTGGCCTAGAACTTTTGGTCCTCCTGCTCTGCTTCTCATGAGTGCTGGGATTACAGTGTGTGCTACCAAACTCAGCTTCCTCACAGTGTTGCATTCTAGTGTTCTGGCTTTGTGACAAGAGCTCACCGTGCAGGCTGAACTCAAACTTTCTACGGGCAGTGGACGATGCCTCTCAGATGCTGGGTTAGGGCCACATGCCATCACCACCAGCAGCAGCTCTCATCTGAGAGATTCTGAAGGCTCACTCTAAGTGTGGACATCAGTGTAAGGCTGAGCAGAGCATCCAGGAAATGTCAGTTACTATCCCTTCTCATCTCCTGTTCTTGTCTCTCTTGGTTCTCACACTTATATTCTCATCAGATCAGACACTGGACCCCCAGGGCAGAGATTACATCACTTCCTCCACAGTGCAGGTGCTTTGAAGTAGGACTAAACATCAGCTCTACTCTTACCTGCTGCGNGGGGAGAGTTAACTTCCCTGAACTTTTTTCCCCGTTACGTGAAATGAGCTACCCTATGGAGACAATGAGATCAAAACATGCCTAGCACTCCTCAAATTCTATGTNAAGTTTGTTCTCACAGTACCTGGTATAGAATAGGCACTCAAGAAATGATATCATCAGGCAGATCTCTGTGAGTCTGAGGCTAGCCTGATCTACATAGTGCGTTCTAGGACAGCCAGAACTATACAGTGAGACTCTGACTCAAGGAAAACAAAACAAAACCAAACAAAAAAACCTGAACCAAACCAAACAAAAATAAATGATATTATTATGATATTCTAACAAGTGATAAGCCCCATGAGGCCAGAGATGTACCTCTTTCTGAGGTGCTAGCTGTATTGTGGAGGCCCCTCTGTCAGCCAGGAAGGGACTGGCACTACTTCTTGGAGAAGGAAAAATTTATGTGTGCTGCTGTTCCAGGGTGGATGACAGGCAAACCTTACCTGATGACATCGTTCACACTGGTAAGGCTTTTCACCACTGTGTACACGCTTGTGGCGTTCAAGATGGTACTTCTGGATGAAACGCATATCACACACATCACACTCAAATGGTTTCTCACCTAGCCAGAGGCAAAGAGAAGTGAGTACCAAGAGGCGTTTATGGTAGGGACTACATTCCAGTTGTCTTCTAGACACCTTAGTGAACATAAACATGTAAAATTGCTGGTCTCAATGACACCAGACACAGAGCCGTGCAATCCCTCTGCATCACTCAACTTATCCTCTGCCTCCAGTTCTTATGCTCTCCTGGAAAACAAACCCAGCTGGAATCCAAGCTACAGGCTATTCTCCCCATTTGAATGCAAGCTTGAATACAGGCAAGAGACTTACCAGTATGAATAAGGATGTGCCTCTTGAGGTGGTAACTGCTCCTAAAAGCTCCAAAGCAGTGTTCACAAATAAAATTTTTGGGAATCTTTACTTGAAAAGAGCCATTTTGTTCCACTACCACCACCTGGGGGCAACAATCAGGCATGTCATAGAGATATCTCTCTGCCCTCTTCCTAGAGACTATTCTACTCTGGGTCCAATTCCAGCTGCTGGACACAGAACCTCCCTGATACTGTGAACGGTGCCGTCTCCTGTCATATCCCTTAGGCTAAGAGCCATGAAGGGAAGAAGATGGACTGGGTGAACCAGCTGTCTTGCCACAGCTAACACTCAGTATGAGTGAGGTGGGGTTGGCCTGCCCCTGCTACAAGAGCACAGGTCACACTCCCCACCTGTACCAAGAATGGTCAGCAAGGGTGGACAACAACTGTCAGAGTGGCCTTGGANGAAATCAGGGCACAAACTCACTAAGGAAAAATGAGCCACAGTGATAAGAAAAGGATATGACCCCCATCACCAAACTGTATGAGTTTGGGGCCTGACCCCATTACCTGCCTTTTTAACAGTCTTTTTTGAATGAGAGGCCTCAGTCAAGCTGTCATCATCTTTGCGGTTCCGGGATTTATCACTGTCTTTTCGGTGGCCCTTTGAAGACAAATCAAATCTAAACTTACAGTCCATCTCAGAACACAAGATGAGAAACCAAATGCTGTTTCTTGACAAACAGTTTATAAAGGAGATAAACCACCTGCTTCCTCTCCAAAATCTACTTCCTCTTCGCCTTTCCTGGTCTAGGAGTTTGTAGGTACCAGCACCTTCCTTAACTCTCCAAACACCCACACTCATTCTTTCCCAGCTGAACCCCAGTTCCCCACTTCCCTAAACAGAAACACCAAAACAAAGCAGGGAGGAACCACAGCTTGGTGCCTCCTGGCAGAGAGCTCGGGCCACCCGATCCCCAAGTGCCATAAAGGACTCAAGTGCTGTACCTGACTCGAGCACCTCAGCACATCAGGGCTACCTGCCCGCTCGCCATTTTCAGCCTGCTTGCTGGCAATCTGGCTCAACATCATCTTCTTGCTGGCTGCAGTGGGAACCAAACTCACACCCGCTAGGCCTTCACAAGCCAGAAGACTTGCCTAAGTTGAAAGGAGATGAGGTGTCAGGTCACCTGGCAGGGCAGGACAAAAACAGGCTGTTCTCCACACAGCTACTGTCTACACCCAGCAACAAACTGCTTCTCTCCAGGAACAACTCCCTCAGTCAAGCCTTGCTTCCTTCAAGTCCTTTCTAACCGTCTCACCAAGAACTGCTGCCCCTTTGCATCCCGTAGCAATGAAACACAGATCAAGTTAATAACAGCATCAACACTTGTGGGTACTGTACCAAATAGTGTGTGTGGCCACATATTACCTAAAGTATTTCTGAGCTTTAACTGCAGGTCTGAGGTCTGTCTGTCTAACCCACTGAAACTGGAGATTCCTAGCAATGTCTTCCTTCCGAATTCTTTTATTTTTATTACTTTTACCTATTTATTTTGTGTGTGTGCTCATGCCAGCATCATAGTGGAGATCAGAGGACCAGAAGTTCTCTCCTTCCAGCATTTGGCTTCTGGGATTTATTTCAGGGTGTCAGGTTGACAGCAGGCTCCGTCATTTGCTGAGCCATCTTGCTGATCCCTCTTCTATTTTTTTAAGATTTTATTTTTATTACTACTTTTTATTTTATGTGTGTGTATGCACACATGCATGTGCCACATGTGGGCAGGTGCCTAAGGAGACCAGAAGGGGGTGTCAGATACCCTANAGCTGAAGTTAGTTGTGAGGTGGTTGATGTGGGTGGGTGCTAGGACCTGAATTTGGGTCCTGTGGAGAAGTGCTCTTAACCAATAAGCAGTGTGGCCCCCAATAGTGCTCAGATTCAAAGCCAATTTCAGATAGGCAGACCTTGCTGGTGCCAACTACATTTTCTTTCTTTCTTTTTTTTGGGGGGGGACAGGATTTCTCTGTGTAGCCCTGGCTGCCCTTGAACTCAACTCTATAGACCAGACTGGCCTCGAACTCAGAGATCCACCTGCCTCTGCCACCTGAGTGCTGGGATTAAAGGCCTGCGCCACCACTGCCCAGCACCAGCTCCATTTCCTATCAGGTTATTTCTCACTTTAGATTTTAAATTTCCTAAGTGCTGTCAGTTACAGCAAACAGAAAACCTAAATCACCTAGATTTCGGAGTTGAATATAGTTTCTTTTGACCACTTAGGCATTTATTTATTTATTTACTTATTTTGTTTCTCTAGACAAGAGTTTCTCTGTGTAGCCCTG
The DNA here is from genome assembly GCA_001675575.1 of Neotoma lepida. Lineage (NCBI taxonomy): Eukaryota > Metazoa > Chordata > Mammalia > Rodentia > Cricetidae > Neotoma > Neotoma lepida. The sequence continues at coordinate 1,501,161 of LZPO01030506.1, forward strand.
GCTGTCCTGGAACTCATTCTGTAGACTAGGCTGACCTTGAACTCAGAGACCTGCCTACCTCTGCCTCCAAGTGTTGGGATTAAAGGCCTATGCCACCACACCTGCTTCCCCCACCCCCACCTTATTTAGGCCATTTATATGTGTGCACTACATAAAGTTTAAAAAAGTTAATTAAACAGGGGCACTTTAAGAAATAACCCCTTTTACAATCACAGTCCTTGACCTGACTTTATTGAACTAGNACTCCAGAATACATACTTTTGCTACTCAAGAAAGTTAGTCCAAAGTTAAAAATCTCAGCTCTGCTGTTTGGGTTGTGTAATTCTGGGCAAGTCTTTCTCCCTTTGAAGCCTTGCTTGCTTCAAATGTGAAATGCCTGTCAGAATGCCTACCCTCACAGGATCAAGGAGAATGAGACTGATGTAAAATGCTTAGCAGAACAGTAAACACCACGCTGCGGACTAAGCTGCACACAGACAAAGAANGATGAAATCCAGAGGCTCTCCTCTGCCGGGGAGGAGGAAGCAGTGCGTGCTGCAGCACTTGGAAGAAAGCCAATCCCTACAACCAGGCTGCCATCCTGGTGAACTGGTACAGGAGGTGTCCTCAAAGAAAGCTCAGAGAAGCACGCAGCTTTCCACTCAGAAGACTATAGCAGTCCCTCTGGCCACCTTGTCCTTCCAATCCATCTGCCACCTTCACAGTGACAACTATCTTCTCAAAGACATTTACTCTGCTGTTGAACATTCTTGAGGGAGTTCCCACTCCCTAGAGAATAACATTTAATTCCTTAGGAAGGCACAAAAAGCCCTTGGGCCACACTCCGCTGACTTCTCCAGAAAACAACTCCCCCATTCATCAATACCTACCCCGTCTCCCTAATGATGCCCCATTTAATCCTTTGCTCTCTAACTACCTAACTACCAAACTATAGGTAGTACCCTGGACCTCATCACACTTTCCCATGCCTCTACACACAGTCCCTCTGAATGCCCTTCTCTGTTTATTTATCTAGCAAAATCCTATGCATCCTTCAAGCTTCATTTTCTTTTCTCCATGCAGGCAGAAGTACCACTTTGCAGTAACATCCCTTCTATCATGGCAAACTCTTTTTAATCAACAGACGCAGAGGCTCTACTACCAGCCAGCCATTATGCAAGGCATTGTGAACATAAAAATAAATAATAGACTGTCTTTCCATCCCTCCCCTCCCCCCCCAACTAGCTTGGAAGCTTACTGGGGACAAGGACAATCTTATTCATCTTTGTATTCCAAGCACAATGCCTTGCATGTAACAGGAGCTCAATAAAATTCCTGTTGGAAAAAAAAAAACAAATGAAGCATTCACCAGACTATGCACTCCCTTATGCCCAAGTACTCCACGTACCAGAGGTACACTGAGTACAAGGTGCTTTGCCAATGGCCCAGCAGTGCCTGTGATGTGGTATATAGCCTACCTCCTTCATTTGACTGGAAGCTCCCTGAAGGCAGGGAGGCCTGTCTCCTTTCCTTCCTCTAGATCTCCCCCTGGTGCTTAATACAGAGCTCGGCTCACTGGGGATGGTCAATACTGTTGGCTAAGGCAGAATTCAAGAGTGACATTGCAAACAGGCTTCCCAGTGATTGATCTTGAAGGAGGACGCTAGAGCTTTTTACCTGAGCCATGCTGATTTCTCACTTAATGAACCCAAAAGTTCAGAAGTTCTTTATCCAGCTTTTTTTCCTTAAGACACTGTTGTTTGAAGAACTGTCACCAAATCACAGTAATGGCTCCTTCCTGTCCTTTCTGTTCAGTTGCCATACTGAACTGCCTTTGTCTTCTCAAAGAATTTAGTGTCCTCCGAAGGGAAAACAGGTGTTGCAAAAATCCGAGGTCTCTGACTTCTGCCTATTGTCTGAAGAAATGAGAGTCTATCAGTCTTGACTCCCCAGTTGAATTCTCTTGGTGAAGCTCTAGGTCTGCTCCAGAAACCTGAAACCAGAAAGGGAGACGAGGCCCTTAAGTGCAACATCCTCAGGCCATACAATAAGTGACGCTCTCTCAACTTATTTTGCTGGGCGCTCTGAAGCTCAAAAGGAGGACATGAGTCAAGAGCTTTCTTTCTAGGTCAGTAGAAGAAATTGGCCTCCTGGGTCAGGAAGAGCANCCAACAGGAGTAAAAGTAAGTTGGGTCTCCTACAGAGAATCTGCCAACACAGTTAAGGGCTCGGATTTGCCATCTTAGGAACGGAAGAAGGGGGCGGAGGCCCTTTGGGGCTTTTGTGGCGAGTGGGTCGGCTTGCAAAGCTGGCACTCCGCAGACGCTGGCAGAACCGTGGTGGAGGGAAGCTCGGGGGGCCACCGCTGAGCGCCGGGGTGTCTAGNAGACACCGACTGGCAGTGCCCCGCACGTGAGCGTTCCTCCGCGTCCGCCCGAAGGTACGTAAATTCGCCGCGGAGGTGCAGGGAGGAGGGCGGGCATGCACTCTGCAAGTAGCCGCAGCGCGCGGACCCGGAGCAGAGCCGGGACCGCCGTGCCGCGCGCGACCTGCGTGCTCGTCGTGCTCGTGC
>LZPO01030506.1:1519880-1530196 GCA_001675575.1 Neotoma lepida
AGGTGTTTTTTTTTTTTTGTTTTGGTTTTTTATCTAGGAGTGGAATTGCTGGATCATATGTTCTCTGTATTTAACCATTGAGGGAGTGCTAACCTGTTTTCTCTTTACTTCTGGAGAAGAAACATTTTTCTCCTCTTTTTGAAAAAAAATGTATCTTTATTATTTCTTTTGAGAATTTCATACATGTATACAATATATTTTGATCATATGAACCCCCAGTCCTCCTCATGACTCCTTCCATATGCAGTGTCTTTCCCCATTCCTTCCCAACTTTATGTCTTTTGTTATATTTTTAAATTAATCTTTGTTTTTATATGTATGGATGTTTTGCCTGCATGTATATATGATCATGTGCATGCCTGGTGCCTGCACAGGCCAAAAGAGAACATGAGATACCCTGGAACTGGAGTTATAGATGGTTGTGAGCAGCTATGTGGGTGCTGCCAGGTACCAGCCTACTGCAAGAGCCGTAAATGCTCTTAACTGCTGGCCATCTCTCCAGTCCACCTCTGTTTTTGAAAAGATCTATTTTTAAAGTTTATTTATTTATTTGTTTGTTTGTTTGTTTATATTTTATGTGGATAGGTGTTTTGCCTGCATGTATGCCTGTGTAGTGTATGCATGTAGTGCAGAGTCCAGATCCCCCGGAATTGTAGTTACAGACAGTCGTGAGCTGCCGTGTGAGTGCTGCTAATTGAACCTGGATCCTCTAAAAGAGCAGCCAGTGCTCTTAGCCATCTTTCCAGNCCCAATATTTTTATAGTTAAATGATGTGCTTGTGTGTGGGTATGTGCAAACGAGTGTAGGCACTTGTAGAGTCCAAAGGCATCAAGTTACAGGCAGTTGTGAGCTACCTGACGTGGGTGNTGGAAATTGAACTCAGTCCCCNAGAAGAGCAGCGTCTCCAGTCTATGTCCTCTACATCGTTATTGTTGTTGTTGTTATATAGTAGCTACTGATTCCAGTTTATGCTGCCCATTGGAGTTTGGTTCCAAGTGCCTCACCCTTAAAGAAAACTGACTCTCCTCTCAGAAGCCGTCAGCTGTTGAAAACCTGTTTTCTCTCTCTCTTTTTACTTCCTTCCTTCCTTATTTTTTTTTTTGTTTGTTTGTTTGTGTGTTTCAAGACAGGGTTTATCTGTATAGCCCTGCTTGTCCTGGAACTCACTCCTTAGCCCAGGCTGGCCTCGAATTCACAGAGATCCTCTTGCCTCTGCCTCCTGAGTGCTGGGATTGAAGGTGTACACCACCGCCGCCGCCGCTGCTGCCGCCTGGCCTGAATCTTTTCTAAAGTAACCGTACCATTTTAAAATTCCAGCAGTATATGATGTTCTCATTTCTCTTCATGCTTACCAACACTTGGTATTGATTTTCTTTTGTTCTTTTATTGAGAAAGGGTCTCCTGTAGCTCAGCTTGGCTTTGAGTCCTCTATGTAGCCAAGGATAACTGTCAGTCCTGACCTTCCTGCTTCTACCTTCTGAGTGCTGAGGATATGAGCATGCACCACAACCTGGTTCGAGCTGTGTTGTGTGATTGAACCTAGGGCTTTGTGGATGCTGGGCAGGCTTTCTACTAACATAGCTACATCCTCAGCACATATGCATACATATGTGTACACACACACACACACACCCCACACCTTTTTGGTATTTAATTATGAAATATTTTTGGGAAGTATCTTTTGTAGCCCATGCTGGTCTAGCCCAGGATGACTTTGAACTTTTGATCCTCCTGTCTCTACCTCTGAGTCATGGGATTATAGATTTGCACTATCATGCCTGGTTTAGTAGTACCAAGGATTGAACTCAGGGCTTCATGCATTCTAGGCAAGCATTCTCTCAATGAGCAGTAGTCACGGTCCTCTATGTTGGTTCTTGGAAATGGGGTCTCATCCTTTAGCTCAGGCAGTCTTTGAACCTGGGATCCTCCTGCCTCAGCCTTCCATGTAGCTAGGATTACAAGGCCTGTGACACGAGGTCTTTGTAGTTATAGCCACTTGGTGAGTGTGAAGTGATCTCATTGTAGTTTGATTTTCACTTCCTTATTTGATTAATGATGTTGAGATTCTCGTCATGTGCTTATCAGACATGTATCTATCATCATAATAGATATCACCTATCATATTTACTGTGTGTGTGTGTGTGTGTGTGTGTTCAGGAGCCAATGGAGATCAGAAAAGGACATCATATCCCCTGGAATTAGAGTTACAGGTGGTTGTAAGCCATCATGTGGGTGCTGGGAACTGAACCTGGGTCCTCTGCAAGAGCAGTGAACTCCCTTAACCATGGAGTCATCTCTCCACCCCACTCATTTTATTTTGATAGNTTATTTTTATTAGTGTAAGGAGGACTGACACTTACAGATCCTTATAAACAATATTATGTTTGCTGTCCCAGGAGGTCGACAGGAGCATTGGTAAAATCAAGTCAGGAGGTGAGAGAGCAGTGGGGTAGGACACCCTCAGGAACGGTGCTTGAAGCTGAAAGGAGAAGAGACATGCATCAGGTGGTGGGCATTGTGGCCAGACAAGAACTGAAGCTGAGAGAGCCTACTTTCCCTGCTAGAATGTTTCCAGTCCCCATACAGCCCTCCCCATCTGGGTGGACTTTCTTGGGGCAGGTGCTGCCTTTGACTTCACTCTCTCAGTCATGGAGAGGACATTTGGAAGTGTGCAGATCTGCATTTACTTTGTTTTTTGACAGTGGCGGGGGTGGGGGGCATTACTGCATTTGTTGAGGGCAGTGCAGAGTAGTGCAGCTTGGATGTGGTTTGAGTATGTCTGAAAGTTTGTGTGTTAAGACTTAATTTCTGCTGGGTTGGCAGTAGCGCACTCCTTTAATCCCAGCACTCGGGAGGCCGAGGCAGGCAGATCTGAATTCAAGCCCAGCCTGGTCTACAGAGCGAAGGCAGGCAGATCTGAATTCAAGCCCAGCCTGGTCTACAGAGCGAGTTCCAAGACACCAGGGCTACACAGAGAAACCCTGTCTCAAAAAACCAAAACAATAACAAAAACAAACAAAAACCCTTTAATTTCATACATAATAATGTATGTATTTGTCATTTGATTATCCATTCATCCAGCAATCAACATTGGGTTGCTTCTACATTTTAGCTATTGCAAATAATGCTGTTTTGGACAACTACCTCTTTAAGACCCTGTGATTAGTCTACTTTTAGTTAGTACAGTGAAGTACCTGAGGCTGAGTAACTTAATAAAGAAAAGAGGTTTATTTTGGCTCCCAGCTCTGGTCCAAGGTTCAAGGCTTAAATCTGGTGATGGCCTTCTTGCTGGCAGAATACCAAGTCAGTACAGGACATCACATGGCAAGAGACAGGGACCAGGTGTGGGTGTCTCCTCTGGTCTCTCCTTCTTACTCAGCTACTAGAGGTAACCATAAGGGCCACCCGATGACCTTAAGTAAGCCCAGTCACGCCACCTCCACCCCCAGGCATCACAGTTGGATTACATTTCTACTCTCTTAATAGTTTACAGTGATATACTAGAACTACACCAAGACCATAGCACTCTGCTTGCGGTTTGGAGGATTCATGCCCGAAGTGGAAGTACTGATAATTCCATTTTTATTTTATTTTATTTTTTTGAGTCAAGGTCCTGTTGTTTAGCCCAACTTGACTTCAGACTTGGAGTGATCCTCCTGCCTCAGCCTCTTAAGTACACGTACCACAGTATGTATTTGGAGGTCAGAGAGTCAGGTCTGTCCTTCCACCATGTGAGGCTCAGAAGTCAAACACAGATTGTCAGGCATGGTAGCAAACNTGGTTACTTCTGGCCATCCCGCTGCCCACCCCACCCCTGCCTTGGTTCCTTGTGCTTTGGATATCATATCTAACTTAACCAAAAAGTACAAAGTTTCTTTTAATATTTTGTGTTTTATACTTTTAATTATTTAAAAATTTTAAAGATTCATTTTTATTTTAATTATGTGTATATATGTCTATGTGTGGGTGTGCATGTGAGCGCAGTGCCCNTGGAGACCCAGCAGAGGGTGTTGGATCATAAGTCATCCAGTGTGGGTGCTGGGGTTAAACTCAGGTCTGCTGGAAGCAGCCAATGCTCATAACTGCTGAGCCATCTGCCCAGTTCCTTATAATTTACATTATTTTTGTTTCTATTTTTTGATACAGTGTCTAAGTATGTAGCCCTCAATAGCCTGGAACCCACATCACACTGGCCTCGAACTCAAAGATACCCGCCTGACTCTGCCTCTCAAGTGCTGAGATTAAAGGCATGCACCACCACACACAGCATAATTTAAATTCTTACATTTAGGTCTCTTTTTTTAGACAGAGTTCTGTGAACCCAGGCTGGCCTTGAACTCCTGATCCTCCTGCCTCTAAATCCAAGCGTCAGGATTACAGAGTGTGAAGCCACACCTGGCAGACCTTTGACTTTTTGTAACTTTGTTTTTCTGGGTATGTGTTTGGTACTNGCGATGGAACCTAGGGCATTGAACGTTCCAAGCGAGTACTCCCGTCACCGAACTATCCCCAGAGTTCTCTTTTGGGGCTTTAATTAACTAACTGATTGATTGATTGATGTTTTTTGAGAGAGAATTTCTCCTTGTAGCCCTGGCTGGTTTTGAATGTGATATTCCTTCTTAGTTTCTTTTGTTTTTTGAGACAGAGTCTCACTATGTAGCTCTGGATGTCCTGAGCTCTCCATGTAGACCAGGCTGGCCTCAAATTCACAGAGATCCTCCTGCCTCTNCTTCCCAAGTGCTAGGATTAAAGGCGTGCACCGTCATGCCTGCCTCTTGGTTTCATTTTTGTGTTCATGTTCCATTGTGTACACACACAGTTGGCTAAAGTGTTTTGTTATTGTTGTTTGCTTTTTGTTTGGTTGNTTTTGGAGATTCTACTTAAGGCCTCAGGTGAGCTAGGTAATGCTCTTGCACTGAGCTGTCTCTATCTCCAGCTCTAGTTGGTTTTATGTATTCTGTTTTTGGGGAGGAAATGTTTGTAAACTGGTACTATCTATTTATTGCATTTTAATCTAATTTTATATGTGCATGTGGTTTGCCTGTATGTGTATATATATATGTGCCATGTGTGTGCCTGGTGCCCAGGGAGGCCAGAAGAGGGTGTTGAATCTCCTGAGACTAGAGTTACAGACAGTTATGAGCTGTCATGTGGGAACTTGAACCTGGATCCTCTGGAAGAGCACCCAATGCTTTTATTGCTATAAGATTGATTTTATTTTTATTTTATGTATGTGTGGGTCCTCTGGAAGAGCGTTCGCTGCTGTGCTCTTAACTGCTGAGCCATCTTTCCAACCCAGTAGTGTTTAGTTTTTAAATGTTTGAAAGAATTCATTAGTGAAGCCATCTGTGCTTGGGCTTCTCTTTGGGGTAGTCTAAGGTTTTCTTAATTACTAATTTGATGTCGGTATGAACTTTAGTAGTATGGGGCTTTTCAATAGTATTTGGCTCTTCAGTAAGATATTACTTGCTTATGTGTGTGTGTGTGTGTGTGTATGTGTAGTGGTGTGCACGTGGAACTCTAACATCAACCTCTGGTATTGCTCCCCAGGAGCCTTCTACCTTCCTTTATTTATTTATTTTGGTTTTTCGAGACAGGGTTTCTCTGTGTAGCCCTGGCTGTCCTGGAACTCACTCTGTAGACCAGGCTGGCCTTGAACTCACAGAGATTCACCTGCCTCTGCCTCCCGAGTGCTGGGATTAAAGGTGCGCCCTACCACCGACTAGCCCACCTTGCTTTTTGAGATGATGTTTTACTGCCTGGAGCTCATCAGCTAAGCTAGGCTGGCTGGCCAGCAAGCCCCAGGGTCTACCTATCTCTGTCTCCCCAGAGCTGAGCCTGTCACCATGCCTAGAGGTGTGTGTGTGTGTGTGTTTACATAGATTCTGGGAATCAAACGTAGGTCCACATATTTGCAAGATAGTTACTTTACTGACTAAACTGTCTGCCCAGCCCAACACTAAAAGTGAAAGAGCACAAACCATGGAAATAGGTAGACCTAGGTTCTGCTGTATCTGAATCCTAGGGTCCTTGCAGAGGAGGTTGATGCAGGCTTGGGGACAGGTGTACAGAGAGCTTAGGCACATCACCAGCATCTGAACAGCTTTAACGATGACTCTGCAGCTTCTTTCTCCTCTACCTTTTGGCAACAGGGCTCTGTGCCATTTCTGGTCAGTGCCACCTCTGGTACCACCGTGCTGGGGGCCTTTGACCCCCTGGATGCACTTGCTGATGTTTGCCAACGTCACCGATTATGGTTACACGTGGATGTGAGTGAGCCTTGGGTCGAGGGGGTAGGGTGGGCTCCAATGAGGCCAAGACCCACGCTGTTCCTCCTGCTCCACAGGCTGCCTGGGGTGGGAGCGTCCTGCTGTCCCGGACACACAGGCATCTCCTGGATGGGATCCAGAGGTGCATACAGCCTCCTTCCCGAATCCCTCCCTTCAAATCTTTGGTCCTCACAATAGTCACAACCTAGGGAGGCTGGGGAGGGGTGGGATGAGAGCAGGAAAGATGATTGATGGATGGATGGGGGGAGGGCAGGCATGGGAATTCCTTCTGGCTGCTGGGGAAGGGGTAGGCCCTTTACTGGGTATCTGGAAGGGGAGGAAGGCTCTGCTAGGCAGTTGGAGGAAGAACCACTGACCCAGCTTTGCTCTGTCTCACCCAGGGCTGACTCCGTGGCCTGGAACCCTCATAAGCTTCTCGGTGCAGGGCTGCAGTGCTCTGCTCTTCTTCTCCGGGACACCTCGGTGGGTCTGCCCTCATCCCAGACCCCAGCCCTCCTTAGCTTCTCTCTNGCCACAGAGGAATCCAGGCCTGAATGTGTTCCCTTTACCCTCCCAACTGAAACCAAGTTTCTGTGACCACCCTAACCCTGTGTTGAGCTCCCTTGCACCCAGTGGCTTGTTCTCATGTGACAGAAAGGGTTTCTATCTTGTAGTTGTGGTCAGAGGGANCCTGGGCAGNATTTGGGAAGAGCTCTGGTGTTGGGAGCAACCCAGAGAGAGGTCAGGGTTGGCTGGAAGCTGTCCTCAGTGCCGCCTAGCTGCAGTGAGAGGAAAGGGTGGGCTACGTTGAGACCCCTCCATGTAGCTCTATAGGAAGATCTGCTCTGACAGCCCCCTCCCCACAGAACCTGCTCAAGCGCTGCCATGGGTCCCAGGCCAGCTACCTCTTCCAGCAGGACAAATTCTATGATGTGGCTCTGGACACTGGAGACAAGGTGGTGCAGTGTGGCCGCCGTGTGGACTGTCTGAAGCTGTGGCTTATGTGGAAAGCACAGGGTGGGCAAGGGCTGGAGCAGCGCGTCGACCGGGCCTTTGCTCTCACCCGGTAAGTGTGGAAGGACCCCAGACCTCATCCTCTTCCCGTCTCTGTTGTCTTCCTTGTGCCTCTGCCTTTCCCCCCATGTGTACTTTCTCACCCCTTATTCCCAGGTACCTGGTGGAAGAGATAAAGGCGCGGGAAGGATTTGAGTTGGTCATGGAGGTAGGTCCTGGATCCTTTGAATGCCCATCCCCTGTTCCATATGTGAAGTCCCATAAAGGACCAGGAGTAGATACGGGGAAATAACCCCTTCCTCANCTCATGCCTTCCTCATCCCTCCCATCAGCCTGAGTTCGTCAATGTGTGCTTCTGGTTTGTGCCTCCCAGCCTTCGGGGGAAGAAGGAGAGTCCAGATTACAGCCAAAAGCTGTCTCAGGTAGGCTTTGCCCTCTGGGTGACCTAATTCAGGGAACTAAGCCACTGGTGTGTTTCTGCCCTCTGCTGGCTGTGCCTGGTATAACATGTCCCAGTCTTGCTCTTGAGATGGCAAGTGCAGGAGAGCACCCCCTTGTCTTCTTTTTTTCGTGGGGTGCAAGTGGGGAGAAAGATATGTTTCCAGAAAGTAAGGAGACAGAAGGGTGTTCCCNGAGGAACTCACCAGTGTGAGGCACACAGGCGTCTGTGTGACCGATCAGGAGTAGCTTTGCCACTGTGCTGGGGACAGAACCTAGAAAGATCATCCCAGACGTCCTTTTAGAGGCAGGAAGATACATTATGTCCTTATCCTTAAGAATGGATTAGTGCTGGATGCCTTAAGAACCTGGAGAGGCACCCAGTGCCCTGCCCTCCTGGGCTGTCACTGCAGAAGAGGAGCTGTTTATTTACACTTGTGTTCAAGGTGTTTTTGTAAGGTACCACTAGGTCACATGGTACAGGTCAAAATATGTCAGGCACTAAGGAGAGAAGGAATTGAGGGTGAAGGCTTGAGATCGGGAGGAGCAGTGCTGGGAATCAGAGGTGAGTCTGGTTGCATGATGTTTCCGGCTCCGGTTTTCATGGAGAAAGGAGAGGGTGGAAGAGAGCAGAAGACAGAGAAGGTAACTCAGGTTGCATATGGTGGAAAGAGTGTGAGCAGTGAGTGTGCTATGGAAGGTGGCAGGCTGTGGGGAGGCAGCCTTTGGAGCCAGGTGGTCCAGGCAGCCGGACCAGCTGCTTCAGTGNTCCCTCCATTGCCCACAGGTGGCGCCTGTGCTCAAGGAGCGCATGGTGAAGAAGGGCTCCATGATGATTGGCTACCAGCCCCATGGGACCCGGGCCAACTTCTTTCGAATGGTGTTGGCCAACCCCACACTGGTCAAGGCCGATATAGACTTCCTTCTGTGCGAGCTGGAGAGTCTGGGCCAGGACCTGTGAACTGCACCCTCTGTCAGCCCCACCCAAGCTCTGCATAGCCTCCTNGGTTCTCAAAAGCAACCTTTCTAGGAAACTGTGGCCCTGACTGTGTGTGCTTCCTTACACACACTAGCTCTCTCAGATAAGTATTTGCTATTAGGAGGGTGTTTAAATACACTACAGTATGTTTTTATGAAATACGCTTTCATTAAGCTGGGTGTGGTGGCAAACACTTTTAATCTCAGCATTTGAGAGGCAGAGGCAGGAAGTTCTCTGAGTTCAAGTCCAGCCTGGTCTATAGAGTGAGTTCCAAGACAGCCAAGGCTGCACAGAGAAAGCCTTATCTCAACAAAACAAAGGAAATATTCTCTTATTAAAATTATGTTTACAAAGAATTTTTATTAATATGAGGGAAATGGTATGGTATATTGAAAAAGTTGGATATATGAGTTTATATAATTGTGGTATCTGAGTTATGCTAAAAAAAATACATAGGAAAAGGCTGATGAATAGAACTGTGACAAAGGTTAGCAGTTTTCCCTGGAATGGGATAATAGGAAGTTTCTAAATCAAACCTCTTGGCCTTTTGTGCTTCTTCATTTTATTATGCAACAAATATTACATACTTTTGAAATAGGACAATAAAGCTGAAGTTTCAATTATATTTTGGTATGTTTTATTTACTTATTTATTTATTTGTTTGTTTGTTTATTTTTAGTTCCTGTGCATTGGTGTTTTGCCTGCATGTATGTCTGTGTGAGGGTGTCAGATTCCCTGGAACTGGAGTTACAGACAGTTGTGAGCTGCCATGTGGGTGCTGGGGATTGAACCCAGGTCCTCTGGAAGAGCAGCCAGTGCTCTTAACCACCGAGCCATCTCTCCAGCCCCTGTTTTATTTATTTTTAATTTATCTTTATATTCATTGGTGTTTTGCCTGCATGTATGTCTGTGTGAGGGTGTCAGATTCCCTGCAACTGGAGTTACAGACAGGTGTGAACTGCCATGTGGGTGCTGGGAATTGAACCTGGGTCCTTTGGAAGAGCAGCTGGTTGCTGAGCCATCTCTCTAGCCCCTTTGGTATGTTTTAAAGTTTACTTATTTCTAACTAAAGAGTGGAGAACTTGAAGCAAGCGAACAAAAAGCACAGAAGAGAGNCAGCAGAAAGCCCTTTTCTCCACTTAGAATCTTTAGTGGGAGAGAAATGCCCCAAAGTGGAGTCCGTCACAATAGCACTTGGAATATCAAAAACAAAACAGGCAGGCATGGCACCTTTAATCCCAGCAGTGAGAGGCAGAGGTAGACAGATCTCTATGAGTTCAAGGCCAGCCTGATATAGAATGAGTTCCAGGACAGCCAGAGCTCCACAGTGAAACCTTGTGGAAAGGAAGGAAGGAGGGAGNAGGAAGGAAGGAAGGAAAAAGGAAGGGAGCCCAGATTGTATCNTGAGATAAGAACCCATCTACTTACCTCCCCTAGTGTTTTNTTTGTTTGTTTGTTTGTTTTTTGTTTTGTTTTGTTTATGTTTTTGTTTTTCAAGACAGGGTTTCTCCTGTGTAGCTTTGGTGCCTTTCCTGGAACTCACTCAGTAGCCCAGGCTAGCCTCGAACTCACAGAGATCCACCTGCCTCTGCCTCCCGAGTGCTGGGATTAAAGGC
>LZPO01030506.1:1547894-1558609 GCA_001675575.1 Neotoma lepida
GTGTGTGTATGAAAGGTACATGAGGCTGTTTGTCATATAGTTGTTTGTTCACAAAGTCCATTTCCCCCAGGTATGATGGCACACGCCTTTGATCCCAGCATTTGAAAAACAGAGACAGGTGGATCTCTGTGAGTTTGCAGCCAACCTGGTCAACATAGCAAGTTTCAGGCCAGTCCTAGATCTAAATAGTAAGATCCTGCCTAAAAACAAAGTGAAATAAAACAAAAACCCCACAAAACCAAGTCACATTAACAAAAATAAAAACCCCACAAAACGATAATGAGGTAGGTTTTTAACAAATGATGGGGATGAATGAAAAGGGAGACAGAGATTTTATTGTTGCATGGGGAGGAGTAGGAAAAACCAGACAGTTCTCAGACTGTGGTGGCCTTTGTTCCTCTGGGTCTCCGCACACCTGGAGAGCTCTGGGTAAGAAGGTAACCTGTGCCCAGCCCAGAGAGCGGTGGTCAAGTCACCCCACACTGAGTCTGTGGTCAGCTGCCCACAAAAGTGTGTACCTGAGTCTCTATAGCCCCCTGGCAGGTCCTGTGTGCAAGTCCCTGACTCCGAATGGGGTAGGGGAGTGCGGTGAGGAGCCCTGGCCCTGGGTTTTGCAGGTAGAGAAGAGTCAATGCCATTATCCGGGCAGTATGGTGCCTTGACTTCTAGGGATGGCAGGACCAAGATCGAGGTGTCACCAGCCCCCAGAATGTTGTCTGTGCCGTGGAAGAGTAGATTGTGAGTGAGGTCACTTCTGGTGACACACATTATGAATCTAAAAGGTGAGTCGTCCCCCCCCCACGCCATCTCTGACCATAGCTATTGAATCAGAGCCCAAAAGGGCTGGCTGCCGGATGCCCTATCTTGGATGAGGAACTGGGAGAGGTNATTGCCTTACCTGGGGCAAGGGACAGTGTCGCCGAGCATACCATTCCTGGCAGTATAGGCTGACCTGGATGCCCTGACCCAGGAAGAGCAAGGTCCACATCAGGACATTCCAGGCTGGACCTGTGTGCCTGTCGTTCATGGCGAAGTTCAGCAGTCCTAGGGCAGGAGACGGGTTGTCATTCCAGCCCCATATCCCTGTGCTTTGTCTCCTTTTGCCTCCCATGCTAGGGGCTGGGAAATGACCTACCAGAAAGGAAATCCTCCCTCCCCTGACAAGATCTTGGATCCCGCTGCAGAAACTCTGAAGGTCTCAAGAAACTAGGGGAAGCTCAGTTGGCCCCTCACTTCCTGAATCATATACTGTATCTCCCAGCCACACCAGGTTTCCCCATTCCCTCCACATCCTTTGATCAAATCTTGTCTGTAACCAGAGCCCTCCCCCTCCACCCCCAGTCCCTCAGGATATGCCCATTGCCTCCCAGGGCCACCCAGACCCAGCAGACTCTAGCTGAACATCTCAGGGGCTGCCAGGCCTCCTCCCCCCACCACCAGCTGCCTCCCCTCTCTGGGTCAGAGGTTAAGCTTACCCCCAAACACAAGGAAGAGCATAAGCATGACCGGGTAGAAGAACCCCAGGACGAAGCAGAAGATGTACTCATGCACAATTGCAGACACCAGGAACACTCCCAGCATGGCCGCCCCACGGCCCCGCCTNCCCAAGAGCTGGTGGGCAGGAAANAGAAAGAGCATGTCTCCCACAGCACCTTCACAGAGAGTCCCTCCCTCTTCGAGAAGCCAGGAAGGAGTGGGATTCAATGGAAAGAATGTGCGATTTGGGGTCAGAAGGGGTCACATCAGTCTTAAGAGCATTGTTTTAGGGCTGGAGATGGCTCAGTGGTTAAGAGCACTGACTGCTCTTCCAGAGGACCTAAGTTCAATTCCCAGCAACCACATGGTGGCTCACAACCATCTGTAATGAGATCTAGCACTGTCTTCTGGCCTGCAGGTGTACATGCAGACAGAATACTGTATACATCATAGATTAATAAATCTTTTTTTAAAAAAAGAGCATTGTTCTAACCTATTGGACCTTAGCTGTGATTTTATTTTATTTTATTTTGAATTTTGACAGTGTTGGAGAAAAGGGCCTTATGCATGCTAGGAAGGTGTTCTACTATTAAGATATGTCCCCAGCCTTATTATTATTACTACTATTTGTTTTTTTGAGACAGGGTCTCTCTTTGTAGTCCTGGCTGTCCTGGAGCTCCATATGTAGACCAGGCTGGTCTTGAGCTCACAGAGATCCACCTGCCTCTGCCTCTGGGATTAAAGGCATGCGCCGCCATACCTGGCCCCCAACCTTATTGTGTGTGTGTGCATGTTTATGTTTTGTGTACAAGTGCACATGTGCGTGAGTGTGCAGGCCAGAGGACAATGTTGTTACTTAGGTGCCTTTTGTTGTGTCTTTGAGACAGGGGCTCATGCATCTGAAACTCACCAAGTAGGCCAGGATAGCTGGCCAGCAAGCCCCAGATTATCTGTCCTTTGATCTGAACAACGTTAGTGGGGCAGAATAAAAGGAGGAGAGGGCACCCGAGGAAGCCCCCTTGCTGGGACTGTGAGAATTGAGGAATGTGCACGGCTCATACCCACAGCCCATCTTGATACACNTAGCTGTACAGCCAGTCGTGGACTACCACGTTCCAGGTGCGGTAGTAGTTGGAGAAGGAAGTAGAGTTCCACCAGTCCTGGGGAGGGTGTGGATTGGGGATGAAATGGAGGTGAGATTCTGCTGCTCCCCACACCCACCCCTACCTGTATCCTCTCAGAAGGGCTGGCTCTTGGCCAAGCAGAGACAGCGACACTCTCCCAGCTTGGGGCCCCTACCCACTGCCTGTCCACTCAAGAGAAAAGATTTTGGCACACCATCGNACAAAAGCCGTCAGCCCTGCTGCTTAGAGTTATAGGANTAGCATCATCCCCACACCCTGAGGCCCACAGTCCTCATTACGGGAGACCAAAAGCACTGGAAGGTGACACCCACCACAGCTACCCTCTTCCCTGGGCCCTTGGCCAACCTCCCCAACTACTGCTCTCAGTGGGCCCCTGGTCCAGGCCGCACCCGGTAGAACATCCTGTCTCCAAATCGCAGCATCTCGGCGAAGGCGTTGAGCCAGCAGTGCAGGAAGGCGAAGAAGATGAGGAGCAGCATGAAGATGCCTGGCGGNCAGGACAAGAGGTGCAGCCCCGCAGCCCAGACTCTCCAGAGCCTTTGCCCAGCCATCAGGTCCCCAACACTTAGCAAGCATGCATTCATTCATCATTCATGCATTCCTTAATTTACACATTTGCTGGTGTGCTTGATATCTACTCTATACCTGAAAATCAGAAATACAGACTCACAGTGTCCCTGACCCTTGGAAATTCATAATAGTGAGACAGACACACAGAGGCTGAGACCCATGTATGGGTCAAGGTCAGNTANAATGGGAACTAATGATTGTGACAACCAGNGATGTTCCAGAGGATACAATACNGAACAAGGAGTGAGCTGAAAAAGGAGTTTGGCTGTGAGGGGGTACACCTGTAGTCCCAACTACTGGGGAGGCTTGAGACAGGAGNATTGCATGAGCCAAGGGGCTAAGGGTAGCCTGAGCAACATAGCAAGGCGCTATCTCAAAAAAAANAAAAATAAAAATAAGTATATGCAATAAAATAAAAATTAGAAAAGGAAAATGGGAGAGAGAAGCTTCCCAGAGAGGGGAACATCTTAGCCATGGGTCTCCAGGGAGGAACACAATTCCACAGCTGCAAAGTAAAGAAAAGGCATTCCAAGCAAAGCCTGATACAGCAAGCCTGCAATCCTAGCTAGTTGGGATAATGAGGCAGAAGGATTGAGTTTAAGGCCAGCCTGGGTAGAGGTGGCCCAAAAACAAGCAAACATAAACATTTTTTTAAAAAAAGGAAAAGAGAAAATCAAAAGGCCGCAGAGATGGCTCAGTGGTTAACAGTACTGGCTACTTCTCCAGAGGACCCAGGTTCAATTCCAAGCATCCATACAGTGGCTTACAACTGTCTTTATCTCTAGTCTCAGGGGATCTGATGTTCTTTTCTGGCCTCTCTATGCCCCAGGCATGCATGTGGTGTACAAACATTCATGCAGACACAATATCCATATACGTTTAAAAAAAAAAAAAACTGAGTTCAAGTCCCACCTGAGCAACTTAGTGAGACCCTGTCTCAAAGTAAGAATTGAAAAGGGATGTGTAGCTCAATGGTAAAGCTTTTGTCTGGTATGTATGAGGCCTTAGGTTCACTCCCCAGTGTAGAAGGAAGGGAGGGGGAAGGAAGCCAGGCAAGCAGGAAGGCAGGAAGGGCTTTTGAAGCAGGGTCATGGGTGATTAATTTGCAGGAGGGACTTCATCTGGATAGNAAAGTCAAGCCCACGGGGGAGAGAGAAGTGTGTAGTGGGGAGCTAGGCTACCAGGCTACATGAAGACGGTGGCAATGAACATGGACAGGAAGGGGCAGGTATGTAAGGGACTCACAGACAGACGAGTGAAGCTTGCCCTGANAAGCCTTCCCCAGGGCAGGGCACAGCCTTTCCCCACCATGATGAAGGTCTTACCTGGGCCTGTGGCATGCAGGACTGAGAGCATCAGGGCACGGGTGCTGAAGGGTTCCCGGCTCATATTGGCAAAGACAGGGACACAGAGGCGGGCCAGGATGAAGCAGGCATAAAGCACACAGGCCAGGACCTGCAGACAGTAGGACACATGGCTTTGGCAAGGGGCATTTCCTCCTTCCCAGCCTCCCCTACTTCTAAGCCACCATGAGTCTGAGCTGGCCCTTCTACCCCATCTTCTGACCTGGGCAAAGTTCTTGGCCACATAATTCCACCTGATGCTGGGTGTCCTGCAACAGCAATAGGAAAACATAAGTATCATTCCTTTATGTCCTTCACTATTTAGGCCTTCAGTCTTCTCTTCAAGGCTAACTCCATTGCACAGGCCTGCGTGAATTCTCTGAGGTTGTGGGGGCTGTCTAGAACACTTTGGATTTCCCAGAGCAAACACAGTAGGTGGTCGTTTAGTTTGAGTGTCACTGAAGGTGCCCAACCATACACCGTTTCTAGGGTGTGGAGGACAGAACTGGGTTGATCGCTCGGGACAGTGGATCATGGGAATGTGCTGGGCAGTGGAAGGGGCAGCCTGTTTTCCCTTCCCTTCCTTCTGAGTGCCTGTGGGAGAAGGGTACCATCCTCACTAAGCCTAGGCATTTGGGGAGGGGCAGCAAGGTCTTACCTGGGGTATGTCTCTCTGTAGATGAGGGTAGGGCAGAAGAGGAAGTAGAGGTAGCTGGAGAAACTAGGTGCACTGATACTCTTACCTGGGCAGGAATGAAAAGGCTGTGTTAGCATGGGGAGGGTGCAGAGAACTGTGTTAGCATGAGGAGGTGGACTAGGGAGGGATCCAGGGTGTGCATTCGAAGGGACTGAACTCGCTCACATTGCAGACCTGTTTTCCAGACCTGCTGTGGCCAGACCATCCTTAGGCTNCCACAGCCCATTCTCCTTCCCTTCTGTCCTGACTTCCTCTAAGAAGGTTTTCTCACATCCCTGCCTCTCCAGATTGGGCCTGGGAACTGGAAAGCNCCAGAAGGTCTGGATAATGGAGTGGTTCTCTCAGAAGAGGCCTGAGCATGCTCGCGAATAAGGCCACTTCATCCAGCTCAGGGTCAGATCTGTGTCTGCTGGGCAACCTGCTTGTGAAGGCAGAGCTCTGCATCTTCTGGCTTCATCCAAGNAGCCAAGAGGATCCAGTAGTTCACAATGGGTCAGCGGGACACCTTACCTCTGACACAAAGGATCCTAGGTACAGTCTCTCTCAGGAAGGAGTAGCTTTTCATCAGGAACCTGACCTGTAGTGGAAGAGATCAAATTGCTGTGTGGCTCTGAGAAAATCGCTTAACCTCTCTGTACTCAGATTTACCACAGAAAGGCAAGCCAATTCAAGGCCTGCCTCACAAGAGCCCACATTTATTTATTTATTTCCCTCTCCTCTTCTCTTCTCTCCTTTCCCCTCCTCTCCCCTCCCCTTCTCTGTAGCCCTGGCTGTCCTGGAACTCACACTGTAGACCAGGCTGGCCTTGAACTCACAGACATCCGCCTGCTTCTGCCTCCTGAGTGCTGGAATTAAAGGCCTGCGCCACCACAGCCCAGCCAACATTTTCTATTTTTTGTCATGTGACTTTATAGTTTAACACAGACAGTGCTGGGACGAAGGGTAAAGAAAGACAGGGAAGTCTTCATCCCATCAGCTCTCTGCAGGGTCAGTGTTACCTACCAACCTCATTTGTGTCCTTTTCTCAGAATCGCAGGTTCACCAAACCCAAGGCTGTATCAGTGCCCATTCTCTGTGGACCTGGTCTCGGAGTCCCCGAGTCCTCACCTGCTCAAAGACCAGCACACAGCTTGAGGCTGGCGGAAGCTGATGCTTCACCGCTATGTGGACCGGAAGGACGCAGAGCATCGCTGCGTGGGCAGCCAGCAGAACACAGCCCAGGCCGGCCCCAAACATCCAGGCGCCCCCGGCTCTCGGCCTGGCCCAGAGCCGCAGGGTCTGGTAGGGCACTAGCAGAGTGGACAGGAACATGGGAACCCACGTCATCAGCGCCAAGGGCAGCTGTCCGAAGCTGAAGATGAGTAGGTCAAACTCCAACATCAGCCTAGGAGAGAGGAAGGGAAGAAAGTAACTGGGCACACTGAGGGGGTATGGAATATTATTGTGGTATGGAATATTATTTTAACTGGGCAAAAGATATGTTAAGTTTGTTTCTGCTGTATTTGTTCAACGATGTAAAGATGTGTTACAATTGTTTCTGCTACATTTGTTTAACTGTGTAAAGATGTATTACTGTTTTACCTTGCCTGCCTAAGGCACCTGATTGGTCTAATAAAGAGCTGAACGGCCAATAGCTAGGCAGGAGAAAGGATAGGCAGGGCTGGTGGGCAGAGAGAATAAATAGAAATCTAGGCTAGAGAGAAGAAAGGAGAGAGACAGAGACAGAGACAGAGACAGAGAAAGAGGAGAGAGGAGAGAGAGCAAAGAGAGAGAGAGAATAGGGCAAGAAGCCAGGCAGATGCCAGCCAGCAGACATAGAGAAGCAGTGAAAGTAAGACATNCAGAAGTAAGAAAGATAATAAGCCCAAGACAATAGGTAGATAAACAGGTTAATTTAAGTTAAAAGAGCTAGCCAGAAACGTGCCTAAACTATGCTGAGCATTCAAATCTAATAATAAGTTTTTGTGTCATGATTTGAAAGCTGGTTGGTGGCCCAAAAGAAAAAGCCTAGTACAGGCTTGTTTTTGCTTTTCTTTTCTAGACAGGTCTCATGTATCCCAGGCTGGCCATGAGCTCGTTTATGTAGCTGAGGATGACTTTGAATGTCTAATCTTCTTGCCACATAAGTCACCATGTTCAATTCATGCAGGGCTGGGCCAGACCTTTGGTAGACTGTGTTCTGAAAGTGAGGAGTTTGCCCTGGTGTTGTGCAGGACTTCCAGAGCAGGCCCTTGTCTCAGAGACACAGTCATAGGCTAGGCTNGGTCTAAATGACTTTGGAGCCCTAGTTCAATGTCAGTGTTNCAGAAGCCTCAGTACTGCAAGCATTAGGGTATGAAGAGTTGCGATGAGCTTTGATTTTATTATTTTATTATTAATAATTTAGTTCCTCCAGTGTGTCTATACTTGTAGGCCCAGGCTAATAGAATGCACCATGCTCAGTGTTATGCCTGGGTGGAGTGTATTGGCACTTGCTTGATTCTAGCTACCTCAGAGGCTGAAGCAAAAGGATGGAAAATCCTAGACTAGCTAGGACATAGGAAGGCCTTGTCTCAAAAACAATGAAAAAANCAGCTTTTTAAAAGAATATATTGTTTGGGACTGGAGAGAGGGCTCAGTGGTTAAGAGCACTGACTGCTCCTCCNGATTCAATTCCCAGCCCCCACATGGTGGTTCACAACCATCTGTAACTTCAGTTTCAGGGGATGCAATATATGCCCTCTTCTGACCTCTTTAGGGGACCAGACACANGTGGTGCACNGATATTCAGGCAAAACACCCACACACATAAAATTAAATTATAAAATTAAAATTAAAAAAACAATGTGTGGCTTATAAAGGTGAAAAATTGCAAATAGGGGACTGGGGATATAGATCAATTGGTACAGTGCTTGCCTAGGATGAANGAAGCTCTAGGTTCAATCCCCAGCATGGCATAAACCTGGTACTGTATGCCTGAAAACCCAGTACTTGAGAGGTGGAGACGAGAGGAAGAGAAGTTAGTTCAAAGTCATCCTTAGCTACCTATCAACTTCAAGTCCAGCTTGGGCTATGAGATTCTGTCTCAAACAAATAGACAAACACTGGAAACCACCTCAGTAGCTGTTAATAAAGGATTGCATGAACAAAATCTGCTACTTCCACTTTCTGTAGTCAGTAAAATCAATAGGTTGACACAGACAGATGATAAAAATTGATTGTAAAATCACAGATAGAGTATCTTGCTTATGAACACCTCCACATGCATCTCATTGGTGCATATGGACATATGGATGGGAATGTACAGGAAACACCCTATGGCAAACTCAAACTACTAAACAAAAAATATCCAGGCCTGCTGACCGGTGGTGATGCACGATTTTAATCCCAGTACTAGGGAGGCAGAGGCAGGTGGATCTCTGTGAGTTCAAGGCCAGTCTGGTCTACAGAGTGAGTTCTAAGACAACCAGAGCTACACAGAGAAACCTTGTCTTGAACAACAAAAACAAAATACCTTCAGCTTGATTTGACATTTTACTGAGATTTGATCCTATTCTTTTTATTTTTGTTTTGTTTGTTTGTTTGAGATAGCCTCTTATTATATAGCCCTGGCTGTCTTGGAACTTTCTACATAGTTCAAGCTGGCCTTGAACTCACAGAGATCCACCTGTCTCAACCTCCTGACTGCTTGGATTAAAGGTGTGCATTACTCTTATAATTAACAATAGACATTTTGGGCTGGAGAGATGGCTCAGTGGTTAAGAGCACTGCTTGCTCTTCCAGAGGTCCTGAGTTCAGTTCCTGGCAACCACATGGTGGCTCACAACCATCTGTAATGAGATCTGGTGCCCTCTTCTATATACATAATAAATTAATAAATCTTTAAAAAAAAAAACTCACAAACAAAACAAAACAAAACAACAACAACAAAAAAACCAAGAGACATTTTACTAGAGGTAAGGGCTGTAGCTGAACCTGTAGGTCCTTCATCCTTTCCCCATTTACGACTTCTTAAGCCTGTCTTTGGGATAGGTTGGGAACACCAAAATACAGACCTCTAAGGGAGGGTCTTCCTCTGAGTTCTATGTATGTCAATCCTCTCCAAGAGATGGGAGGTGGTCCAAAGGTGGGGACGGGCTTCACCATCACCTATCTGGACCCATGGCTTGTACTTGGTAAAAAGTCAGTGGAAGTCACCTGAACTGAGTAGTTGAGAGCCTGTGTGTGTGTGTGTGTGTGTGTGTGTGTGCGCGCGCGCGCACGCACATTTGTTTTAAGGCAAGATTGCCATGGGGAAGCATTTGAGAGGGGGTAGGCCATTGAAGCCTAGGGAAAGAAGGTTCAAGGCAGGTGTGGGAGGTAGGGCGGGCATCTGATCAGGTCACTGTGTCTGTGGGAGGGACCTACCTGCCTTCATCAATGAAATCGATGGCCAGGGTACTGAAGATCAAGACACATAAACCCGCGATGAACATGTGGTAGATGGTTCGGAAATGCTGNACCTCCATCAGCTCACTGGAAGGAAGGAGCCCGAGGTCAGGGTGGAAGGCTCTTCAGCAGCCTGCAGAGGAGCTCAGGACTATACACGTGAGGGGTGTGGGGCTCAGGAATCCAGAACTCCCAGCTGAGGGCAAGCNTGTAGCTAGGGCATCTCCTCCTGCTGATTTGTCCCCCTCGATAACACCGAGGCAGAGCCCTTTCCAGACCCTCCCAGCAGACCACTGAAGCCCATGCATGAGAACTGTGATGTCTGTGGGACCCCTAGCCAAACCTTTTCTTGTCCTTTGTCCTCCCCCCAACTTACTCGAGCAGTGACTTTCGGATGATGAAAACTTTCCGCTTCGCATGGGGTAATTCCCGGGTCCTAGATTGAGACAGTTTTCAGAACCAGGCCCCAAAGAAAGAGAGTGGAGGGCAGTGCCGTGTGGACGGTAATAAGGAGCAGTAGTGGTAGCGGGAGGTCAAGGTTGGGGCAGAGCAAGACCTGAAAGATGGAAGCCAGTGCTGTGAAGACCAGGAGGAGAGAGAGGGAACGCTGAAGCCAGGGTCATGCCAAGGCTGGCAAAGGGACAGGCATGCGGCTGGAAGAGCACCTGTGTGGGACCCTCANACTCACTTGCTTGTGGTATCTGGGGCAGTGGAGGGTACAGGTCTGTCCTGTTGGGGGTAAGCTTGCACAGCCTCCCACATGGCTCGATCCAACAGCTCTGCCAATTGTCTCTGTGCTTGTTCCAGAAACTGGGTCTTCACAGCCTACAGGACAAAGCCAGGTTAGAGCCCATTGTCCCTCCCACCAGCCATTCCTTCCTTGCCATGCATTTCCTGAGCTTCTCTCTGAACCACGTAGTGTTAAGTGCTAAGAACAGGAAGCGGTAAGCATGACCCCAGAGCTTCCCCAACCTCTGTCTGTCTTCTTGGGGCAGCAGTGAGGACAAAGAACCTTAGCCAAGGCTGAATATGGTAGCATACACCTGTAATCCCAGCTACTCGGAGGCTGAGGCAGGA
>LZPO01030506.1:1587602-1602686 GCA_001675575.1 Neotoma lepida
CATCTCTTCAACCCCAGTTGTAGCTCTTTTTGAGTGAGTTCTTCCCCTGCTGTCTGTAGCTTCAGTTTTCCCTCCTTTTAAAGAAGTCCTAGGTCCCCTTGCCCCAGAGGGCCGAAGGGTTGAAGAGTTACAGCTGCCCCTAGGGCCTGCAAAGTGAGGTCATGTGTGGAGAGGGTTCTAGGAGCTGTCTCTATGTTTGCATTAGACTAATCTTGTCTTTGTTCACTGTTCATGGCTCTTGACACTCCTTACAGTGGCNGCTTTGGTACACATAAGGAGAGGGTCCTCCCTAGATTCAACTCAAGAGGAGGCTGTAGGCCTGAGCTGGGAGCTTGTACTTGATTCCTGTTTCAGCTACTCTGGACCCTCCGGGCTTGCTCCTGTTGAGAAGAATTAGTCTCTTCTGGCCAGCAGTGAGAGAGTGGGAATCAACAAGAGAAAAAAAAAGAGTGAGGAGGGCTTGGAGTGTAGACAGAATTCTGATCTGCAGCGTCAACTAAGTACTGGGGATCCGCAGCCCTTGTGATGGGGATGGGCAGTGGTGGTGGTACACTTGAGGCTTTCATGGAAAGGGCTCCTTCTACCCTTAGCTGNGATGCACAGGAGGGGTAATTGGTAGCTATCTCAGTAGTAGAACTCTCGACTATGGTGCACAGTGCCTGGGTTTGATACCCAGCACCACAAATACCCATCCTGGTTGGCTTAAGGGTGGTTTGTTGCTCTAGTGGGAGGTACAGGCTGAAAGGTCATGTCCATTGTGATTGGTAGTTGCACTATAACCAGTCCCCATTTCCTGACAGAATGTGTATTTTCGTCAACTGGGTGTGGCAGGCTCCCTTAATGCCCTGATCTCACTTTATCTTTTTACTATTTTTGAAGCTACAAGTAGTATTATCCCCATTTTACTGATGAAGACATTAAGGCATTTTTTTTCTTACATGAATGNACGATGAATATANGANGTTCAAGCTTAGTGGCAACTAAGCAATACAAGTTAGGGTCTAACTTGGTCTTTCAAACTAAGAGGCAACCAAGGCATAGACTGAAGAACCAAACCTACAGATCCTAACNACTGAGGCTCTAGAAACCAAACCTCTAGGTTCCCAACATTGGCACCTAGAAGGGATCTGCCAGGGACGTGACTCCCTGCTCTGCCTGTCCATGCTGGAGGCTCAGGAGGGCTTTTTGGGAGCAGGAGAGCAGCCTGTGATGTTGGGCAGCTACCCTGAGATGGGATGGTTCTANTCTTGAAGAGGGCCTGTTGCGAGGGGCTGGAATGTCAACCTCAGTGCTCCTCAGGAGCCCGTGGGTGTGGGTTGAAGTTCCATGTCAGGGCAGGTCATCCCCATGGCCTCTTGCCCTTAGGAAGTATCCCCACCCTGTAGAACTGCAGCCGCTGCCTTCTGTGGGCTGAGGCGGAGGGAATGGTTGGGCGGGTTTTTCCCAAGGATGAGGATCTGGATCGGTTGCCTTTGGCCACGGAACTAGAGAACACCCTGTTTCCAGCACAGAGGCCAGTTGGATAGGATGGGTCGAGGGCAGCTGTGGGNTCCCTGATCCAGCTCTNCAGTACTGGATGGAGACAGTGGATCATAGGTTGCTTGATAGATGAGGTTAATAAACACCAGTCGACCCTTTTCCTGGCTAGGGAGCGATGCTGAGCAGAGCCAGGCCAGGGAGCACTCTCAGGGCTGCAGACAGAATACATGGTGGGTCTGGGTGTGGCCCTGGTGGCTCTCATGTTCCTCTGGCTTTTCCCCATCTGTCCTTTAGAGTACAGGAGGGTAGACAAAGGGGTTCTGGAACTGAGCAGAGTAAGATCTTCTTGTCCACTCTGAAGGGAGTGGCTGGCTTCTGCAGGAGATGCCCCCAGGCCTTCATGCTGGTGCAGGCGGGTTCAGGCAGGAATGTTCGTGGGGTGAGGCTATTGTCTTAAGGTTTACTAGGGATTAGTGGAGGAGGTCCCAAGGAGTGTTTTTTTGTAAGGCTACGGGGCTTAGAAAATAG
The DNA here is from genome assembly GCA_001675575.1 of Neotoma lepida. Classification (NCBI taxonomy): domain Eukaryota; kingdom Metazoa; phylum Chordata; class Mammalia; order Rodentia; family Cricetidae; genus Neotoma; species Neotoma lepida. The sequence goes on from LZPO01030506.1 coordinate 1,589,610, forward strand.
AAGAAAAGTCTTGAGGGGCAGTTAGGTTAATTAAAAGGGAATTAAGAAATCCTAGGTGATGCTAGGTGGGTGAAAGAAGAGCTGNGGCTGAGTCATAGCCCCACTATTACCATGACATCTGATAGGTAAAGCTCCAGATTGGGGTTGTTACCCTGTTGTATGCAGGCAAGACCATGTGGGACTGAAGGGCCCCAGAACCTGTCACTCATCTCCCTTCTTCCACCTTCACACCCAACTCCAGCCTGAGTGAAGGTTGGGAACTGGAGGACCTGCCGTTTGTCTTTATTTTGAGCTTTGCCCCATGTAAAATGAAGGGTAGAGTTGCTGTCTCTAGGTTCTTGGCTCCCTTGAGCGCCTCCCTGACCCAGCAGTGAATGGCTCAGTTCAGGCCAAGTAGAGCAGATCTTGAGTAACTATGTCAGTCCCATCTNTGCAGAATTGGCTCCCGAGCCTGTCCTTTCCCCTCCTATATCTGCGGTTGGCTGCTAACTTCTACATATCCCTTGCTCTTCCCTCTTCCAGGAAGGAAGGCAGGCTTGGGGTTGTCCCGGGAATGGATGTTCCAGCCTCAAGACCCCCAGTGAGCGTCCCAGACAGTGGTTCTGTGGGAATGCATTCTGCCATTCTTGTCCTCTGCCTGCCTAGAACTTAGAGTCTACTTTGCCTTTAGAATCCCTTTCCATTCAGCCAGGGGATTCTGTCAGACTCAGAAAACTGGTCTGGTGTCCAGGGCAGTATCCACCTGACCCCTGACCTCTGACTCTTGCTCCACAGCTGCTGGAATATTTGGGGAAGGGCAAGAGTATTGTGGATGTGGGGCTGGCTCAGGCTCGGCACCCACTCAGCACCCGTAGCCATTACTTCGAGGTGGAGATCGTGGACCCTGGAGAGAAATGCTACATCGCCTTGGGNCTGGCCAGGAAGGTGGGCGCAAGTGCTGTCTTTGTCCCTGTGGGGTCAGTTTGGGGCTGTGGGGATAGGGCCAGAAAGTGCTGGGAAAAACCTGGGCAAAGGGCCATAGAGGAAAGTTGTGAGCTGAGGCAGAGCGTGGTTCTAAGTGTCTGTTTAGAGGACAGACCTTGTGACGTAAGACACAGTGTCCTAAGTGTGTCACCTTGTCTGGTCCTGAAGCTGAGCCCCTTCCTGTCCTTGCTCCTATAGCCTCGGGTTCCTGGCTGGGGACTGCCAGCCTTCTGGGTTGTCACAGAGTCAGACGCCCCTCTCTTCTGTCCTCTTGCGTCATGTGTGATGTCATAAATTTCCTTTTGACTTCCTGCTGTAGGATTATCCCAAGAACAGGCACCCTGGCTGGAGCAGAGGGTCTGTGGCATACCATGCAGGTAAGTGGAACCTGCTGTGATGGAAACTGTGGGGAGATAGGGGCACAGAGTCACCCATTCTCCTGCTCACTCATATGTGGCCTCTCTCCTTCCTTTTTCCAGGCTGCTCAGGCTTTCCCTTCATCTTGTTTTTTCTCTCAGTCCTGAAAGCCGGAGGCACAGGACAGGGCAGGAGAACTGGGCCCGGAGGGAACACTCCAGGCCTCTGACTTGGCTCCCCGTGCCCTTCCTGAAGATCGCTCAGATTTCCTGTAGACCTTCCTGAGAATACTGAGCCTTGGCGCCTGGACTCCCCTCCCTCCCTTCCCTGCTTGCTCATCCACCCGAGGGACCCTGTCCTTTCTTCTGCCCAGTTCAGTCAAATGGACATTGTTTTCGTTTTTTAAAGCCTGGTGTCCCTCCTGCTTCTGTCTCTCACCTTTGTCTCCTCCTGAGGGTTGTAGAGTCAAGTCCCTTCAAGTGTGTCCTTTCCCCTCCGTCCCACAGATGATGGGAAGATCTTCCATGGCAGTGGTGTGGGGGACCCCTTTGGGCCACGCTGTTACAAAGGGGACATTATGGGCTGTGGAATCATGTTCCCCCGGGACTACATCCTGGACAGTGAGGGTGAGTGAGGTTGGGCAGTAGCCAGACTGCTCTGGGCAGTGGGTGGTAGGTACCACAGGAGCTCATGTTTCCTGTCTCCTAGGGGACAGTGATGACAGCTGTGACACAGTGATCTTGTCCCCAACTGCCCGGGCTGTCCGGAATGTCCGAAATGTCATGTACCTGCACCAGGAAGGTGAAGAGGAAGAGGAGGANGAAGAGGAGGAAGAGGAGGAGGAGATAGAGCAGGAGCATGAGGGCAAGAAGGTGGTGGTGAGTAGGGAGGTAGGGGCTCATTCTGAGGTCCTAGGGAAGACCACCAGTGAGAACAGGACCAACAGGTGGGGTGGGAGTGAGGGTTGGGTGGGGAGAAGGCCTATCTGGACCTGCCGGGGCTCACAGTAGCTGTAGAGCCCAGGCTGTAGTTCCGGCCGTTTTCAGCCTCAGCCCGCCCTCTTGTGGTTGCTTCCCGTATCACCCCAAGTGACTCCTAAAGCCTGTGGTGGGAGTTGGGGTGTTGGANTTCCTGCCTGAGTCACTCTAGTATCCCCAGGGAAGAGACCAGAGTCCACCCTCTTCTCTCGCCTCCACTACCAGGTTTTCTTCACCCGGAATGGCAAGATCATTGGGAAGAAGGATGCTGTTGTGCCTTCTGGAGGCTTCTTTCCCACCATTGGAATGCTTAGTTGTGGGGAGAAGGTGAAAGTAGACCTGCACCCCCTAAGTGGCTAGAGGCTTCACCTGCACAACCGCCCCTTCTCCTTCTGCAGCCTCCCTCCAGTCTTCCCCCAGGATTTGCTCACCAGCAGGCCCTGGGAAGACATCACCCTGACCCTACCAGCTCAGGGCCCAGTCAGGCTGGACCTTCTGTCCCTGGGCCTGAGCCTTTGGTGATAGGAATGGGCAGAACAGTGTTGCTATATGGGAGGGTCCCCCTTGCTTTGGTTAGTGGGCACTCGGATCTCCTTGTACCTCACTGGATCCTGTGTGAGTTGAGAGGTGTAAGCCCACCTGCTATTTGGGCCAAGGGTAGAGTAGAGGCAGCCTGTCCCTGTCTGCCACATGGTTCCCCCGAAATCTCTTTTCACCCCCAGCCCTCATGTGAGCCAGTTGCTGCTGTCCCCCCTGGCTGGGCTGGGGGGCCTCTTGGCCATCTCTCCTTTTACTGGCTGCTGTCCTAAATCATATCTAGGGTCTCTTCATTCTTTCCTTTGAGAGACAGCCCCACCCCCACACTCAAGCACCACAGAAAGCCTGAGCCTGGCTCCCTACCTGCCCACATACAGACTGCTTGGTACATGTGTGAGTGAGGGACTGTAGCCTTTGCTCCCATCTTGTCTGCACTCTTCCTCAAGGCACCCCTAGCCCTGGCTCCCCGAGATGGGGCTAAGGCACCAGGGCATGTGTTATGTTGTGGCTGTTGCTCAGAGCCGCAGCTTGGCTCCTCAATTCCCTTCACCTGCCCACTCCCCGACCCTGTGCCCCAGCTTGCTGCTTGTGCCAGTTGACTGTTTTTGCTTCAGTGTTTGATTCTAGTGTCTACATAGACCCCCCTCGCCCCTGCAACCAAGCCCCTACCTTCTCCCCCCATTTCAGGGGCTCTTGGTCTTAGTTTGCACAGTGGGTGGGACTGGGGTTGGGGGGGCTGTGCTGCTGGGGCTCCTCTGCCCCTCCTTCCAGGCCTGCACTATGATGTATGAAATGTATGTACAGACCAGAGATGTTTATACACCCAATAAAGACGGAGTTTCCGTATTTATCAGGACGGACAGAAAGGGAATCTTTCCAGTCAGAGGGCCCAGGCGAGCAGGTAGGCAGCTGAGGGTGGGCGGCGCCAGGGCAGCTGTGGGACACAGGCCAGCAAGAGGATGTCTCTGGGAGATGTGCGTTTTTCTTCTTCCTATGAAGAAGTAATCAACTCACTAGTTTATAGAAATTCTTTATTATTACACAAAAATAGACTCTCTTTTTCCCTCTGTTTGTGTGATCCCACTCTGGTCTCTGTTCAGAGGGGAGGAAGAAAGCTCCCACGCCTCTCCCCTCTCCCTCCATGATGGGACCTGCAGCTGGGTGGAGCTGGCAGGGCCTCCCCACCAGGCCTCCACTACTGATACCTCCTCACGCCTCACACCTGTCTCTGCCATCTGCTCACATGCCAGGTCATCTCATAGGCCCACTCACTTAGCTTAGCAGGCAAGGGCAGGAAAGAAGAGTGGCCCAGGCTGGTGCCACTACCACTTTGATAGGGTGGGCACCAGCTCCTAGGGCTCCTGGGTCCAGGCCAAGGCAGTGAGAGCTGTGGGTGCTGGGAGGGTGCAGTGTTGATGTGGACTCGAACTTGCTTTCCTTCATTTTCTCTGACCCAGTAGAACTTTGGTGATGAAGGTGACAATGGCACTTGCTGGTTGGTCTGGGTCAAGCTCCGCAAAGAGGTGACACACATTTTCCCAGGGACTTCCTGGCTTCTTGGCCACAAAACCAAAGATCCTGCAGGGACAAAGCCAGGGATGGGCCTTTGTATCCCTTTCACAGGAGGATGTTGCCGGCCGTGTGAGATGGCTTGTGTCAGGACAGGGTTGGGCTCACAGGGAGACTTACTTGGAGGTGGTTCCATCTGGGTTGGTCCATCTGTAAAGAGAGAGAGAGAGAGAGAGAGAGCCCTGAAGGAGTACAGCCCAGGGCACAGCTCCTGAGGGGCGAGCTGGGGTTGAGGATGACAGGACCACAGGACAGCAAAGAGCTCTGAGGAAGGCTCACCTGCGGTCCTGGGGGTCAGTGCTAGAGAAGGTAATGCTGTTCACTGGGTAATGGCGGCGAAAGAAGAGCCTGTGAGGATAGTTTGGAGAAGGAATATCACACTTAGAAATCCAGGTTTNGCCAGTGGTGGTGGTAGTGCACGCCTTTAATCCCAGCACTCAAGAGGCAGAGGAAGGCTGATCTCTGAGTTTGAGGCCAGCCCGGTCTACAGAGTGAGTTCCAGGACAGCCAGGGCTACACAGAGAAACCCCGTCTTGAAAAATNCAAGGTGGAGAAAAATGGAAAAAAGAAAAACCCAGGTTTTGATGCTGGAGAGATGGCTCAGAGGTTAGGAACACTGGCCGCTCTTCCAGAGGACCTGGGTTCAATTTCTAGCATGGCAGCTCACAACTGTCTGTAACTCCAGTTCAGGGGATCCAACACCCTCACACAGACGTGCATGCAGGCAAAACACCAATGCATGTAAAATAAAAGTAAATACATTAATTTTTAGAAAGAAATAAAACCAGGTTTCTGGGCTGGGGAGGTGACCCAGAGGTTAAAGTACTAGCCATACAAGCGAGAGGGAGAGTTTGAATCCCCAGAACCCATAATTCCAGCTTCAGAAAGCAGAGACAGTCCTAGGAGCAAGCTAGCTAGCAAGACAAGCTGCATCTTTGACTTCTGGGTTTGACTGAGAGACCCTGCCTGCCTCAGTAAGGTGGAAGAGTAACCCAAAAAGATTTTTTTTTTTTTTTGGTTTTTCAAGACATTTTTTCAGGGTTCCTCTGTGTAGCCCTACTTGTCCTGAAACTCACTCGAACTCAGATATCCATCTGCCTCTGTCTCCTGAGTACTGGAATAAAAGTCATGTGCCACCACTACCTAGAACCAGAAAGACTCTTCATTATCAAACTGGAGCCTTGACACATAAATGCAAACATGTATGTACACATACCACACACACATACACATGAAAAGAAAAAAAAAATCCTGTCCCCCCAGGTCCTTCTTTGGGACTTTAAGGAGGCTGGTGCCTGGGCTCACTTTCTCTGGTTGTCTGTCAGTGTGATGCCTTGAGCTGAAACCTTGAAGTGGACAACGGCTGGTACAGGGTTGGGGCTGCAGCTCAGAGCTGCAGAGCTGGCCCTGGCCACAGCTTGAGGGCCAGTCAGTGACTCTGTCTCCACGGAGGTCAGGTAGAGCACACTGCAGGCTAAAGAGACAGGAAGTAGGTTGAGCTAGCCTGGCTTTGCCAGGACCAGGATCTGTCACCCGTGAGCTTCTCACCCAATCATCCTGTGCATTTCCCTGATGTGTGCCGTCTGAATGCACTAGCATCACATCCTGACAACATCACATCCTGACAAGTTAGAGAGGCAACTCCCAGACTCCGAGGGGCCTACAGTCAGCAAAGTGGGACTTCTTGCCTCTGCCATAGCTGTGATTCCTGTGTTGCGAACCCTGAGAGCTTAGCCTGTGACCCCTCCCCTGCCTCCTGAAAAGACGGGGCTCCTGCCTTTGCCGGTTAAATGCATCTATCTTCTGGGTCTATCTCCCACAGGCCTATCCACGCCCCTTCCCTCCCAGTATCTGGAGTCTACAATGTCCTCTTGACCACCAGGGAGAGGGAAGGGTATCAAGTCTCTCTCTACCTGCTCCCTGACGCAGGAGGTCTGCGGCCGTGCTCATGTTGGTAGGCACTGGGGCCTCTGGGGTTTCTTCCAGAGGATCTGAGGAGAGGAGGGCCACCAAAGAAGGTCAAGAGGGAGAGGCTTGTCTAGGTGCTAGAGGACTTCCTTAGCCACCCCAAGAGAAGGTGGGGTGTGTGGAGACCTGACCTCTGTATTTGGCTATAGGGGTGGTGAGAGCTGAGGAGACATTACACACCTTTACTGGGAATTCGCAGACAGCAGGGCAGGGAGATGGGAGAGATGGAGTGTTGAGAGACTAGGGCAGAGAGGCTGCCTGCAAGGGGAGGGGGAAAAACATCCTGAGGAGGCATGGATAGCCAGGGCTTTCTCTCCCGCCCTCTTAAGGCCTCTCCCTTAACCAACCCCCTAGAGCCCTCTCAGACTCTGGTTTCTCACCAAAATAGGGCTCAGTAGGACAACCCTTGATCTTCACGCCTTTGGGCCCAGTCTCAATGAGGAAGTGGCGGACCAGCTGTTCTGAGGGATCCCCTGAGAGGAGGGCAGGGTGGTAAAAGTGAAGCTCTCCTGGATTCCAGGATCTGTTTCTCCCCTAGGGGGCTGGGGGGCNNGGAGGGGGGGTGCGGAGCTTTCCTTGCCCCTTCCCTTCATGGAGATGTCCTGTGCATCTCTCCACTCTTGGTTCTGCAGCTTCTCCCCTCTCCNCACCTGCTCCCTCAGCTTGAACAGTCTGTACCTTTCCAGGGCTGGGCGCTGGGTGGGGGTGTAGCCACCTTGAGGGCTAGCCCATAGGCTCCTTGGAATGAATGGCTGTCCCTGATGAGGAAGGCCCCCGGCTCCTTTTCTTTCAGCAGGGCAATGGCTGCAGGGCAAAAGTTAAGAGATGGCTGGCAGCCCCACACAGCCCCACTAGCAGGTTCCCAAGTCTCTCACTCCGACAACTGTGTGGATGGCAGGACTTTGGGACCTTGGGTCCCAGGACTTTGGACAACTAGTCCGAGGCCAAAGCTTAGAATCGCTGCTGGTGAACAACTCAGCCAAGAGCTGAGACAGAAGGAACCAAAGCCCCCACCAGGATGAGACAGCCAAGACAGGCCTTGGAGATGGGGCGGGATAGGCACACTACCGTTTCTGGCTTTATACCTTGGTCACGGGACAGGTGCGGCTTGTACCAGAACTTGGATGTATCCTGGACGAACTTGACATTGCTTTGGTTCTCTTGTAAAGGGTGTTCTAGGAGAGGGAGGGATTGAGTTCAGACCCCAGGGGTCCCCACGGTCTCTGTGGGATGTAAGGGTCTTTAAAGGACACCTAATGTCCTACACCCTTATACCTGGGGGTTGGGTGACATCTGGGAGAGGAGGTGCAAAGGTGACATGTTGACTGGTGCCTCTGGCTGGTGGTGATGGCTGTTGCCCAGACCCGGGCAGGTGTCGTTTTTCAGGAAGTGGTGGCTGAGTGGGACCATTGGCATCGTAGGAGACAGNCAGTGGGAAGGCGGGGGTGGGTGAGCTCTGAGGTGGTTCTGGGCTGGCCACAAGCCAAGGCATCTGGGTAGGCACAGGAGTAAGGGGGGAGCCATCTGGGCTGTCTGGGGGGCCCCGCCAGGGGGCATGGCGGAGTCCAGGCAAGGTGGTTGGTACAGGACCTCGAGGACTGGCACTGTTGGAGTGACCCCCTGGACTCCTTTCCTGAGGCCAGCCATTGGGTGAGCTGGGTGGGGAGGTCTGGGAGAAAGGGCTAGGGTCTGGTGGCTCAGGCCTGCTGCTGGCCAGCAGCTCAGGGGCCTTTTCAGTGCCTCCCTGGACAACAGGAGGCAAGGCCTCACCAGGACTCAGTCTCTGAGTTGGTGCCAAGGAGGGAGACCTGGTGTCTTGCCGTCGGGTGCTGCAGGGGGAAATGTGGATGATCAGACAGCCCTGCTTTGGGCTGCTGACACCCATAGAATGTGCCCAAGTAGCCTTGGCCCTCTGTGTACCTTTCTTTGCCCTGGACTGGGCTGCTGGTGTGCAGGGGCGTGGAGGGACCAGACAGCTCTGAAGAGGCACTGCATTGGGCATCTCGGGGAGACCGAGGCAGCGTGGTGTGCCCACTGGAGCCATCCCTCCAGGATAGCTCAGGTGACTCTGAGATAGGGAGAGGGGCTCTGTGAACAGGAACCTGCTTTTCTGTCTGGCTCAGTTCCTTCCCACTCATGGCACCTACAGTAGCATTTAGAATCTTCCTCTCCCCTGGACAGTCCCACTCCAGCGTCCTCACCTGTAGATGTCAAGGGTCCTGTTGAGGCCAGGTGCCCAGGCAATGGGTACTTGTCCCTTCCATCCTCTGCAGGAATCTCATAACCCAGCTTCCTGGATTGCAGGTAGGGTGGACTTCCCGGGGACACAGAACCAGCCCGTGGTGAGTGGGCACCAGGGCTAGGGTACCCTCTGCCCTCACTTGNGGATCCACAACTGTGAGGTGCCCGGCCATATGCTGGGCAGTAACTGGGAACTGCTCCTCCATAGCCATAGGTTACCAGGGCAGGGTACCCTGGATGCCCATACCTGCCTTCAGGGCATATGGCATAAGAGCAGCCCTCATGCCCTTCCTCACCCACCTTGGGTGGCTTCAGGCAGCTGTAGTCAGGCATTGGGGCATGGTGATGCCCACAGGCAGGCACCAGCAGAGGCAATGGGTGTCCAGGCCTCACTGGGTGCAGGAGAGGCTTGCCTGCTTCACTGGCCCACCCCTCTCCAGCCTCCCTCTCTAGTCGCAGTCCATACAGAGCTGCTGTGGGCAGTGCCAGCTTCTCCTCACAGGCTGGGCATGAGCATAAAGCAGGTGCTCCAGGGTCCTCCAGGATCACCACCTCCCGGTAGCCTGCTGAGCGGTAGCCAAAGTCTCCATTGGTTGGTTTCCCTAGCTCAGATGCATAAGGGTATGGCCCTTCTGACAGTGACCTGCAAAGGCGCCTCTTCTCCATAGAGGCTTCTGTGTAGCCCTGTGGGTGTCCCTCATAGCCCCCATAGGGCAGTCTTCGTCTATCCAGGGTTCCCTCAGGCCGGTAGTAGCCCCCATTGGGGACTGTACAAGGTTCCCGGTAACCTTGCCGGCAGGAACAGTGGCGGCTGAGGCCAGACCTATGGCCTGGATACATCCCAAGGTGCAAGCCCCCACCCACAGAGGGCTGTTCTTCATCATCTAGGATGGCTGTCTCACGCCCAGCTCCACGGCCCCCACTGGCCACTCCACAGCCTCCCAGCAGACGATCTAGCTCCTGACGTTCAGCAGCGGTTGGGGGTGGTCGGCCAGGGGATTCTGCCGTGGGTTCTGTGGTGAGTGTGGATGAATGGCCAGAGTCGCTGCTGACAGAGAGCATGGGGGGTGGGGGCAGCTCTGGAGAAGGCGCTGGTGGAGTCTGGCGGGGGACCCGCTGCACCTGGGCATAAGGACTGCCATCCAGGGGGCCCCTTGTGTGGGCCAAGGAGCCTGAGTGAAGAAGAATCAGTGAGTGGGGACAGCACTAATGCCTTAGTGTACCTCCCCCCACAAGCCACAAAGCTCTATCTCCCGCCTGCCCACTACCCCACACACCATCCACACTGTCCTCATGGTGCTGGTTGAAATTCTCGTAAGAGTCCCAGCGTACAGCAGGCTCCGCTGTGTTGTAATCCACGGAGACAGAGGCATCGTTCCGTGGGGTACTGCCTGTGGAAAGCCACCTGGGTACTGAGGATCAGGGGGCCNCCAATGCCTTCAGCACCCTACCCTTCCAGCTCCCACTCTTACCTTTGACCTTCTCAGGGCTAGAGGAGAAGACAAACTCCACTGAGGCCTGGAAAGGGAACCGCTCGTCTGTGGAGATAATGGTGGTGGTGAAGAGGCAGGCCCTGTTGGCATCCCCGTCTCTGCCCACTTGCCACTTCACTGGCCTCTGACTCACCAGCCCAGGCCTCATCTAGCTGGTCCTTGGGGAAGGTGAGCCGTGATCCATGGATGGTACACGTGTGGAACTGAACCCGGAACACAAGGGTCCGGTCTGTCCCCTGGCCACCCTTGTGATAGCAGGTTACCTGAAGGAGGGCAGAAGAGGGTCAGGCCTTCACATCTATTTTGCCTTATTTGTGCCTTTACCCCAAAGGCTGCCAGGTCACAGCTTCTGCCATGCCCTAATCTCAAGGTGAACTCTCCTGGGATAGCAGGAGTAGGATTCCCTTTGGGCCCTCCAATCCTGCTTGAACTGATGACTTGTCAGTTGNCTGTATGGCTAGAATCCCCCACTCCATTGCAATCCCCATCCTCAGGATTCCCCTCACCATGACATCGCCTTTGAGGAGGAGAGCAGGCTCTAGGCTGATGCAAAGTTGCTGGGGTCCTGGGCCTGCAACTCGACTTTGGGCAGAGAGAAGGCAGAACAGTCAGAGGCATCCAGGGAGGGTACAGAGATGGCTACGAGGAGTCAGCCCCCAGGGAGTACTTCAGCCTCCCTGGCTGGAGCCAGAAGGCTAGGCCTGGGGAGGCTGGGAACGGACACGCAGGCACAGGCACGTATCAGGGACTGGGAACAGAGCACTCACTAGACTCCAGATGTGTAGACCAGCTGCATAGATTGGTAGATCTTGAGGAAGGGCTGGAAGCCTGGAGAGGTGGAAGAGGACATGAGGGGCATGGGGTGAAGTGGGGTGGGAAGTGGCTGTCCCCATGGAATACATCTCAGGTGGACTCACCTGTGTTGGGCTCAAAAGCTGGCAGCACGGGCACAAACACATAGTGTAGGAAGAGTGGGCTGCTGTTCATTCTGATGGAGCCAGACAGCAGCCCGCTGAAGTAGCTGACATAGCTGGTGGAGGAATGCCAAGGGAAACATCAGCATCTTCCTCATACCAATTCAACAATGCAGACCCTCCACCCAACCTTGGGAGACCTAGAATGTTCTCCGCTCGTCCTGTGACATCTTTCTTACAAGCCTCTGCTTCATTNTCTTTGCAGACGTTATCATCAGCTAGAATGATCTAGTCTGTTTACGCATGGCTTCTTGCCTTCCACTCCATTCCAAAGCAAAGGAATGCCACGAGAGCTTGACCCTGTTTGTCCCGAGTTCCCACAACTTGGCACACTGCCTGGCTCCCTTGCATTGTGGGATTCAGGTGTGCTGCCTGAGCAAGAGAATCAGCCCTTCCCCACGGGGCTGCTCACCGGCGCTGGGAGGGCTGCAGTTCTGTGGCCATCTTGTCCTCGCAGAATTTTCTCATGGTGAGAGTTGCCAGCGCCTGGTCTGCCCTGGGAAGAGGAGGGCAGGTGGGGGTGCTTAGGGATCAGTCTCATGCTGGCCTTCCATGCCTAAGCCCCAGGGAAGGAGGAACCATGAGAGCCCCTCAGTGTAGAGGGAACCCCCAGTGGTGAAGAGAGCTAGAAGCCCTACAGTACAGTTTCCCAGTTGTTGGACCTCGGGCAGTTGTTCCCTGAATTTGACTTTCCTCACCTGTAAAATGAGGTGTTTAGACAATCTAAAGGGCTGAANGGTGTCCCTCCCCCAGAGAAATGTACCTCAGATGGGACCTTATTTAGAAAGAGGGTCTCTGCAGATGTGATTAGATTAGGTTAAGCTGAGGTCATGCAGGAGCAAGGTGGGCCCTTAATTCAGGGTGATTGGTCTTTAGAGGAGGAGAAACAGAAATAGACGCACAAAGAGAACACCATGTGACGACGGTTGCCGCTGCAAGCCAAGAACTGCCAAGAATTGCCAGCCACCACCAGAAGCTGGAAAGAGGCAAGGAAGGAGTCTGCCTAGAGTCACAGAGAGAGAGAGCAAAGCCCTACTGATATCCAGACTTTGGATTTTAAGCGTCTTAGAACTGTGAGACAGTTGAGTTATCTTAAGCCAGTTTATGGCATTTTGCTGACAGCCCTAGGAAACCAGCCCAGCTCATCTTTTGGAGAGTGGACACCCAAGTGGAGATAGGTGTAGGACTATCTGTTTACAAGTTTACAGTGTAGGACTCTCTAACTAAAGGGGGAAGCTCAGACAGGGCCAGACGAGGAAGGGCCACGGGGGCAGGGTAACTCACCCTGCAGAGATCCTGCTATAATGCATATAGGCAGAGACGATGACCCCAAGCTTGCCCTTGCTCCCCTGAGAGAGAAAGAGACAGGGTTGTGGGACCTGTGAGTACTAGGCTGAGGTTGCCTCAGCTCTATGACCCCAAGGTCCCAGCCCACCTTGCAGTACAACACGACCACGTTCTGAGGGTCAGCACTGAGCCATGTCTCCATAGCTTTGCAGATGGAACACAATTTGTCCAAAGGCGGGGCATGCAGCTCAGGCCAGCCAAAGTCCTGCACCTGGGGAAATACAAGGGTACAACTGTGTGTGTGNGGGGGAACAGGGACAAGGAGGTGAGAGGGTATGGATATGATAAGGGGCCCTGGGGCAAGGTGGGGCTTGCTAGTTGTCACCAGTAGCCTGGACACTTTTTTCAGCTATACTGCACGACGTTTTCAGGTATCTTAACTGGTATGTCATATGGGAGAGTGCTTAAGAGTAAAGTGGATGTCAGCTGCTACCAATCACAAGGAGGCAGAGTCTTCTCACAGGGTTGGCCATTTTCCTCCTACCTTAGGGTTCAGACGGGTCAGGTCATGTCGTTTCTCTGAAAGGTTGAAGAGCTGAAATAAAAGGAAGAGTCAGATGAAGGCAACCTCAGACAGAGATGCTGGAGGTGGACCCTCAATGAGAATCTTACGCTAAAATGGCAATTCTCTGAGCTGGATTCTCTGCGAGC
>LZPO01030506.1:1602816-1615596 GCA_001675575.1 Neotoma lepida
TCAAGGATTGATAGTAGCCTTGCCTAGTTGGACCTCCCAGCCTTCTCATTGGTTGAATCTGACCGACCCGCTCCTCACCAGGTACTTGTCCCGGTGCTTGGATTGCAGCACATGGGCCAGCTCGCGCAGGTGGCCCCGGTGTCGCTGCTCGTCCGGCCGTGCGGGGAAAGCCGCCGCCAAGATCCGCTCGGTCACATAGGTGAGGTCCAAGTCCCAGCGACGCTCCATGAGCGGATCCAGGCTGAANCTCCTGGGAGAGGTCGCAAAGCTGACTTAGGGAACAGAGGCGTGGTGCCCCACGGGGCTAGTATGATGAGAAGGGTCTTGGGGAGCGCTGGGAGGCCTAAATCCTGAGGGTGCGTGGTCCGGAGGGGAGCACTGCCCTGGAGTGTTTTATTGGGGGGCCACTGCTATGAGCTGAGTGGGGGTCCGGTGGAAAGTGCTCACATGGGGTCGTCAGGCCCCTCACTCACCTGGGTAGAGTGCTGCGTTGCTTTGAGTGGTTCAGAGACTTGGTGGACCCCTGGTGGATGAGAAACCGTACGTAAACATCTCTTCGGATGTATCTCTTCTAGGCTTCCCAGTTTAAAGTTCCACAAACCATGGTCTCCCAAAAGTTACCTACGCGCCCCTCCCCGCCCAGGCCCCTAGCATCCCTTACCAGGTGTTCTATGCGCCGGACTGGGGCAGTGTTTCTCCGCTAGAGGGAGGAGATGGGGGAGGACATGGGAGTGGTTAGGGCCAGGGCAATGACGAGTCTGGACCTAGGGGGTGGGTGGGGGTGGGAGGGCATGTCTACGTCTACTCCCTGGGGGAAAAGAGAGGATTCCAGCCCCCCAGCAGGCCCTAGTAGACAATGACAGCGAAGAGCTAGAAGTCATCTGTTCGGATGACTGACCAATAACCACAGCGCTCAGTTCTAGGTAACCTCCTGGAGACCCGCTCTGAGACCACCAGACCTCTGACACTAGTCAAGTTCCTGCCTTCCCTGCCCCATCCTAAAACACACTCACCAGCTCCGCAGGGGGCAAGGCCTGACAGGATGAAGTCACCTGGAAGAAGATGGGAGTAAGGCACTGAGCTGGTGAAATGGGGTGCCCGGCCTCAGCAGGAAGGTGGAGGGGCTGTCAACTGATGAGTACAGGCTTCAGTTGAGGTTCCTCTATTTAAGGGAGCCTTGCTTCTGGCCTCCTGGTCCCCCACCTCTCAGGCCCCCTGCTTGTTGCTCTTGGCTCTCAGCCCCCTGCCCAAACAGACCCCCATTCATCCAGCTGCAGGACAGGAGTTATATATAGAGGCAGGCAGGCAGGCAATGACCAGGGGTGGACACTAGTCTCTTTCACCGTTGATACCCCACCCATGGGCACATACTCCCCCAAGCTAGCTTGAGGCCCTGGGACTACCCCCTGCACTGAAGGAGGAGAACTAGGAATGTTCCTCAGAGATGGGGCTGCCTCAGGTTCTCAGTGGANAGTGGGTACCACCTACAGTATGTACCTGAAGAGGCCCAGCCTTTCCAGCACCCAGGATAAGATCAACTCAGGCATCCTGAGGACCCTTCCCCATAGGAAAGGCACAGGCTATCCCAGTGCCTGGTCTCTGAAATCCTGCTCCCTCTCTATCCACCCCGCCCTTCCTCCTCCTCCTTCTCCACCCCCCCCATCCTCTCGCCAGCTGCAGCCTGGGCACAGCACCAAGACAAACGCTGTCTCACTGTCCACCCTCCTGGGCCAACCCTCCAGGGGTGGAGTAGGGTGGTTCTTAAAGGGCCCAGCACAACACCCCACCCAGGAGGGGTCCCTAGGAATGACATGGGACTAGGTGGAAGAACCATGCCAGTGTGGCTAAAGAAGTCTGTCTGGGCAGTGAAAGGACTCCATCCCCCATCAGCTAGGACCAGGTACCCACCTTTGCTTCGCATTTTCTGTGTGTGGCCACCTTGCAGACTAGAGAGGAAGGGGGAGGAAAGGTTAGCTTATGGAAGCAGTGAAGGGCTATCCTCCACTTCCCCAGGTCCTGAAAGCCAGCCCTGGGACTTAACACCGGATGGCTGGAGTTGTGAGCAGGGCAGGGTATCAACAGCTGCTACTCCGGAGTCAGGGAAGAGGGCCAGAGGTTGTGGCCTAGGATGAATGGAGGTGAGGAGGAAGGAAGGCCCCTAGTCACAGGTGAGGATGGGAAGGTGGCAAAGTCACAAATCTCCTGAGCTGGGGCAAGGTGCATGTCATGGCAAGAGAGGGCAGTTTTGTTTCTGCTCTGTGAGTCTGCCTGCTCTTGGAGCCGCACAGCACAGTGGCATTGAGTGGAGGGCTCAGAGTACACGGGAAGAGCACCTCACCTCGGCACGAGACACCGGTCCCATCGATGCTCACTTTACACACTGCACACACTGGAGCTTTCTTCCGGAAAACCTTCTCCCGGAAGCTGTGTGGTTCTGCTTTCCTAGGCTGCGGGTGGGATGACAGACAAATAGAGGTATGAGTTCCTAGTGGGCCCATGTCCGAGGCTGGGTAGGAACCTTGCTGTAGAACAACACTGCTTCCCTCTCTTCTAGCTCAAAGCCTCTGAACTCTGAGGCACACTTGGCCACAGCTGTTTCAGGGTAGTCATGGGGCCTGTCCTCTACAGGGCTTGGAATGTGACCCCTTGCGTCACCTTGGCTGGGTCAACTCCTCCCTAAGGGATCACTTAGGCCCCCTCACGTGGCCCTGCTATGTGATGTCCTTGTCACTGCCACTTCAAATGTGAGGGCTTTCCAAATCTTGGCAGAGTGGGGGGTGTCTGACCTTCTTCCCATCTTGCCCTCCCCGGATGAGGCTTTTATACTGTGAGCTGACAGCCCAGACACACATGCACATTGTCACACAACACCCAGACTGGCTTCAGCCAGTCCTGAGCCCCTGGCTCTCAATGTCCCCAAGCTCCAGGCAGCTGACATGACCCCCCCCCCCCCATGGTCAGAACAACATGTTTACTCTTTGCGCATTGAGGCGGCAGGCAGCAGTTGTATAAGAAGGGGGTGGCAATGTTGGAGGAATGACAGTGGGGACAGACAAGCAGCTGCCTTGCTACCTCTGTATGTCTCCTCCCCATTCAGTGGTAGTGCGGCCAGCAGCTGGGCTGCTTCCAGTTGCCCAGGTCTACTTCAGTCCCTCCCGTCCTAGTCCGTGCCGCCCACCCCGTGTCTGTGGACAATCTCCCTCCGTGCACATTTTTCACTTCTGGATTCAAGCTCCTGCTCTTCCCTCCTCCCCCTGGATCTGCCCACCATAGCGTTAACACCTTCGTAAGGCACACAGGAGCAGATTTGGTCCCTTGACTGTCCAGAACTCCTCTGGACTGGAGGTGGGACCTGCTAGGACACTTGGACACACTTGTTCATAACATCATGTGCAGATGACGTCAGTGGAAGGCAACCTCCCAGTTAGAGTGCCTGGAGACCTGGCCTCCTCCCTACCTTACACTGCCTTCTTCCCATCCCTTTTCTCTCAAGCTTCCCTGGGAGGTCAGGGCTTAAGCTCTTAGCTGAACCCCCCCTGGGGGAGGGGGGACTTATTCAAGCTCAAGCCAGGAAATACACAGAGAACTCAAAACTGATGTCAGGATCATGCTGCCACCCTGGCCACCTCAGGAGGGCAGAAGAATGAGGGAGAATACTAAGGCAGGGTAAGGAGCAGGAGAAGAGGCTGAAACTAGCAAGAGGGTCTGGCCTGAATCCTGACCCTCCTCCCTTGTCCGCACCTCCACCCTTCCCCACCTTTGCCCAGCTGGTGGGCACTCCTACCCTGTTGGTGGCCCGGCTGCTGTCCCTCCTCCCCAGGGCTCTGAGCAACCTTTCCACAGGGCCGCTGGACTTCATGGTGTCTGGCTGGCTGGGCTCTTGGCTGCAGGGCCTGAACAATGCTGGGGCCTGGCCTGGGGCTTCCTGGAAGCAGCCTGGCTGAGGCAGCCGCTTCCCTTGGGTGGAGGGGAGGCTGTCTGGCTGGTGTGTGGAGAAGCCTGGCCCTGGAAGTGGAGGGAAGTGCAGGCGGGAAGGGGGCAGGTCGCTGCTCCAGGAAGTGGGGTGGGGGAGGATGTGGGGGAGGCCAGGAGATCAGATTCCCAGGATCTACCCTGCTGGGAGTGTCAGCCCAAGATCTTTGGCTCTCCCCATCTCCTCTGGAGCTGCCTCTCACCCAGTGGGCCACCCTGTGTGGGGGTCTGTGGTCCTGAGATCCAGCCCTGGAATCAGCCAGTGGGACAGGGTGGGAATTCAGGTCTCAGGGCAGGGCTCGAGGGCCAGAGGAGAACACTATGTCCCCAGCCAGGCTCTAGCCTGGACTCTTATGTTCCCTTGGGACTTCCTGTGGGAAGGGAGTGGAGCTGGGAACCAGTACCCCTGGCAGACCAGGACTCAGAATCCTCAGGGTGAAAGAAAGTAGGAATGAGGGCCAGCTTCCTTGTTAGATGGGAAAGGATCATGCAGTATGCCCTCCTCAAGACCAAGTTCCAGCCAGAAGGCCCAGCTGCTCACAGTAGTGGTCCATTTTGCTGCAACCCAAAGCACTGGAAGGCGCCACCTGAAGACCCCAGCTTTATCCACCGGATAAAACTCACAGTTTCTGGCTTAGTCCCCTGCACCCGGGACCCCTCCCACCCACCCAAACCTGAGCACTACCTTCATGGCTCTTCTGGGCCTGGCTCTCCTTCCTCTGTGGCTGTCACTGGGCCTGAGGACTGGACAGGAGGCCCCCTCCCAACACATACTCCACCCCCTCTAGGGCCTCCTGCTTCCCTCCTGGGAATAGGGCCAACTTCCTGTCCCAGGAGTCAAGGGAAGGAGGTGGATGGGGCCTTGGAAAGGATGGAACAATCTTCCTAAACAAGGGTCAATGGCCTGGGGGTTCTCAGTCCGAGCCCTGGACAGCAGCCTTTGGAATGCTGTAGCTGTCACTTGAAAGAATGCTCAACCTTGTCATCCTCATTTGCATGGTATTTACTGAATGTCCCAGTGCAACTCCTCCAGTTCTGGCTACATTCGCCGGGTCCCACAGGAGTTCCCTCCTCTGCCTCTTGCTCATTCAGATGAAGGGCTGGTCTAACCCTCCCTGGGACACCTCAGAAGACCTATCAGTCTGGGAAGCCTCTTCTGCATGCTCCAATTCTCTAGGAAGCCTGTCACCTGTGTACTCTGGCTAGAAGGTGGCACCTGAGTGGCAGGGTGTGTGCCCCCATCCTGTAACTGGAGAGCGCCACTGGCTCTGTAATCCCTACCTGTGTCCTGGCTGTGTCCCAGGACATTCCAGGCTGATGGCCAGGTGGGCAACTGGGCCTGCCCTGTTGGGGGAGATGGGTCATTGTAGTGCCTGGGTGAGTGTGGCTTCTCCCATCCAGTGTTTTTCCTCTGCACCTATGGCACATAGCCCTACTGCTGCTGCCTCCACTGGGACTGAAAGTCCCCTCCTCTGGGAAAGGTCCACAAACACTCTCCTGCCTCATTGAACTTTCACTGCCCACCCAGATCTAGAAAAGTGTCCATTCTATGACTGCAATGGGGCCTGTGGGCTAAGCACTATGTTGACTGGTCAAGAGCCCTGCGGCTCTGAGTGTCGCCACGGGGGGGAGTGGAGTACTTCTGGAAGGAGACAGGGGCAACCTATGCCTGAGGGATGGCTGAAATGGCATTACCAGATCCTGTGGATCCTCACTTCCCACCTCCTGCCTGGAATATTCCAGAGCTTTTTTTTCCTTCTCCTCAGCAGGGCCCCCTCTTACTCTGAAGCTTTGGGTTTGTTTGGAGAAACCCCTCCACCCACCCACACACCCCTCCTTCCTGGAAATAGCTGTGGTTGGATGAGAAGCTGGGAGCTGGGCCACAGAGGAGTGAGGCCCAGGAAAGAAGGGAGGGGAATGGAGGTAGGATTCAAGGGTGTATCCAAAGGGACCTAGGGGGTGTCTAGGCAGGGCAGAAATAGAAGAGGGCTGATAGGAGGGATCAGCTTCATCNGCGCCTGCACTGTGCCTCAATGTCCAAGACAGGGTACATGAGAAGAAAACGCTTGCATGCCCTCTGCCAGGCCAGGGCCGAAAAACAGCTGCCAGCTGCCGCGGGCATCTTGTGCTCAAAGTGCGCTTGTCGTTTGACATGGGGATGCACGCAGAGAGTGGCCCGACCCAACAGTAGTGCGCAGTGAGTCGCGGGAAGGCGTGGCGGCCTGAGCTAGGACCACAGCCGTGCCCCGCCCCCTGGTCACCTCTAGGATCTCCAACTGCCCCCTAGCTCACCGCGACCTGGAGGGCGCTGGCCGGAGTCTCAGCCTCGGGCTCCTGCCGCGCCCGATGTTCCCGGACCCCCGGTGGCTCCGCGCCCCCTGGCGCCCGCCCCTGGCTCGGACCGCGCGCTGTGACGCAGAGGGCCGCCGCCCGCGCTCCGGTTCGGCGTGGCGCGGCCACTCACCTGTTGGGGGCGCCCGGAGGGCCGGGGGCGCGGCGGGCCGGGGCAGCAGCAGGGGGCGCCCCCGGGCCAGCCCATCCCGGCCAGCCGCGCCGCGACACGCGGAGGCGGCGGCGGCGGCAGCGGCGGCGGGACGGGCACTCAGCTGGCTCCCTCCCTCCGCGCCCTGCGCCCGCCACCTCCTCCCGCCCTCCGGCTCCCTCCTTCTTCCCGGGCTCCAATCGCCACCTTCCACCCGCTCCCCGCCCGCGCCGCCTCCTTTCTCCCTCCTCTCCTCCCACTGTCCTTCCCGCGAACGGCTCGGCTCGCGGAGGCAGGCTCCAGCCGAGACTCGCAGACGGAGCTGGCAGCCAGAGCCGGGGAGGGATTGCACGTGGGAAGACAGCCCCGGGAAGTCTAAGACCGAGGCTGCAGAGGGACACACACGGGCGCAGAGAGCCGCACAGACTCCTAAAAGAAGGTGGACACAGTTCCAGAAGGGTACAGAGAACAGCTGTGAGACCTCGGCATCTCAGCTACCTCTTGACTGCACGAGNCGAATGCCGGATCTAATCTGAACCAGGCCTGACCTGGTGGGGGCGCCAGACTTAGACACCTAATGTTACTTGTGTCCCAGGTCTTAGGACACTGCTTTCCTGGTGCTGTGCCCTACTGGAGCTTTCTGTGTCATCTCTTCTCCCAAAGGACTCTGAGCTGAGGACCCACAAAAGGTTCAAGACTCCCACCCCTCAACGACTTTAGTCATCGCCCCGGTGTTCTTGGGATTTCCCAATGGAAGTTCTTTGATGATGTAATCTCATCCCCTTCTTTTAAAGTCTGATATTGGATAGGAACGTCTGGAATTAAATGGTCCATGGTGCTAGTTTGAGTTGTGACATTCGGAGGGGAAGGTGGAGGGGTAGGGATGTGGTCCTAGAGGCTTTGAACCTGCTGCAGTTCCCAGCATTCTTTAGCAGATCCTAAACTCTTCTGCTGTTATCCTCCCCACTGGAATTTCCATAATGGAAGTTGGTGGAGCCAGAGGATCTCCATGCTGAGAAGTGGGAAGTGCCTAGGGTTCAATGCTAGGGTAGGTGCCCAAAGCAACCCAGCACTCCCTGCTCAAGCCCTTTGGGTCTGCCCNCTTGCCCCATCTCAGCAGAGTTCTGGGCTCATCCTGTCTCTGCCAAAGGCTGGGTTTGGAGGTCTGATTACCGGGGAATGGAGCACCTGATTCTAATCTGGCAGCTGGGAAGAGGCTGGAAGCAGGGCTATGGGTTCTTACTGTCCAGTGGGCACTTTACAGCAGCTGGACTCCCGGGGGACTAGAGGAAGAGCTGGAGAGGCGCTGGGGAGGGAGTGGTTGCACTGGCGGTGAAAGGAGAGAAACAGAAGTTAGAAGACAGTGGCAGGGATTAGAGGCTCATGGGAAAGGGCAAGGCTGAGGGTCATGCTGTGGCAAGATTCGATTATGCAGTTAACCTGGAATATGAAAATATACTAATTTGATGCCTGCAGCTAGCTCTTTTAATATCCAGACCTTTCCAGAATGTCCTGGGCTTTAGCTGAAACTCACTTGGTAGACCAGGCTGGCCTTGAACTCACTCACAGAGATCCAATTGCCTCTGCCTCCTGAGTGATGGGAGCAAAGGCATGGACTACCTCTGAGGGATGGACATAGGTTTTAATTGCTAAAGGCACCAGTGAATGAACAAGATTGATTAGATCCCAAAGGTGGGACTAGAACTTCACACCAGGCTGGTTGGTGTCCTACCCTGCCTGAGCAGCCACGAAGAGGAACTTGAAAGGTTCCTAGGAATTGTAAGGGGAAGAGAGGAGTCACAAGATGGGTAGCTGGATTCTCAGCTCAAGCTTGATCACCACTCTCCAGGTAAGGGAAAGGAATCTAAAGCAGGCTATCTGATGGGGATAGGGCAAAGTGAGTGGCTTGGGGAGCCAGCCAGGCACTGATTGCCAGCTCAGCGNAGTAGAGAGGGGAGGGGAGAGAGCGAGCCAGGCCACTATGGATAAAGGTGTTCACCTACTTACCCTCCCTCCCTCCAAATGAAGATATTCTTACCCTGACTATACAGAAAGAGGTCCATCTTGGCACTGAAGGAGGAACTCCCTCTCCCACAGCCCGAGATCTCATGCTCATGACTGATGCACTCAGTTTCTTGGGGTGGGTCTTGAGAGTGTGGGGCTATCCTGGCTGGAAGAGGACTGGAGAACTTCAGTATGGGCTCTAGGAACCAGGAAGAGCAGTGTGGGGTAAGGGGCAGAGCCAACTCCAGAGGCGGATCTCCACAGAGGACAGAGCAAGCATTGTCCAACCAGGAGATCGCTGCAGCTGGGCGGGACAGCATTCTCTTCCAAACTTTTTTTTTTTGTGGAGGCGGGAAAGCAAGTCCCCCTTCACTTGTAGCCCTGGGGGCTCTAATGGTTGCTTAGAAACGAAGCTTGTTTGTCAAATGCTGCTTCCCAGAAGCAGATGTGAAGCTCAGTTCCTGAGAATACTTGCTGTGAGCTAGTGAAGCACTTGAGGTGACATTCTTAGCATGAACTCAGGCCTTTACCTTGGATCCCAGAGCACAGTGCCTGTTCTGATAGGAGAAAGCAAGTTTGTGTGGTCTGAAGTATGCCCAGTCTAGATTCTAGGGTTAGTCTGTCAAGTCAACATCCTATTTGCACTCTGCTGGCTGACAGGGGCAGACAGATTAGTCCTGTCCCTGCAACGAAGCTTCTGAGTCTCCTCTCAGACCTTGGTCGCTCCCAGTTGGATGGCTATTAGTCTACAGAGACTAGCTTCTGAGGTGAAGCCTAGGAAACCCTCTAGCCACACTGAAAAGCTCTCACAGCACAGCCACTCATGGATCCCTACCCAACCCTGCCCGTTTTGGACTTGTCAGAAAAGAGAAACAGGCAGTGGGGGCACACACCTTGAGTCTTAGTACTCGGGAGGCAGATGCAGGATGACCTACATGAGTTTGAGGCCAGCCTCAAACTCTATCTATAGTGCAAGTTCCAGGACAGCCAAGGCTACAAAGAGAAACATCTCAAGACAAAACCACACACACACACACACACACACAGAGCAGCTGCCCTTAATGGCCAGCTACATCATTCTTGGATGTGTTCCAATTCCTTATGACTCCAGAGGTTCTGTCTCTGCCCTAAGCCTTTTTCCTGTTTTCCTGTAACAACCAGTTCTGTCTGGGAAAACTCCTTAAATCATGAAGAACAGTGGTTTCTGCATTGGTGCCACACAGCAGCTTGCTGTGTGCAACTCGTCAGTGTGGATGGCACCACTTGGACTCATGGACGGCTGGGGATTGAAATGAGTAACTAAGGCACCAAATCTTGGGCCTCACGTACTGAGGCCTACCTCCACTGCTATGCAATAGCTTGTCCACTGCTACATAAAACTGAAAGGCTGGAGATGTGGAAAAGAGAGGCGAGAACAATAAAAACACAGGGAGCATCCAAAAACTGCAAGCATCAACTTCAACTTTAAAGACTGGATTTATTTGGAGAAAAACAAAAAACCCTCAACCCAAAGGATGGGATTTTACATCTCAAGACATCTCCCAAGTAATGTCTACAGATTACAAATCATTTTCATAGAAGATATTTTTGTACAAATTTTACATGTATTCAGGAGCGGGACATAAGTCAACCCCTGTTTTTATTTTAACAGAGGAGCAAAGTAGGAGAGAGGGACAGAACAGCTTTCTTCTGGATGCAACTATCTGGAAGGGAAATAGACATGAAGAGGGCAAACTACCTTTTCATTGTCTACAACCAATGGTTTTAAAAAAAACCCATTCAACCGTGGGTATCTCTCTAAAAGCCCACTTTCTAGCTACTAGCCAATCAAGCCCACTGGATAAGCGACTTGCTATGCCCACTGCTGCAGCACACTAAACCAGCGCTCCTGCACAGCAGGCCTAGGGCTTGCACATTAAGACCAAGGTCTCATTTGCCTGCAGGTACCCTGACATCCCACAACAGGGAAGCTTGCTGTCTTTGGAGCTGACCCCTACACAAAGGTGCAGATCAAAGCAGACAGGTCAAGCTACTGTGTTGCAAGAGAAGTTAGGACCTTATTCAATAGTTCTTTGCATTATCCTTTATTCTTTAGGGAAGTCAAGAAACCAACGCCCCTAAGCAGAAAACCAGTTTAGGTCACATTACAAACCCAAGTACCAGCGTGGGGTTCCAGTGAAAGAAACATATAGAAACACCCCAATCCAGACTGAAGACCTTTAACTCAACTCTCCCCATTAACGTACCCCTATTCACCACCCAAGTCCATCAATTGAAATACTCTGACCTCCAAGGGGGTGAAAGCAGCAGGAGCAGACAGGGGCAGGAATCAATGATACCATAGAGCCTCAGGCCACAGCTTCTGGTGACCAAGATACAACGCCTGTGAGAGCAGAGACTGCTTTTGGAAGGCTGACAGTGTTATCAAAAGCATGAGATGACCAGNGTGACAAGGCTTTGAAAAAAATGTGGGTATATTCGAACCTTTAGAAAGGACAGATTTTAGAAGACTGGAATTTCCCACGCCCACTAAGTGCTTCCTCATCTGGGAAACGATCCTTCTATTCATGNGTCTATCAGAGGTCACACCATTTCTCTTACTACCTGGTATAAAACTGATCACCCCCTCAAAGCTTTTCAAACCACGATTGAGTTTCCCATTCATTTTGGTCCCCAAGCGGTACTACTTGTTAGTGGCCTGTAGACTCACTCCCAATTACCCCCTTGGGGGGTAAAAACAAAAACAAAACCCAATTCCCCCTAGGCTGGCCCCAGTTAAGTCAGAATCAAAGCAGGACTGGCAGCCTCCTGGAGATTAAAATAACTTGAGACACTAAATCTACCTTTCCAAGGATGGGAAATTTATTCAGATGATGTTTGGGAAGTCATAGGTACCACCACAGGATAAGAATAAAAAGGTAGACATCTCACTCTTCCTTGTACCTTTCTCTACTGCCTCACTGTCACTACATTTCTGCTGAATGGAGCCCCAGGCACTAGTGACACAGATAGCCGCTTGGTATCATCAGAACACATCAAAACTTCCCCATTCAAAAGCAGTAGCCACATCTCTCTGGCTACAGTGGTGATTCTCCAGTAACTTCAATACTTTAAAAGGCTGCAGCAGCATGCAAAACAATTTCATTTCATTAAAAAAAAGTTAAGAAAGGTCTTCAGGAGATGGTGAGTTTTATTTTTTCTTGTCTGGATAGAGGTTTGATTTGCTCTTGAATGTTCTGGGGTGGAGACTAGAAGAAAGCACAGCATGTGGAGGTCTACTCAGTGTGGTCGTCTCCCTCATTCTCATCTTCACCATCCACGGAGAGAGCAGCATACTTGCTTGCAGAACTGAACTTCTGTAACAGATGAGAGGAACAAGATAATGGGAGCCTGAGATTCTCCTACCAAATACCTAGAAACAGAATGTTAATGTTTGGCATAGCTGAGTTTAGAGCACAGGAATTCCTCTAGGGGTAGGCATGTTCCACTGCAGCAGTCATGGAGGGTCAGGGTCACAAGTGAAGTCACCAGCCATATACCTGTCTCTTATACACATCTAGATAGCACAGGAATTCCTCTAGGGGTAGGCATGTTCCACTGCAGCAGTCATGGAGGGTCAGGGTCACAAGTGAAGTCACCAGCCATATACACCCTATTTTGCAAGAGGATGAGAGCTTAGGTTGGCTCATCAACAAAAAGCCCGTCTTAGCTTTTTTTCACTAATTTGAACAAACTCCACTGCTTCATTTGCAACTCCTCCAGTCTGATGCAAAACTGAGCTAACAAGTGGACACAAGCACATAGCACTTACAGAGGCTGGATTCTCCTCACATTTCTTTGGCTCAGGTGCAGATCTGGAGTCTTGATCTTTTTTGCCATCTTTCCTGCAGACAAAGCACAGACCACCTATTCAACAGCATTACTGGGACAGTGCAGAAACTTTAGATACTCCAAATTTAACTGGTTTGTTCAGTGGTAGACCTGGTAACACTTGGGAAAGCCAAGAACTTTACAAAGACCCATGCATCTAACATCAAAAGATTTATAAATGGGGAAGAGAAAAATACACATACCTATCCAAGTCCTTCCAGTGGTCTTTGTTCCCTCCTTCTCCAGGACCACGACTGGAGCTCCCAGTTTGGCCTTTTGGGAAACTCATCCCATCTATTTTATTTTCATCTGTTTAAGCAGAAATAAAAAACCCAAATTCAAGTCATATAAAGTAACCTATCTCCCTGTCCTAGCTTTCCTTTAAGCCGAAGAAAACATGTACTAAGGGAAATTAACCCCACTCCAAACCAGCCTCCAAAGGCCCTTCACCC
>LZPO01030506.1:1691414-1705898 GCA_001675575.1 Neotoma lepida
TGGTCTACAGAGTGAGTTCCAGGACAGTCAGGGCTACACAGAGGAACCCTGTCTTGAAAAAAATGTATTTATTTTTAAAGAAAAGATACTTTATCTCTCTGAGCCTTANAGTTTCTTCATCTGCAAAATGAGAGTATCATACCGCCGAATTTACAGGGTTGTCAGAACTGAGCAAATTAGCAGAGAACACGTCAAGCACTTGGTGCAGTCACTGACACCAAAAGTGCTCGTTTGGTGCTGGCTGTTGTGACTATAATTGCCATTGTTATAACCCTTCCGGGATGACGAAGGGATGAGTAACACACTATTTATCTTCACGGTGTCTATAATCTCACGGGAGCNGTGAGATAAATAGCTNAGTGTGTCATGCTGCAGAATAAAGCCAAAGCGGCTGAAAAATACAAATCGGAAGCTCAAGAAATAGATCGGGAGGGATGGAGATATGGGATTTCTCAGTGGTTAAGAATCCCTGCTACTCTTCCACAGGGCTAGAGTTTGAATCCAGCACCCATGTCAAGTGACTTACACCACCAGAGCCCTTCTCTGGCCTCTGTATACACACACACACACACACACACACACACACCCCCTATAATAAATAAAAAAAGCAACAGACCTGGACATAACTGGTTACTCAGGAGAAGAATGGCTGGGACAGCCTATGAAGCCAGGGTTCAGAGGGCTAACCCAGGAGGCAGACAGGCAGGGGTAGGGGACCAGGAGTGAAATGATGTTGGTGCTCAGAGGAGAAGGTTCCATGGTCGTAGAGGCTGAAAAGACAGACACAGAGGAAGCTGCTGGATTTCATGGTGTCCCTTGGGCAGTGTAGAGTTCAGGAAAGACAGGGAGAGAACTCTGGATTAAGGTATGTGGACANTCTACCCTTTCTTTATAATGTCCTGAGGGTTCCAAGGAAGAAGGAGANTGGTGAATCTAACAGGAAGGGATAAGCACAGAGGATACTGGCTTACACCCAGGGTCACGTCCTTCCTTCCTTCCTGCTGTGCCAGGTCTACACTCCTACCTCCTCCAGTCTTGATGCAAATGTCACCTTCTACCCAGTCTACCCTGCCTAATGGTCTCCTCCCCCAAGATATCAATGCCCTAATCCCTGGAGCCTGAGAATATGTTACCTGACCTGGCCAACGAGACTATGCCATGTAAATCAAGCATCTTGAGATGCAAAGATTATTCTGGGTGGTTATGGTACATGCCTATAATCCTAGCACTTGGGAGGTGGAGTCAATAGGATCAGGGGTTCAAGGTCAGCCTCTATTATATACTGAGAGCAAATTTGGAGTTTGAAGCCAGCTTGGGCTACATGAGACCTTGTCTTAAAACATACCTTCTGAAAAATTCTAGGTTGTCTGGATGGATCAGAGGTAATCAAAAGATTACAACCCTACTCATCCTGGATGAATTATAACAACAATATGACAATAACCATAGTAATCACATAATTACAGCCANACTAACCAACATTTAGTGTGCACTATCTGTGTCAAATACTTCTACAAGTGNTTTACATGTGCTGTGTTATTTCACTTAATTTTAACAACCCTTTGAACTGAGAAGTAGTATAATATAAAACTCAGGCCAAGTGGTGGTGGCACATACCTTTAATCCCAGCACTTGGGAGGCAGAGGTAGGCAGATCTATGAATTCAAGGCCAGCCTGGTCTACAGAGCAAGTTCTAGGATGGCCAGGGCTACACAGAGAAACTCTGTCTCAAAAATCAAACAAACTACTACTAATAATAATATAAAACTCATTTTACAGAAGGAGAAACTGGGGCTCAGAGAGATAAAGTACCTATATTCTTTTCTACCCCCCCCCTCCATTTTGCTGTTGCTACTGTTGGGAACGTAGTTCAGGAGCTGGGTGCTTGCAGAGCATGTCCAAAGCCCTGCATTCAATCCGAAGTCTATATACACATATGAACACAAATAAACAGCCAGATGAAGAGAAATACAATGTAAGGTCTGGCTCAGGCAGTGCACTCCTGTCATCCCAGCGTTAGGGAGGAGATCAAGACCGTCCAAGGNTACACCGNGAGTTTTAGGCCAACCTGAACTATAAGAGACTATGAGACCCTGTCTTTCTTTCATACACNACATANCAAAACAAAAAACAAAAACAATGGGCTGGAGAAATGGCTCAGCAGTTAAGAGCACTGGCTGCTCTTCCAGAGGACCCAGGTTCAAGTCCCAGCACCACATGGCAGCTCACAACTGTATGTAACTCCATATCCAGGGGATCTGACACCCTCACACAGACATACATGCAGGTAAAACACCAATGCACATGAAATAAAAATTAAAAAGACAACAAAGAACAAAACAACAAAATACTTATAGGAAAGAAGGAGCAAGAAAGGTGGAGGCAGGGAAGGAAATGTGACAATAGGAGGGGCGGGGAGAGAGAGAGATTGATTGATTTAAAGATATTGTGATTTGGGGGATGAGGGTATAGGTCAGTGGTGAAGCATTTACCTAGTATGCACAAGGCTCTTGGTTCAAATCCCAGCACCACCAAAAACCTAAAACCATATTAGGTTATTAGGTCAAGGGTCCAGCTTCCATCTTCAACCACCAATAACCTAAAACCCTTGACCTGTTACCTGGACACAGGTAGATCATAATGCATAAGGCAAGGAAAAGGCTCTCACCTCAAACGTCAGAGCAGCATAGACCTAATGACACCCATGAGTCCTGTGATGGGAAATATCAAGTGCTGGTTTAAGTCACTATTTTTTTTTATTTCTCTGTGTGTTGCATTGGCTGTCCTGGAACTTGCTCTGTAGATCAGGCTGACCTCAAACTCACAGAGATCCACCTGCCTCTGCCTCCCAAGTGCTGGGATTAAAGGCATGTGCCACCACTGCCCGGCTTAAGCCACCATTTTTATGGTAAGCTTGCTCTCTCTGTGTGTGTGTGTGTGTGTGTGTGTGTGTGTGTGTGTGTTCCAGGTTCCAAACTTGCAGCCATCCTCCTGACTTTGCTTCCCTGAATGCTGGTATTACAGATGTGGCACCACCACATCTGGCTTTTGGGCAAGTGTTGACAGTGACAGCAAACTCATATCACCCACAGTTCCTGACTCCCCAGTNTTCTTCTACTTTCTCTCCACAATACTTATCTTTCTAACATACTATACAATTTATTCATTTCATTTATCTTGTATCTCTATCTGCTAGGATGTGAGCTCTGTAACAGCTATACATATAGACTATATATTTGTATTTTCTTCAGCCCTGTATCCCTAGTGCCTGAAGCAGTTCTTAGTGAGTAGTAAACGCTTGCTGTATGACATGCTGAGTGGAGGGGAAGAGCAGAAGTACAGATGGCCGCGGCATTTATTTCCATAGCATGCTGTTGGTTCCTGTGACTTTATAAAACTTAGCATGGCTGGCTTTGGGAGCTGTTTGGGAGGCTAAGGCAGGAAGACCACAAGTTCAAGGCTTGCCTGGGCTACAAGGTAAGTTCTAGACTGGCCTAGGTAACTTAAGCAAGACCCCAGATAAAATCAAAGTTGAAAGAAAAAAAAATTGGTGATATAGCTCAGTGGTATAGTGTTTACCTAGCATGTAGGAGTCCCTAGGCCCAGCAGTACTTTTGTTTGTTTGTTTGTTTTGAGACAGGGTCTCACGATGTAGACCAGGCTGCGCTGGATCTCACAGAGATCTTTGCTTCTGTCTCCTAAGTGCTGGGATTAAAGGCAAACACACTATACCCAGCTTAGTATCTTTATGTGTGTGTGTGTATCATATGAATTATATATGTATTACATATAATATATATATGCAGAAAACTCTACACCCCTCATCTTTTACAAAAAATTGTAATCTAATACATCTAATACAAAAAATTGTATTAGAAGCTGGGTGTGGTGGTGCATGCCTTTAATCCCAGCATTCAGAAGGCAGAGGCAGCCTGATCTCTGTGAGTTCAAGGCTAACCTGGTCTACAAAGTGAGTTCCAGGACAGCCAAGACCATTACGCAAAGAAACCCTGTCTCAAAAAAACAATAAACAAAACAAAATAAATCTATATTAGTAATAACTGATTTGGAAGATGTTGGCAGACACAGATTTGGAAATAAGCCCCCCACCTTCGTTATTCCCTACACCAATTCCCCGCTCATATGCAACCATTAATTCCAGTTTCTTTGTATATCCTTCAGGAGATCTTTACATATACATATGAATTCATTTAACTATGTGCTTTTATTGTTGCCCAAGGCACATCATATGATACATGCTGCTTNTNGTTTTCAGCACTATTTGCTAGTTTATTACCTGGGCCGGATGGAATGGGACACGTACAACTTAGGACAGG
The DNA here is from genome assembly GCA_001675575.1 of Neotoma lepida. NCBI lineage: Eukaryota > Metazoa > Chordata > Mammalia > Rodentia > Cricetidae > Neotoma > Neotoma lepida. The sequence goes on from LZPO01030506.1 coordinate 1,695,752, forward strand.
TGACTCTACATCNTCATCTTCCCCTTTGATGCTTTAGGGACAAAATGGGCTGCCCCGAAGGCAGTTGCCTTTCCCTGCTTGGGAATGAGGGGAATTGCCAAGTTTCTGCAGCAGGGTGTCCTTTAATTAGAACAGGCACAGCTTGACCTGCAGCAGGAAAGAATGCCAGGATGCAGACCTTAGGGACCACATGGGCCTGCCTCTTAACCTTGGCTGCCAGTTAGGATCACCAAGGGAGATTTTCAAATATTTCCCCTGAGCCCTGGGGCCTCAACCTTGAACAACTGAGTTAGAATCTCCGAGTCTGAGGACTCAAGCCTCAGGAGTGTATGTAGGGTTCTCTGCTTGAACCTGGTCAGCCTGCCATTAAGTCAGGGAACACCATCCCAGCACACAATCTGGGCAGGAGGGAAGCAGAAAAGGGAGGGTCACAGCAAATTCAAGGCCAGGTAGGGCTACATAGAGAGATTGTAAAGCCAAACACCACACACACACACACACACACACACACACACACACACACACTCACCCAACAAAACAAAACAGAACCAACATCAAGTTAGATGCACTCCAGAAAAAACATGGAGACGTGACTTGACTCCTACCTCAAGTTCCTATCTCTGAAAACTCACGGGACGGGTCACGTGATGTCTGTGGACTTCAGTGTCCAACTCTGATCCAGAGCCAATAACAGCCGCTGCCTTGCATACCTCACAGGATTGTAATGAGGATCAAATGCTAAGAGCCCTGGGAACTCTGAAGCCCTGTCTGTGTGGGGAGGGATAATCATATCAGGTGCTTCGTCTCGNGTTTCTTCGATCAGCTGGACTCAGCTGCAAAGCACCANTCGGGCTCTGCCAGGGACTTTCTGTTTAGCTTTGGGCAGATTGGCATCCTGGCTTGAGAAAACACATTCAATGTCATACCTGCATATGTAGAAGACAGTAAAGAGGGAGAGGGGAGGGCAAGGAAACCATCTCCATTGCTCTTCCCACACAAATCTCGGAAAGTATAGCTCAGCCACCTGATCTGTCTCCTGCTGACTCCTGCAGTGGAGGGAAGACAAAGCAATGGCTGGGGTGGGGNTGGTGGAAAGAATCAATGGGTCAGATGATTGACTGCTGTGTTTACTCAGGGGAGGCAGGTGTAAAGAGTTATGAGTCATCTTTCTTTGCTCCCAAGTAGAATGTTTTCTCTGGAAGTATCATGGCAGGGGCTCTTCCCACAGAAACTCCCAGTTAACCTTTTGTGTGAAACTTCCAGTTAACCTCTTGTGTAACTTGGACCTTGCTCGGCAAGGGCGGCCCTGTCTCCATGCACTGAACATCCTCCCCTGACTCTTCTGGTCTCGGGGCCTGCACTAGTGTATCCCCGTACTGGGGGCTCATGCCAGGGGTTTTCTGAGCTAGTGCCGTCCTCTGGGTCTCAAGAAGCAAAGGCCTCAAACGGCATGACCTTTAGCTTCTCCACTCAGGACACCCTAAACACACTGGTCTTCCCAGGCAAACACTTTTCCATTTCAGTTGTGAGCATTACTCTCCCACTTTCCTGACACTCCACTTCCAAGGCTCCGCGGCTGCTTCACTCGAGCCTGTAATGCTCAACCGCCTCTGAAGTGCCGTGCAGTTTGGCTTCTTATCGTCTTTATTGGCTTTTGTTCTTTCCCATCACCATAATGTAATTTCCATAGTGATAATAAGGGTTCTGTCTGTGGTATCCCAAGCGCCAAGCAGAATGGCTGGTGCACATAATGGGTGCTCGGCACTTGTTGAAAGAACAAGTAGAAGTGTCCATGTCTTTGGTCTCAAACTGTGAGTTTTGTGAGGGAAAGCTAACAGGTATTTTATTCACTATGTATATCCCGAAGCCTAGCACAGGGCCTAGTCAAGGGAAGTCCTCCGTATGTTTATATGGTGCCATTTTTATTAACTTAATCCACAGACACACTTATGGAGTGCAAAAGTACACACGGACATTGACTGCAGCCTTTTGCTAAAACAAAACTCTAGGGACCAAGACATCTCTAGTTACTTGAATATCTGGGTTAAGTAACTTTGTACTCCACACTGTAGCATAGGNAGCTGTTCAAATGAGTGAGACAAGGCCTTACTTTGTAACCAGACTGGTCTTGAACTCAAGGCAATCTTCCTACTTTAGCCTCCAGAGTACTGGGATTACAGACCTGAGCCACCACATGCGCCTGCCCCCCATCCCCTTCCAAGATACATTGTTAAATAAAGAATGCAGAATTGAAGCAACTAAGGTGCAGAACTTACAGTATAACCCTGCATATATAAAACATATAAAATAAAATGCAATATTTGTATTTGCCTGTCCTAAAGAAGTATTTAACTGTGGTAAACCTTTGGAGAACAGAGATGTGGTGTTTTCAATTTTATTTCCCTCTTTTCTTTTGGACTATATATTAACTTCTATAATTTTTTAAACTAAGAAAGATACATTGTCTTCCCAATCAAAACAAATTGTTTTTATTTTTAAATTCATTATTATTATGAGACAGTATCTCTCTATGTAGCATTGACTGTCATGAACTGACGGTGTAGACCAGGCTTGCCTCAAACTCACAGAGATCCACCTGCCCCTGCCTCCTGAATGCTGCTGGTATTATAGGTGTGCACCACCACACCTGGTCAGATTATTTTAGACATGTGTTGTTTCCATTGCTTGGTCATACAGCTCCAATAACAAAGCCCAGAATAGTGCCTTAGGATTCCTAGGTGCCCGCTCAGGTGCCTACTTGCCTACCTAGGACCCACCATGTATATTTCTGCTTCATATTNTGTAATCATGTCTCCCCACTTCTGGCCACACCGCCATCTCTGAGAAGAGAATGTCTCCACTGAGTGCCAGAGCAGGGCCTAGGGGACCACGGGTAGTGAGTGTGGGATGGAGTTTGGGACTCTTTGGGTGGGAAGCTCTGGGATTTGAGCAAAGGAACGAGTGGCAGAACAGAGGAGTCAGTTTTCTCTGGACTTACTGGGGTCTTATGAATATAAGCTTTTTTGTTTGTTTGTTTTTCAGAGAGCGTGGGTATTGCCCAGGCTGGCTTTGAACTCATGCCTCTGCTTTCCAGATGCTGGGATTATAGACCTATGCCACCATGCTTGGGTTTACCAAGTTCCTCACTAGGCCCCTTTTTCAGACTAGGTCTCAAATAGCCAAGGTTGGCTTCAAATTTGCTNTGTAGCAGATGATGACCTTGAAGTCCTGGTCCTCTTGACACTACGAAGCTCTGGGATTTTAGAAGTGCACCACCACACCCAGCTTTGTTTTTGTTTTATCCGGACATTGACACGTGATGTAGGCTGCCCTGGAATTTGCTATATAACCCAGACTGGCCTGGAACCTAAATCATGATCTTATGTGCACACCACCATGCCTGGTGGCTTCTTCACCAGTCTCTTGAGCGGGAGATTCCACAGTTTTATTCTACTTTCACCTGTACCTAGGACAGTCATGTCTCCTACTTCACCTGTACCTAGGACAGTCATATCTCCTACTTCATCTGCTTTTAGGTGTTTTAAGAACCCAGACTTGGGACTGGAGAGACTGCTCAGCGGTTAAGAGCACTGACTGCTCTTCAAGAGGACCTAAGTTCAATTCCCACAATCCACATGGCAGCTCACAACTGTCTGCAACTCCAAGGTCTGACACCCTCACACAGACATATATACAGGCAAAACACCAATGAACATAAAATAAAAATAAATAAATTAATTAATTAAAAAAAAAGAATCTAGACCTTTCCTCTCCCACTGCCCAATCCATGTGAAACCCCTAGGGTCAAGAGACTTCTGTCTGACCCAGGATAGGACTTTAGACTCAACACACATGTGTGCAAGCAGGAAGACTGCCAAGGAAGACACAAAGTGATGTCCAGTGACCTCTCAACTTTTATTGGTCCCTTAGTCCCCAGGGGTAGCCTCCTTCTCAGCCTCAGTGCCTCAGAACTCTGGTGTCATTGGTCTCAGACACCACTTTGCCATCCACGACCTTGCGGGTGGTTGTCCTCTGGACAGTTTGCATGGAGTTACTGGAGTCCAGGGCATCGTTGAGACTGTAACAGATGACCAAGCCTTAGTTATAAACAGCCCCAGAGTAGAGAATGGGAATTCAGAAGAAGTTTTCTCTAACCCTTATCTTTACCTCCAAACTTTCCCCAGCCAGTTCACTCAAGGCTGAACTTCTATCCCAAGTACAGGTAGGGACAATACTTAAGTCATTCTTTTCTCATAGGGTGGAACCTGCGACTATTCACTGTCTCAAAGCCACTGCTCAGGGGTCACCAACAAACAGATTTTAGAACTTCCCAAAGTTCCAGAAGTGGAGAAAAGACCCTCATTTGCATGGTTAAGAGATTACCACTCACCTGAAGTCTTCCCCGTCTTCCAGCAAGCGGCGGTAGGTGGCAATCTCAGCCTCAAGCTTGACCTTGATGTTCAGCAGGGCTTCATATTCCTGGGTCTGGCGCTGCCCCTCCGCCCGGGTTTGGGCCAGCTCTGACTCCAGGTGCAGAAGGACCCCATTGAGCTGCTCCATCTGCATGTTGTATCGGGTCTCCACATCCCTAAGGCTGTTCTCCAAGCTGATCTTCTGCAGGGCACAGAAAGATGGGAGGGTGAGTGCTAAGTCCTAGCCTGCTCAGCCCTTCATTCTCTGACAGGGTCTTGAGGATCACTTGTCTATCAAACACTGGGTTCCAGTGTGGGAGTAATGGGAAATACAAAGAGACGTGATTCAGTTTAGGGATCGCTTGATTATGTGGGGAGGAGGATTAGGGACAAGAGAGTTGGGGCTGAGGCCAAGTGTCAGAGGTCTGGGCCCAGAGGAACTGCAGCAGGTGACCGAGGGACTCTCACCTGATTTTTCATGGCATCCAGGTCAATCTCCAAGGCCTGGAAGGTGCGCCTCAGTTCCGTGAGTGTGGTCTCAGCATCTCTGATTTCAGCAGACTGGGTGGTGACTACCGTGGTGCTCTCCTCAATCTGCAGGGTGGAGAGGGTCAGTCAAGACCTGCCTTCCTTGGCAGCCTCCCCGTCACACCCTGGCAACCAGGCTTTCCTCTTGCATACCTGCTGGGACCAGTACTTGTCCAGTTCCTCCCGATTCTTCTGAGCCAGCGCCTCATACTGGGCCCGGATATCAGCCATGATCTTGCTGAGGTCCTGAGATTTGGGGGCATCCACCTCCACGGTCAATCCAGAACTGGCAATCTGGGCTTCCAGTCCTTTGACTTCCTGAAGAAGGCAGAAACAAGGGTGGGGGCAGCTCAGAGGGGGCACTTAAGGTCAGAGTTCCAACCCAGCCGTTCATCACTGACAGCCTTTTCTAGAAGGTAATGATGAGTGTAATGGCAGAGGAAATCTGGACTTGCACTTGGCAAGGCTTGATCTGGGCTTCTGCTCCAGATGGGTAGGAATGCCACTCCATCGCCAGAACCTGCCACTCACAGGTGATTTCTGCTCTTCATTTTAGCCCCCCAACCACAAACCTTACCTTAAACTTCTTCCAGAAGCCCTACCAGCTCCACCATCAGCCCCAGTTCCTAAGACTGGCAACTCCTACCTTTGTCTCCATGTCCTTTCACTCAGTGAGACAGGCTGGCACTGAACTCAATCCTCCTGCCTCAGCTTTCCATGTGGTAGGGCTGCAAGCCAGGCCTTATACTATTATGAGGTCAAGATACAAGGGCTAACTCNAGTGAGAACACACGTGACCCCCTGTGTTTGCTCTTAATCAAAACAGGCTAATAACCCAGGCTGGTGGTTCTAAATTTCCATGCAAGGCTGCTTTTGGGGGCAGCCTGGCCCATCTAGTCTCGGCTCCCAGGCCTGGTCAGGAGCTCCACTTACCTCCTCATGATTCTTCTTCATGAATAGCAGCTCCTCCTTGAGGGCTTCAATTTCTGTCTCCAGCTGCAGCCTTGTGATGTTGGTGTCATCCACTACCTTTCGGAGTCCATGGATGTCACTCTCCACGGACTGGCGCATGGCCAGTTCGGTCTCATACCTGAAGGAGTGGAGGTAATCAGTGTGCCCCATCTGATCTAGAGCCTTCTCAACCAGTGCCACATCCCTAGCCTAGCCTTGTCCCCATCACAAACCAGTCACCTGAGCCAGGCACCATTCCCTCAGCACTGTTCTTGGCTGTAAGGAGCAGTGTGCTGAAACCGAGCTGCACAAATGAACAGCTAAATGACTGCTCAATGGACCCTACCCTGAGCAAGCCTCTGAAAGGAAACTCTACCCTAACACAGCCCCTGGAGGAGACCATTCTTAGTTCTAGCCGCAGCCCCCAGACTTACTTGACTCTGAAGTCATCAGCAGCAAGACGAGCATTGTCGATCTGCAGGACGATGCGGGCATTGTCCACAGAATTCGCAAAGATCTGGGTGGATTAAAGCAGAGGGTTGCTGTGAGAGGCCAGGTCAAATTGTGTGTGTGTGTGTGTGTGTGTGTGTGTGTGTGTGTGTGTGTGAAGTACATGTCTTCTGTTTCAGTGAATTCCTCCTCCCCGGAACTGCGAGAGGCTAGCGTTCCCATCTTTCCTTTCCACCTGTGCCTCCTCTCCCTTCCTGGACTCTTAGATCCTGGCATCTTGCCCCTCTGCCTGGGCCGGCCCTATCCGGCCTGTCTACAAATGAGCAGCTTCTAACAAGCTCTCTCCCCGCATCCTCTGCAGGCGTTTTCTTCCAGTGCACCTGCTAACTCCCTGTTCTGGGCCCCCCACCCCCTTGATTGGCCCCTCCCACAGGTAGGCTCCTGTTTACCTCTAGATGACTCAGCCTTAGCTACATCCGCTTAACCCTGTAACTGTCCCCACTGGAAAAGAAGTGTCTGGGTCCACTTTATGGCCCTTTTTTGCGCGGCTCTCAATCCCTTCCCACTACGCCCCTTAGGGAAAGCCAACTCCCGTGTGTAGCCACCACCCTTGGAATTCCTAGGTTGTGGGTGGGAATCCAAAGTATTCCTAACTCCGTCCCAGAGTTGGGGAAACCGGATGAATGCGGAAAGAGTGGAAGGAGTCAAAGACCCACACCCTATTGAAGTTTGGGGGAGGGGGGCACTGGATGACCAGAATAACTGGGAGCGGGGGCTCCTCCCTCCACGCTCCTTTACCTGAGCCCTCAGGTCCTCGATGATCTTGAAATAGTGGCCCCAGTCTCTGACGCCCTGGGACCCTTTCTTCTCCAGATGTTCCCGGATTTTGCTCTCCAGTCTTCTATTCTCAGTCTCCAGGCTCTTCACCCTGTCCAGGTAGCTGGCCAGGCGGTCGTTCAGGTCTTGCATGGTCTCCTTCTCGGTCTGGATGCCACCCATTCCAACCAGGCCTGCAGACCCCATGGGGCCACCCCATGTGGAGCGGGACACGGAGATCCGGGAACCGGAGCCCCCAGCACCTGCATAGACACTGGCCGCGCTGCTGGCAGGACGGATCCGCTGGCTGGGCATCCGCACAGAGCCCTGGGACCGGTAGTTGGTGGAAAAGGTAGTGGAGCGGGTGGTGAAGCTCATGGTGTCTGGAGAGGAGAGCGAATCGAGAAACCGGGAACCACGAGTTCGGACTGCCGTGGAGGGTGGCAGCCCTGGACCTGTTATATCGCTGAGGTAGGAGGTGGGGACCTCCCCTGCAGGCCCCGCCCTGCCACTGGAGCCGCGGGCGCCAAGAGCGCGACTCCTGTGACCTACCTAGTCGCAGCCCTTCTTGGCCTCAGCACACGCTCTCAGCCACCCTCCCCGCCTCAGGAAGGGGATGCCTAATGAGAGGCACAAAGGATAGCAGGTGGTGTGAGCCCTTGCTTTTAGGGCAGGAAATGCGGTTTCTAATACCTTTCCCACAGGTAGAAGAGGTGTCCACTAGGGCGAAGATTTTGTAGAGTGTCCTTAGCTTAAGTCGGGGAACAGTCTTGGAGCCCCAGGAGTCTGGGAAGGAAAGCTGGGAGCTCAAGAGGAGGAAGATAGGGGCTGGAGAGATGGTTCAGTGGTTAAGAACACTGGTTGTTCTTCTAAGAGGACCAGAGTTCAATTCCCAGCACCCACATGGCAGTTTACAATTGTCTGTAACTCCAGTTCCAGGGTATCCAACACTCTCATACAGAAGACATGCATNCAGGCAAAACACCAGTGCACATAAAAATAAATAAATAAAAAGAGGAAGAGGAATACGATCCTGAGCACAGATCTCATGGTTTTCACACTTTGGTTCCCTGTTCCCAGACAGTGCTGTGGCTCTGTCCACTGCTAAGCATGTATATTCTCAAATACACAGGAACACATTTCCTCACTCAGTCCCTGGACTGCCTCTGAACACCCCGGAGACTTGAGTGGGGCCTCTGTGAGTGTGCAGCAGCCCATCCCCATGTCTGGACAACTTTTTATTTATTTTTATTTTCTTTCTGCTTCCCCACCCCTCATTTTTTGAGACAGGGTCTCATGTAGCTCAGGCTGGTCTTGAACTTTCTATGTAGCCAAAGATGGCCTTCAGCTCCTGATCCTCCTGTCCCTACTTTTCAAGTGCTGGGATCACAGGCATCAGATATCACACCCAGTTTATGGGGTGCAGAGAATCAAACCCAAGGTCTCATAAGCACTCTACTAGCTGAGTACACCGCCAGCCCAAGAGCACTTACAATTTAACCAGTATTTGCTGGATACCTACTGTGTGTTAGGCCCTTTCAAGTAGTCATGGGAACGGTGATGGTGGTGGTGGTGGTGGTGGTGGTGGTGGCGGGAAACGAGAGACCACTGTCCCACCTACAGACTATATTGTATCTGGATAGATTGGGGTCCTGAAAGGACAAACCCCTAAGGATACTTAGAATCACCCGGCTAGGTTTGAACCAGATTGCCTACTCCTCTCTACTCCCCTACTCCTGCCATCTGCTGGCACCGGGCCCCCTCCTTTTGCTCCTTGGGCCTTCCTGGTCAATCTTCATAATGCTTTCCGTCTTTCCAGCTTGTTCCCTGGAGAAACCCCCAGACGTGTGCAACACCCCAGCCCCCACCAGCTGTATGACCACTTCTGCTGAATGAAGACGGAGAAACCCTGAGGTTCAAGTCAGTCAGCACCGGGAGCCCGTTTTTCCGGCAGGACCTGGTGTTTGTTACACATGTGGCCCTGCTCTTTGCTCTGGAGTGGACTTATTGATCCTTATCGACCGACCAGCTGAACTGACTCTGTGTGTGGGCAGACAGAAAAGTAAAACAGGGAGAGAAAGGGGCCCTAGGAAGAGCCCAGGTCAGCAGATGAGGCCGATGCAGGGTGTGAACGGATTGTTCTAAGCCAGTCTCCTTTGGGATGGGAAAACCCTGGAGACCCTATGGGAGCTGGCTGGGGAGGCTGGGTGTGGCCAGAGACAGCCAGGCAAAAGGGATGCAAACTAACATACAAATGAATGCTCACTGGCTTTGCATGAAGGCTTCTTGGGGGTTGGAGATTCCAGCCAGTAAAAGAGGCTTTCAATTTTACAAATTCTCCCACTGAGTTCCACAGTTGCCCTAATTTATGGGACCATACAATGAGGTGTACCAATGAAATGTTCTGTGGACAACTTTTTGCCGTTTTTTTTTTTTTTTTTTTTTTTTTAAAGCTTTTAGTTAACCAACTTGGATACTTTGCTGGTTGGGTGACCTCAGAAAGTCACTTAACTGAACTTTAGTTTCTTCCACTTCTATGGGGAGTAGAAAAAAAAAAGAGCTGCCTGTCTAGTCTTCTGGTAGGCAATGCATGAGAGTGTTAATCACACAACGCTCATTCCTGAACAAATAGGACTTACTGCAGAGTAAGGCCTCACTCAGGAGGGCATAGGGCAGGACTCTTATTAGAGAGTCCTCAAGTCACATAGGACCACTGGGAGACTTTTTTTCCAGTAATGACTTGCATACCCTAGAATTCTTCTCTAAGCCCCTGGGTAGATCCTGCTCTGATCTTGCCCCACCCGTGACGCTCAGGCCCCTCTGTGGCGGGGAGGTTTGCAGTAGGGCTGGAGAGCTGCAATNTCTCCTTATCTCTCTTAGCTAACGTAGATGGTCGCATTCCTGACCTCTTGCACATCGGGGCAAATACCGGCCTCAGGAGTCCAGTGCCAGCTTGCCCCTTCCCCGCACTTCCGGATTCCTCTTCGATC
>LZPO01030506.1:1759171-1771943 GCA_001675575.1 Neotoma lepida
GGCCCACCCTCCTTGCCCCAATAGATCTGCTGCTGTGAGGAATTCTTCCCTTGCCTGGGCTTCGGTCCCACTTCCCTGGCTTCATCGGGCCTCACTGGAGAGAACTTGGTTAGGGTCACCGTGTACTGCTATGTGAGGCTCTCTCCCCATTACTTTCTTCTCCTCTCTGCTCCCTACATTTGTCACTCCTGTCGCTACAGAGCCTCTGGGTTACCAATTCTCTGTCCCTGCCTTTATGTCCTTTCCTGGACTCCTGATAGCTGGAGGGCCCCGGAAGAAGGGNAGAATTCAAACTGGGGGACAGAGGGTGGGAGATACGACCCAAAGTCTGAAGAAGCGATGGGCTTCTGCCATCTGTGGAAACCTGGCTCCCTNCACTCTTCCCAAAGTGGAGCCACAAATCCTTCCACTCTGGACTGCTGGGTGGCCACGTGAGCCTCAGGTGGGCTCTGGCACCCATGTTGGATATTTAAGGATGGTGCTTATAGCTTGCGTTGCTTTTTGGGAAGTCTATGCTGACTCACTAGGTCTTGGTTACTTAGTGGAGGGGAGAAATGTAAATTTCTGGGCTGACTCAGGATCTGGTGGGTTCCTCGGTGCCAGGCAGCGTTAGAGCCTCTGGGAAACAAACCGCTGCGCCTAAGTGGGGAGAGGGGAGGAGCCAGGCTCGTTTTTCTCAAGCTCCCTGCATTCTGGGATTGTCCTGTAGGGGTCGCCCTAAGCCAGGTTTCCACAGATGGCAGAAGCCCATCGCTTCTTCAGACTTTGGGTCGTATCTCCGACCCTCTGTCCCCCAGTTTGAATTCTTCCCTTCTTCCGGGGTCCTCCAGCTATCAGGAGTCCAGGAAAGGACATAAAGGCAGGGACAGAGAATTGGTAACCCAGAGGCTCTGTAGCGACAGGAGTGACAAATGTTGGTGGCTAGAAAGAGCACATGCAAATAACACGCAAATGAGCACGGCTGGACCGCCCTGGCTAGCACCTGCCAGTCTGGGCTCAGGCACGCATCCTCTTCCTAGCCCTGGGTGGGGAGAGAGGTACCGACTCTTCCCTTACAGTGCAGGCTAAATGGTTCAAAACCTCCCTTAATTGACACCACAACTCAGGCAGGGCCTATTGTCCTCATTTTTTACCTATTTACGAATGTTTCTGTTTTCTCCCCTTTCTCTGTGGTTCAGAGGCAAGTGAGTTTGGGACTAATACAGCAAGCGACCCTTCTCTTCCAGCACGGCCTTCCTGAGAGACTAAGAGTGAGGCTCTGGTCTCTGGTGAAAACTTTGACAGCCCCCAAAACACCGCAAGAAGGGGAGACCAGTGACTGATTCTTAGTCTGTAAGGGATACCATACTTCTGTCTATCTGGGTCCCCTGGACCTGGTCCCACTGCTTGCTGACTTTGTCATCTCATAGATATGGTCACCTGCTCAACTTCTATCCCTTGCTGTGTTATTGGCACCTTTATCCTGTGTGTTTGTGGCAAGGGAGAAACGGGGAGGGGGGTGTTGACTGGAATTATCCTATCTAACTCATCACTGACTTGCCTTTAAGAGGCCTAGGGGCTGCAGGTGACATTCAGGATGATCCCTGTCCACAGAGGAAGAAAGGCATGGTGGATTTTGACATTGCTTTTTTCCTTACACTCGGCTGGGTATGGATCTCAGGTGAAGTTTGCACTGTCCCTACCTTAGTGTACTCTGCTCTAGCTTGGCCTCAGTGAGGAGCCCAGGTTCAGCTCCTTAATNCCATCCCAGCATCCTCCATTTACCGGGTTCTGCTATTTCTTCCNGCCATATCTACCCAGGTCCCCCTTCTCTCTGCCACTCCTTTGGTCACTGAATCCTCCTGAAGTCCCCCTCCCCCACAGGCCTCTGTTTCTGAGGACAGAGAGGCTGAGGAACGAAACCTGGTATATTTGTGGGCTGGGAGTCATGGACATCAGGACGTTACCCAGCGCTTGGGCCTCTAAGGGACCTAGACTCCTGACCAGGAGTAGCTGTGAGGAGGAAGGCTCAGGCCTAGGAGGCAAAGACATTGCAGCCTGACTCAATTGGGGAGTTTAGGCAAAGACTTGCATTCCCACACTCTTTGCACCCTATGTTGCACAAGTTCCCACGGCCACCGTCCCCGTAGAGGTGACCAGATCTCGGCCTCCTCACCTCTTTCCTCCATTCACATATCTCCGTCTCTTTCTGAGGTCATTATGCGTCCCTTTGCCAACTGCCCCACCGACTACCCCCCAAGGTATTCCATCTGGTGTGAGCATGGCTCTCTCTTTGGGCTTCCCCTCACCCCTGGAGAGGGGAGGAGAGCAGGGGTGTCAATGCCAGCTNGAGAGCAGACAGACATAGGATTTGGAGAGGCATCACAGACAGCTGCAAACTGCAGCTCTGCCACCTTTGATTGTGGGATCTAGGACAAGTCCTTTAGGTTGGCTGAGCCCTGGTTTTCTCAGCTCTACAATGAGGCTAGCCAGTGNTATTGTATATAAAGCACCTGGCAGAAACTAGTTGCTCATGAAATGGTGATCTGCATGCATGGTATCAACCACAAGACGTGACTTCCTAGAAGAGAGGCCACGAAGGAAGTCCCCCAGCCCCCATCCTCTGAGTGCCCTTTCCTCCTTGAGGGCCCCTCTTTTAGCCCTTTCTTGATTTTGCTTCTGGAGAGTTGTGGATGGAGCAGAGCTCTGCCCCTGAAGTGGGATGGTTGGGGAGGTCGTGGGCTCTGAAGATCCCTGCTGGTTGCCCATGGCAGGGGGTGAGCCTGCCGGAGTAGGCAGTTTGAGGCACTTTCCCAGTCCAGAGGGGGCTGAAGCTCTCAGCCAGTCCTTCAGAGGAGCAGGGGTGGAGAAAGGACAAGAGCCCACGGATCTTACCCAAAGGGAGCATCCCATGCAGTCTGGCTTTGGTCTCTTTCCAGTTTCGATCAGAGGGCGGTGTGAGGCTGGGCGGGGTGGAGTTGGCTTTTCTTAAGAAAACCTCAAAGCTTGGGAAGAGAAAAAGTCAAGTCAGAGACCGTCTGTCCTACAGCATGGGACCTTGCTGTCAGTGACAAAGCCCCCATGCCAAGTGTTATGTCTGGGATGTGTGCGGGGAGCATGGACCTCCACATACAACCTCAGATACCAGCTCTTACACACCCATAACACCCAGCCCTGACACATTTTGCATCTTGCACACCCCTCTCACACTCCTTACACATCAACACACACAAGGCACCCATTCACAAAGGCTCCACTTCCCCCTACTCTTCAACATACTATGTTACATAGTTGCAAGGTATGTCTTTATACTTTCTATTTTTTTTTTCTGGAGACAATCTGTGTTTGCCCAGGTTTTGTCCTCTTGTTTTAGTCTCCTGAGTGTTGGGATTTCAGGCAAGTGTCACCATGTATGACTATCCTTTCACTCGTGCTCCTCTGAGCACACACACACAGTTCTACATGATAACCTATGATCTCTTTGCACGTTCACACTCATACCCTGCTTCTCACAAGCTCTTTCAGAGCAGGAGGAGTCTCAGGAAGGCCAGTGCCCAATAGGGCAGGCCTGGCAGGTGAGCAAGGGCCAGGGGTTCTGAGGGCTCTGCAGGAATCTTCTTGTTTGCACACACAGTGTTCCTACGAGAAATAGGAATTATTATTCCCTGGTCATAGATGGGAGCTTAGTGGGGGCTAAGTCTTTTGCCTGAGGCCCTCAGTCACTCCTCTGTAGACATAGCAGCTGACCCTCATCCTCAGCCCACAGGAACCCGTTTTGCTGATTCGCAGCCTTACTTAGCTGTTTGCTTGAAACACTACTAGGATCTCAGGCTTTCTCTTCCAGAGAGTCTGAGTCTTGTGACTTTGCCCTGGACCAGCTGTGACATTTAAGTCCTGAAAAAGGCCCGAGAATCACCAGCTCTTTGANGCTCCATCATATTNGGTGATTTATTCTAGTATCAGGCATCCAGGAGGTGACAGGGAGAAGGGGCTTCTGGGAAGCCTTGCTGCTGGGAGCCTTCCTTTAGGCTCCCAGGACAATTGAGGCTGCAGGAACCTGGGCCACCTGCAGGGGGAGTCGAGTGTGGGAGAACCCTGCTCCTGCCAGGAAGAAATGCTGGGAATGAGTCTGTCTTGGAAAAGCCTGGGCACTGTCTAGGACCAGGACTGGATTGTGCTGCAGTGCTCCATCCACAGACTCCCCTGTGTGTGTCTGCGTGTATGAGAAGCTGTGTAAGAGAACACTCAGCCGTGCACAGTGATTTATATGACACAGATAGGGAAGGCTGTCAAAATCTTTGTGTGTTTTGTGGTCTCACTATAAAAATATGTACAGACAATTACAAATGATGCTTCCTCTGCATGGGATGTGGTGCCACTCTAGATATATGAATGAACAGATATGCACACATTTAAGCACAGGTCATAGGCATGATTGTAACACGTAAGACCCATGCTGGCTATCTTTTCTTTCCTTCTCTCTTTTCTCTTCTTTTCGTTATTTATATCCAAGGTCTGTTAAATGCTGGGTAAGCACTCTACTACTGAGCTGTGGCCTCAGTCCAGGCCTGGATTCCTAGTTGCTTACTGTTGTACTTTCAGTGCTCGAACAATACCTGGCGCGTAGTAAGTATAAGATAAACACTCGATGAATGAAGGATGTTGACAGACAGTTCGTGTTTGTGAGTGCCTGGAAGGCCATGTCCTAATGTTCTAGTGGCTGCTTCCAGGGGAATCAAAAGTTTGAAAGAGTTTTACTTTAATTTTCCTAATGTTATTTTAAATTTTATTACATTTATTTATTTGCATATGTTTTATATATGTGTGTGGGGCATCCACATGTGGAGATTAGAAGACAGCTTATGGAAGTCAGGTCTCACCTTCTACCATGTAGTCCTGGGGTTGAACTCAGGTCTTCAGATTTGACGGCAAGTTTCTTTACTCACTGAATCATCTCTCCTGACCTGTAATTTTTTTCAAGTATTATTTTATTGTCTGTTGTTTTAAAAATGTCAACAATGGGCTTGTATATAGGACAGGGAACACCACAGGCTTAGGCTCCCCCCCCCCATCTACATTTAAACTGACATGTCTAGATTTAAAGTCAGGCATTGGGTGGGATCTGCTTGTCCCTTCAGCCCCTCCACCAACTTCATCCTTCAGCAGTTCCCTCCCCCTCCTGGTTCAGCTCCTGGAGCTTTCATGGCACACTAGCAGGCAAGGTCATGCAACAATGGGCCAGCTGACTCAGGAGCTGGGAGAGGGCCTGGGCAATATAGTCTGAGCAAGCAAGCAAGTGAGCAAATGCCTCTAGGACTGAAAGGAACCAGGCTAATGTTGCAGCAGGAAGGATCTTGGTTAGACAGGAGAGCTTCCTGACTGCCTAGGAGACAGTGGGAGCTGGTGAAGTCATAGAGCTGTCCCCAGTGCTGGAGGCAGCAGGTCCCTTCTTCCCTAGGAGGATTGGTCACTGCATCGGAAGCACTCAGCATAGCACTTAGCTTTGAGATGGTGGATGAATTTATCTGAAATAGGGGTGCTGAGGTTCTTCTGTGTGCCCCTACCCCATCTTAGGTTCCAAACTGCAGGATGAAGGAGCCCTGGCCTATCAAGTGCTTGTTTGGCTCTTGCTAGAGACCTTAGCATGTAGCTTATTCCCTCTCTGGGCCTCATGTTGCTTTGCAATGAAACAAGAGTACTGTACAAGATAATCTGATGGGTCTCTCNCTCTGTCATTTGACCACTGGCACGTGTTGTGCTCTCTAGGATAGATTTGCTGCCAGATGTCCTTTAGCTGTATGCTGTTTTGGTCCATATTCCCCAACATCAGGCATGGTGGCCACCCAGATTCTGGGTGGCCATGGTAGACCCTAGGTCCAGGGTGCTGTTGTCTGCTGCCCCAGCCCAGAGGTCTTCCCCTGGACATGCTGGTTGTGCCCTGACCTCATTACAGATGTGACTCAGCTCAGGGTGACTGGAGGAAGAGCTCATGTTTGTTCTTTGGGGGTGTAAGTGAGTTAGGGGTTAATTAAGAAATTAGGGTTCTTTCCTAACTTCAGGGCAGTTTGGGAGGGATGCCTCAGTTTCCTGTCCCCTTCAAACCTGCTTCTCTCTTGCCTTGTTTTCTTCTCTCTCTCTCTCTCTCTCTCTCTCTCTCTCTCTCTCTCTCCCTCTCTCTCTCTCTCCCTCTCTCCCTCTCTCCCTCTCTGTCTCTCCTTTTTTGAGACTGAGTCTCAATATGCAGTCCTAATTGACCTGGAACTCACTATGTAGACCAGGCTGGTCTTGAACTCACAGAGATCTGCTTGCCTCTATCTCCTAAGTGCTGAGATCAAAGGCGTGTGCCACAACACCAGGCCTTATTATCTCTTTATGAAACCCATTTTTTTTTGATTATCAAGGCAGGGTTTCTCTATGGAGCCTGTCCTGGAACTCACAGAGATCCTCCCGCTTCTGCCCGCCAAGTGTTGGGGTTAAAGGCGTATGCCATCACCCGGCTTGAAACCCATTTTTAAACTAACTTTCTTTCTTTCTTTCTTCCTTTCTTTCTTAAGGCAGGCTCCTGTAGCCCAGGCTGGCCTCAAACTATGTAGCTGAGGATGACCTTGACCACCTGATCTTCCTGCCTCCACTGGGGACTCCAGGCCTGTGGTACCATGTGCAGTGCTAGGGACTGAACCAAAGACCTTGTGCTTGCTAGACAAACACCATACCAGTGGAGCTAACCTCTAGACCTTTTATCCCAGGCCTGACATCAAACATGGCTTTTATGTCACTCAAGCTGGCTTTGAGCCCAGGGTCTGTCTCTATCAGCTTCCTAAGTGTTGGGATCACAGGTGTGTGCCAGCACACTTGGTTCAGCTCGTATTTTCTAGGGTTTGTGTGTGTCAGGAGTATGGACCTTCGCCTCTGTCAGAGAGTTTCCTAAACTTTTCTGGGACAATGATCCTAGTAATAAATTCATTTACATCACAGTTCTAGGTTTACTTATTTAGATGTCCCTCAGTGTGCCATCATGTGATGTTGCCCTCACTGGCTGAGAGGTGTTCTTCGTTCTTCAGAGCCAGTGGAGACACTCAACAGGTGTCCACTAGTGGGTTGTGAATTGCCTTTTGTAGTTTGAAAATATCCCTCCCTCAGAATGTTCCTTGGGCACAGGGTAGAATCTCACCCCAACTCCATGGCAAGACAGGGTCCTCTGCATGGCTCAGGGGGAAGGCTGGTGAGTTAGTGGAGGCCAGGATCTGGCCCATGGAGCCCTGGCTCTCTCCTGACCANCCTGACCATTTCCAGATACAGGAACACTGGGAACTTTTCCCCAGAAGCAGCCAGGCTGCATCTGGGTATCAGAGGCTGTGCTTGGTAACGTGCCTCATAATATTTACCTGGCCAGGGTTGTTGCTAGCAGCAGGGTATCCAACCGTCCAACCGGCAGAACCTGACTGGGTCACCAGGGCGGCACTGGGGGCTGGGCGCACACGGGCAAGTCTGGGCTCTCAGCTCAAGTCTTGTGGTCTGAGCACACTTCCTTCTTCTCCTCTCAGGGGCCTCCAGGTTCTATCTAGGAGCACATGCGATGTCTCTGTCCCCCAGTCTGGAGGCAGTCATCTCTCTTTCTGTGTGTGTGTGTGTGTGTGTGTGTCTGCATCTGGTGTGCTGGAACAAACAGGAGCACGAACTGTGGCCTCCTTTCCCACGTCTGCCTTTGGTGACATCACCACAATAGTCTGTAATCAGCCACAGTGGGCACACTCATATGGTAAATTGCAAGCATACCTGTGGGTCCAGCTATATAGGAAGCAGAGGCAGGAGGACTGAGAGTTTAATGCCTGGGCTTCTGAGTGAGCTCAAGGGCAAGTCTGGGCAGTTTAGGTAGATCTTGTCTCAAAATAAAAAGAAAAAAGCGGGCTAAGGCCAAGCTTGGTGGCACAGGGCTTGCACAGCCCCTGAGCGGCTCTAGCTTAGCTCCCCAGACCACGACAATCAAAAAACAAAAAACAAAAAGGAAGAGAGGAAAATGACCGATGAAGGGAAGCAGCTACTTGTCCCCTCCCAGATGGCGAGTGAGGAGAGCTAGCCCTGGCACTGGAGCATGCCTCTGAGTGTTGCTGGGCCCCTTGTGGCCAAGGAGAGCAGCATCTTCTCCCCAAGTCTTCCTCCCCAGCCCTTGGTTAGTTTTCTTCACCNCAGGAAGCACAGGGGCAGTCACACTGTGTCACAGGAGGCGTCTGGGAAGCCTTCCTGGACTGAGTTTGAAAGACCCTTATCTTGGGTCTCTTGGGGATCTTGGGCAATTTTTCTGATTTTCTGTATCTGTAGAGTAGATAACCCTGTTTCCTCTGGCACAGAGGATGAAAACATGGAAGAGGGTTCTGCACAGTGATGGTGCTGAGAGGTGACCCATGACATGCTTGTAAATGTGTAGTTATCNCCCCAAACTTGGGTGTCAGCTCTCATTCCCACTGTGCCTTAGAGCCCAAGACGTTGGCTTACTTCCAGGTAGAGTTTTGCAAATCTCTTCTTGAAGCTTCTGTCTTGGGAATGCTCCCCTCCTTGGTTTGGGGCCTTTCTTTGGCCAGGGAGGGACAGCATAGACATCAGAGTGGCTCCCTGTGGCATATCCATTCCTGGTTGCAATAAGCCCATTCTCTAGGGAGTGCCACCTTCTCCTGTGGTAGCTCATTGAGGAGAGCATGGCTCCCCATTCCTAGTCCTGTAGGAAATGAGTTGGGGCAGACAGTGCAAGCTGTGCTGTCCTGCCTAGGGCAGAGACACCNAGAGGACGTCATCACCAGGACTGCTAGAAATGGGGAAGCACGGTTACGGGTCAGAGCCTGGGGTGACATCCCCAGTAAGCCAGGGTTAGTCACCTGTTCTAAGTCAATTAAACAAACCAGTAACACCAAAAGCAGAAAAAGACTCATTGACTGTGGCCACACTGGGAAGAGGGACAAAGATCTNGTGACTCCCCTCCTCACTAACTTCATCTTTGGGTCCTAGCATAGGTTTAGGTTTAAGTGGAGGACCAGAGCTATGCCTAGCTAGGCAGTCCTGGCAAGGGTGTGGTCCCACCTACCACTGAGCCATCTCTAATTTGGCCAAGCTGTAAATCTCAGGGNAACAACCCCCCCTCATGTGTCTGGCCCAGGCTTTAACCCCTTTCTTCTCTCAGTGTGAGATTCCTGGGAATTCTAATTTTTTGGAATTCAATAGTCTGATCGTCGAAGTGAGGGACACAAGTATCTCTTTAGAATATTTTACTTCCTGCNAGGCAGGCTGGTTATAAGTTACCACATCTGGCCTGGACCTCACCTTGGGGAATCTTGGAGTCGTCTGGTGCCCATATAGCCATAGCAACAACACAAGTGTGTGTCTCCTGAGGGAGGCCAAGATGGCCACACACAGATCTGTTACATATTAATAATTAAGCCTTGCTTGCATATTAATTCAAAAACAAGAATGAACTCCTCAAAGTGCGATTTGTAGGATGTAATTGATTATAGTCTGGATAGGAGAAAAGTGAACTGGCTTGAATGCTATTCAAGGAGCTGNTGAGGTAGGGTAGACCCGTCATCCCAGCAGTCATCCCAGTATGTGGGAGGCAGAAGAAGGGGTGTCTTGAGTTCAAGGCTGGGCTANCAAGGATACCCTACCTCAAAACAACAATCACAACCACAACCACAANCACAAGAAGTACATGTAAGATCACTGGCAAGTCCTCAGCGACAGAGTGAAGCAGGGATGTGGTGGTACCGGGNAGATGCAAATGATGGTTGCTTGGGAGAATCAGGCTACCCAAGGTTAGAGTTTGGTTCATTTCTCAGCTACAGAAGTCAAAGCCTGGAGGAAGGCTCCATGGTGACCGAGTCAAGGGAAGTCACTGTACTATCAGGAATGGGAAGAGGGAGCTGCCTGAGGGCAGGCAGGATGGGAGAGGCTTTCCTGTTGGGTCCCCTCAAACAGTAACCAGCCAGGGAGGGAGAGGGAGCCTGAGTGAGTGTGGCCCAGCCTCCAACCTGGGGCCAGTTCCATCTCCACTCCTCTGCTTACCTGCTCTGAGCCTCTGTGACCCTGGAGAGGACAGGGGTTTCCTGGGCTGGGTCAGGAGCAGGACCCTCTGATGCTGCTGTTTCAGGAAGACTCCAGGCCCTGTCCTCTGGCCCACACTTGATTCAGTGGCACTCCTGTACTTTACTGCATGTGACAATTCTATGTAGGGTCCCCATCCACTCTTTTTCCTTCACCGGATTGCAAACGCCTGAGGCAGANACCTTTATTAATCTTCACTTGAGCTGGTCTAGCATGGTGTCTTGAACATGCTATGTGCGTCATAAAAGAAGGAATATGTGTTGAGATGGAATTTCAGTTTTGATCNACTGTGTGGTCTTAGGTTAGGTTGTCTTACCTCTCTGGGNTTCTGTTGGCTAAAGAATCCTCCTTGAACACTGACATNCCTGGGTCCCTGAGAGNAGTACTGTATGGCAGTAGGAGCAAAGACTTGGGNACCCTGCTACTNAGGAACAGATTCCTGATACTNCTACTTCCGAGCTGTGTGGTCTTCAGCAAATTAATTGTTCTCACTGTGCCTCCATTCTGTAGGTTCCCCTTCTGTAAGATGGAGCTGTAATAGCAGCTGCTTCCTAGGATGCAAGGACTAAGTAATTGACATGTGTAAAGTCGGTGTGTAGGTCTACACATAAATGCTTAACGTATGTAAAGTGCTGTGTAGGCCTCACTTATTTNTAGTTGTTGGAGTCAATAGCTCGTTGATAATCTGCTTTTTTTGCACAGTAGTCACAATGCAAATTTCTTTCCCACAGTTTTGGAGGCTGGAAGTCTGAGTCCAGGTTGCTAGCATGGTTGAGCTCCCATGTCGCCCAGTGCTACCTTCTCAGNGAAACCATGCATGGTGGAGAGATAGGAAGGAGGCTCTTCCACCAGGCTTGAAAAAAAGCCAGGGTAAACAGAAGGGTTGCAAGCAGCCCAGGGAAGCATTTAATTCTTTATGTCTTTAATTCTTCCACCCTAATACCCTTATNTAAAATATTTTATGNATACACTTGTAATTCCAACACATGGGAGCAGGAGGCAGGGGGATGACCCTTTCTTTTCTGTGCTCATTAGTTTTCTCTGTAAGATTGAGCATCTTCTACTCAGCACATTTTAAAGACTTTGTTTTTATATAGTGAACTCTTGTCTTCTTAGTTCAGAGGATATAGTCCAGCATGGTGAGGAAGGCATGGAGGCAGAGGACCCAGTTACTTTGGGTCCCCAGTCAGGAAGTAGAGTGACAGTATGTTGTCAGTTATTGTAGCTCTGACAAAGGTTCCCTGGGATTCAGCAAGACAGTGACATCGTGTTTGATGTCCTTCTAGGCAAGTTAGGACAATGAGGCTGGATAGGAGCACAGCTGGGTGACTCCCAGAGGGAGGGTGTCTAGCCATGTGCCACAGGGCTCTGTTCTCACTTTCTTTCAAGACTGTGCTATTGGATCAAGGTGAGAACAGGATTCCCGCCATCATATCCCNCTTACCACCAAGGCAGTCCCTCCCATGTCCGTTCTATTCTTGATTTTTGTGCTCATGAGTGGATCTTCCATGGGATTAGATATTCTTCTCTGGGTGGAAAGAGGCCTCATTCACCTCACATCTCCTGGATTACTTAATTCAGTAGTTATGCTCTGTGCGCGCGCACGCTCGAGCGCACACACACACACCACATGATCACGATCACATTTCTCAGCTCAGGAGGGCTCATGGGGCCTGGGAAGAGAGCTAGTGCCTCAGAGAAGAGTGTTGGGACCCTACAGGGTCGACAGAGCCCGACAGACGCACCCTTGCCAGACTTCAGCTCTGTTCTAGGTGCTGAGGACAGAAGGGAGCCACAGGTAAATCCCTGCCCCTGTGGAGCTTAGGGCCTCATGCAGGGAGACTGCCAAACAGAATGAGTCAGTTTGACATGGCACAGAAGGGAGCATGGAGGACACAGGAAATGGCAGAGGATGAATAGGCACAATGAGGCACAGCCAAGGAAGANGGTCCTGGAACACAGGCCTGAAGGTGGCAAGGGAGCAACCTGTGTGGGCATCCTGGGAGGTGCCATCTAGGAAGGGGGCTAGGAAGTGCAAAGGTTCTGAGGTGCAGGGTTCCTGGCATATTCCAGAAAAACCAGGGGATGACCTGGCCTTTTCCATGTTCTATTCTTNCTCTTTATATCATAATTTTACTTAAAGACTTGTTTAATTAGCTACTTAATGTCTGTTTCTCCACCAGACTCTCAAGGTTCTTGGTATTGGGGCTGAGCTTTGGTCTTAGCTAAATTCCTCTCAGCACAGGGCTCGGCACACGGTATGTGCTCAGCCATGTTTGCTGAATGAATCCATGANAACTGGGAAAAAAATAAAATGTCCCAAAATCCCAACAACAACAACAACAACCAACCAGCCTCATCCCTCAGTGGTTGACCTGGAAGCAAGGGAGGCAGAGGGAGACGTCATGGGGCCTGTGTGTGTCTGCACTGCTGGGCTGCGCTGAGCGCCGAGGTCCAGTTTGATGATTCTATCTGTTTCCATCTTGCTGTGGGTGACCTAGGAGCTTGCTCTGCGTCTTCCTCCACCTCNAAACTGTAGTCCCCCGTGTGATCCTCCCTACTGTGTGGTCCTCCCTACCTTGTGGTCCTCCCTCACTCTCCCTTTCTGACCCNTCCATACATGTGTAAATGGATTTTGATTATTTCACCCCATCACCCTCTCTTGCTCCCTTCTCGTACCTACAGTCTCTTTCCAACTCATCTC
>LZPO01030506.1:1774894-1785532 GCA_001675575.1 Neotoma lepida
GCCTAGTGAGTGCTACACCCTGAGCTGGCTGGAAGGCCAGAAAACCTCATGGATAGGGTGATAAGGTCTCTGAAGGCTGATTTGCAGGAAGAGGCTCATTTGGGCATTTTGGAGGGCTCCTACAGTGATGGGAGTGGGGAACTGGCTTCATGCCTTGCTGGTCATGTCCCTCNGATGCCAGAGTGAGGCCCAGAGTGGACTGGGCTCAGTTGGTGCAATCTCTCTGGTTACCTAAGGAAGCACGGTCTATGCCTTCCCCACACCCTCAGGAGCCTGAGAGAGCTCTAGTGCAAAACAAAGGCATCGGATGCCAAGACCTTGAAGCTTCCTGTGACTCTCATGTTCTATGACATTACAGGCATGGGGAAGCTCCATGGAGGAGAATTTGACGCCAGGCTCNGTGTGACCTCTGTCCTTCTTTCAACACAAAGGGAGAAAGGGGTGGTGGATCTCAGTCCCCATGGGACCCCCAGGGATGTATTTAAGCAAGGCCCACTGAGGTGGCAGGTAGGAAGGCCCCAAGCCCTTTTTCCTCCTCTCTTTAAAAATTTTTAATAATTCCTTTAAAACTTCATATGAAAGCACTGTGTCTATATCACTTCTGCTTTCTCCCACTCCCTCTCCAACTCTTCCCATGCCACCCTCCAAATTTATGATCTCTTTTAAAATAATAATAATAGTAATAATAATAATAATATTTTGAGATAGGGTCTCACTATGTAGCTCTGGCTGTCCTGGAACTCACTATGTAGACCAGGCTGGCCTCAAACTCTTGGAGATCTGCCTGTCTCTGCCTCCAGAGTGCTAGGATTAAAAGCATGCACCACTTTGCCCAGTCCCTTTAATTATTTTTGTTACTGAGTCTCTTTACTTCTGCTCGTATGTATGTGTGTCCAGGACTGACTACTTGGGGTTGGACAAACTGTGGGAGCTCATTCTTGGAGGAGACTGAGTCTCCCTCTCTTAGCAGGCATTGGCAACCTGGAGCTCTTCATCTCGGGGTGGGACTGGGTAGAATTTTTCCTGTCCACACTGGCAGGTTGTCTGTTTGTTTGTTTGTTTGGTTTTTGGTTTTTGGTTTTTCGAGACAGGGTTTCTCTGTGTAGCTTAGCGCTTTTCCCGGAACTCACTTCGTAGCCCAGGCTGGCCTCGAACTCACAGAGATCCGCCTGCCTCTGCCTCCCGAGTGCTGGGATTAAAGGCGTGCGCCACCACCGCCTGGNGACTGATCAGTTGTCACTATGCTGGTCTTGTTCAGGTGACTGTATTGTTGAGAGCTCACATACATATATAGAAGATACTTCCCGAATATATACAGCAGATATCCTGGTTCTCTGGCCCTTGCAGTATTTCTGTCCCCTCTTTCATGGTTTTCTCTGAGCCTTAGGGGTTGTGTTGCAGATGTATGGGTTGGGGTTGGGCACTTATTCTCTGCATATTGACCACTTGTGTGACCCTGTAATGGTTTCCATCTCTTGCAAGAAGAAGCTACCTTGATGAGGGATGAGAGCTACGCTTATATTTGGTTATAAGGATAAGTTAGCAATTATATTGGTTTAGGAACTGGCAATAGTGAGTTCTCCTTTGGCCTATGACTTCTCCAGCCATGGGTAGCTGGCTAAGTATTAGGCACACATTCCCTCCTGTTGAGTGGACCTTAGACAGCTGTTGGTCACCCCTAAGATAAAAGCGTCACCATTGCACCATTGTGGGGATCTTTTGTGTGGTCCCAAGGCTTTGCAGTGGGTAGGGNTGTTGATTGCTCTTCTTCCTTGGCAGCAAGCATAGCACCTTCTGTCACGANGAGAGTCAGTCCTCAAGGAGGAGGCTNCCAGGAAATTCCAGCTTGATTCCTCCAAGCCCTGTGTCCTAAGTGTGTGATGTCTTCATCAATAAGGTCTTACCTCATTTGTTACCTTCTGGGAGGCAGCGAAGGGCAATGACAGCTGCCCACATTGTTTTGAGAGTCTCTTGGATCACCCCTGACCAAAAACTCCAAGGGAGTTCCCCATGCCTGGCACCATTTTTTGTTCTTCTAGATAGTCTATGGATCCTGGGAAGAGCTTTATCACCCCAAGGGGCACAACCTCATTTAGATTATTTATATATGTATACACGTGCACTTACATATCATATATGCATTGTTAAGTAAACGTAGAATAGTGTTTCCCTACACTTTTTAAATCATTCTTGGCGTTTTCTCTCCCTCTTTCCCTTTCCCTCATCACTCCCTCTTTCTCCCAGCTGAAGTTCTCCCCCCCATTTTTCCCATTTCCCACTTCATAGAGCAAGTGCTCTACTGTTCCCCAGCTCCTCCCCAGCANGGTCNCTTTTTACTTTCCTGGCTTCTGCAGTCACCCCAGGTTACACGCATCTGAGGATTCAGAGCAAGGATCCACAGATAAGAGAGAAAACATGGCGTTTGACTTACGGGGTCTGGGTGACCTCATTCAGTAGAAAATCTCCTAGGTCCATCGTTTACTTGGAGTTCATGATTTCAGTTTTCTTTACAGCTGAGTAGTAGCCCAGTGCGTCTATGCATCACGCCCTCACCAGCATTTGTTGTCTTGGCCTTAGCCATTCTGATTGGGGTGACATGAAATCTCAAAGCATTTTTTTCGAGTCTTATTTATCTATTTGTGCATATGTGTGTGCGTGCGTGCTTGCATGTGTTGAGGTAGAGGACAACTTGTGAGAATTGGTTCTCCCTTGCTACCAAGGGGGTCCTAGCTATTGAACTCAGTCCATAGGGCTCAGCAGCAAGCACCTCTATCTGTTGAGCTATCTAACCAGCCCCTCAAAGTAGTTTTAATTTGCATTTCCCTAATTGCTGAGGGTGTTGAGTACCTTGAGGAATTTATTAACCATTTTATCTCTTCTTTTGAGAACTCTCTGTTCAGAACCATAGCCCATTTTTCAATGGGNTCATTTGTTTTCTTGGCTCTGTATTTGAGTTCTTTATTTTATATATTCTGGATATTAACCCTCTATTTGATGCATGGCCGGTAAAGATTGTTGGCACTCTGTGGGTCTGTCTCTTATACACATCTAGATGTGTATAAGAGACAGGTACAGAAGCTTTTCAGATTTATGAGATCGTATTTGTCAACGGTTGGCCTGAATTCCTGAATGGACGGAGCCTTATTTAGAAAGAACTTTTCTATGCCTATATCTTGTGGGGTACTGCTTCCAGCTGTTTAGCATTTCAAGTTGAAAGTTGAGGTCTTTGGTCTGTTTGGAGTTGATTTTTAAGGAGGGTGATAGATACAGGTCTTATTTCACTCTTCTACATGTGGGCAAAGCTCTCTCTCACAAAGTGTCTCGGATAGTAGCAGACATACCTTGGAGCTGAGCTCTCAGTGGAGCCAAGTAGATTCCAGCTCTTTCTGACTCCCGGCAGCTCGGTGTGTGCCTGCCTTCCCACTGTACNAGCAGCCTTCTCTGGGGGCCTTTTCTCCTCTTCTCTGGCTTCCCTGGTCCCTCATGCCTTGAACTTCTTTACTATTCCTGCCTCCTCCAAGACTTCTTCTTCATGTCCCTTGAGGTGCTGCTAATGGTTCGGAGAAGGAGGAAGGGGCTTGTAAGCCCCTGGAGGGAGTGGAAACATGCTTGTGCAAGGTTNTCTAGCCTGGGTGGAGTGCCTGTGGGGTTGTGCTAGTGGTCAAGAATGACTTCCTCATAGCATCTCTCCAGTGTTTGGTATGTTGAGTTTCTGTTTGTCCTTGTTTGGAGTGCATCCTCAAAGACCCCAAATATCCCACCCTCAGAATTCACCGGGTGCTTGGAGAGGAGGTGGAAGAGAGGCCCTGTTGTTCCACTAGAGAAAACCCTAGGAATCCGAATGAGAGGCTCAGCAGTCCCCAGGGAGCAGCTGGATCATCTACAGGATGCTTTCTTCCTGGAATCCTGTCTCAGGCTGGAGGTTGGACCACAATATTAGGCAAATATTAGGTGCTCCTTTGCCTGCTAGAGCAGGGATGGATCCATCCTGGGAGAATCCCAGGCCCCCTGTTTCTGCTCCCAGAATGTCAGGCATAGTTTCCTAGATGTNCACTTTATTTTGTAAGTGGGGTGCCTCTCATTTACCCACTGGAAGGGTTTGCNCCAGCTGGAGGGGCCTGGGGTAGTGTGTTGGGAGGAGTAGGCCTATAGAATTGGCTGCTGTTCTACAGATCCTGGTTAAAGATACCTGCTTGGCATGTGGCAGGTTCTGTCTCCCATCTCACGAATGATTGCTGGGTTGGGCCAAAGGAGGGACTGGGTGCCCTGCTTTTCTGTGCCATTTCTACATCNTGGAGTGTCTTTGCTGCAATACCTCTGCCAGCCTTCTGGTTGCTCAGGGCCTGTGCTGTCTCTGTGAGGTTGGATCTCCCTTTGGGAGCTGCATTCTCCCTTGTCCTGCACCTCCATGGT
The DNA here is from genome assembly GCA_001675575.1 of Neotoma lepida. NCBI lineage: Eukaryota > Metazoa > Chordata > Mammalia > Rodentia > Cricetidae > Neotoma > Neotoma lepida. The sequence goes on from LZPO01030506.1 coordinate 1,779,308, forward strand.
GTGTGGTACCTCCATTGCTCCCTAAGCCTCCCTCTTCTCTGAACACACGCTCTCTTCTCTCTCCTTCTCCAGGAAGCCTTCCTTGAATACCCCCCATGATGTCAACCGTTGCCTATAACCCATGGCTCATGCCTCTAGCTGCTTCCTTGTCTTTGGCTTCTAGGCTAGGGCCTGGTCTGCACGTGCCACGCACCTATTCCCCAAGTGTGTCAGAGCAGATCAGCCGCAGCAAGTGGCAGACACAGTCAGACTGAGAACATCTTGCTCTCCAAGGCCCAGCCCAGGGACGGGAGGGGATAAAAGTCTCGTGCCAGGGCCCCAGGGCAGAAGCACACACACCGTGACCATCTCCAGTCTGTCTGAAGCTGCGGGCCTGTCTGTCTCTGCCATGTCTCTCTCCCCATGCCGGGCCCAGAGGGCCTTCAGTGCTCGATCAGCGTGTTCTGCTTTTTCAGGGGCTCGAGGCAGAGCTGGCTTCAGCAGCAGGAGCCTTAGCTCCTCCAGGAGATGGAGAGGAAGATCTTGTGAGAGGGCCAGGCAAGGGGTANGGTTTGGGCAGGGGAGTGGAGGGCCTGGTCTTTCCCAGTGCCCTCCAGGGGGCATCCAAGCAGTGACCGTCGACCAGAGTCTGCTGACCCCACTGAAGATTGAGGTTGACCCCCAGTTCCAGGTGGTGAAGACACAGGAGACTCGAGAAATCAGAACCCTCAACAACCAGTTTGCCTCCTTCATTGACAAGGTGAGGGTGAATGCAGCCCCTGCTTCTGGGCCTCCCGCAGACACCTGCTCTAGACAAGACAGACTAGAATGAGGAGATCTGACCTCTGTCTGCCACTTCTGTCATCATTGCAGTGGCNAGGAAGTCCTCCCAGGGTCTAACTAGTGGCTTTCTGGTTTGCTGATGCCCTGCTATTCCATGGCTGGGGCTCAGGAACAGAGACCACCAGCTGGGTAGTGATGAGAAGTCTCCTCTCCATTGTCCTATCCAATTGTGGATGTGCTCTGCTTCTTGTGGGAGGACTTGAGGCTCCTCTGCACAGGCAGGGATGGAAGGCAAGAGTAAGGGGCCCACAAGAGGGTCTTTGAGGCTTTCAGAAGCTGTGCCAGAGGAGTCCTAGGAGTCTCAGGACCCTGTGTCTGGTTCTAGGTGCGCTTCCTGGAGCAGCAGAACAAGGTCTTGGAGACCAAGTGGGAGCTGCTACAGCAGCTGCAGGGGGCTCACAACCCTCAGGGCCTGGAGTGCCTCTTCGAAGCCTGCCTGGCCCGGCTCAGGCGGCAGCTGGAGGAGCTGCAGAGAGAGCGAGGGGCTCTGGACTCTGAGCTGAAGACCTATCAGGATCAGGAGGATGAGTACAAGTCCAAGTAGGCNGCAGTGTGGTGTCTAGGGGGCGGTGTGTGAAGTGTTCTGTCAGCCTGAGGGTCTCCTACATNTCCAGCCCCCAGCGCTGCATGACTGACCTCCGTTCTGTCCCTTGACTGCCCCCTCCTATTCACAAGGATCACCTGTAATATGTAGAGGAGACCCTCCAGCCCCACCCAGGCCTAGAGAGACCTGGGAGAAATGTTGAGGTCTCTTTCCAGAGGGCTGAGGCCTAGCCTCAAAGGTCCATGTGTCTGGTCAGAACTGGGAAGGGCCAATTTAAACAACAACCTTGGTCGCTTTCTCGAGAAATTCCTGTTTAGCAGGCTGTGGGGCTAACGTGACTCAGATGTCCTCTGGTCTTGGGTGGAAGGCAGTCAGTGTAGCGCACCCATCCCCAGGCCCATGGTGTGATTCACACCTGGACTGTGGTTCTAGGCTCTCTACCTAGGCAGCCTGGTGGTTCAGACAGCCGTGGGCTGAGGGCGGTGAGGGCTGGAGAGTAAGGGTAGGCCTCTTATTTCTCCCAGCCCTGGTTTCTACTGTTACCATCTGGGAAAAGTTCATTTCCCTTCGTGGTCTCCAGGGAAAGGAATAGGGCAGGTGGGGGCGAGAGGGAGGCATCCAAGGTTTCAGGTCTGTTGTGGAGAGTCCTGTTCCCCCCAGNAAACCCATGTTGCCTGCTCAGAGGCAACTGAGTGCTTGGGAAACCATCAAGACATGTGGCCTACTGTTCTGTGGGATATAGGCTGACTCAGGGGTATAGATAGGGTATGACGAACCCCCTGAAAAGAAATGGGAAGAGGGTCAATGGTGGCTCCTGACTTGAGGCCTCTGAAGAGACAAGGACACTCAGGAAGGCATGGGGGTGCAGAGTGCAGGGGTGGGCTGTAAGCAGGGAGGGTATGGGGGTGCAGAGTGCAGGGGTGGGCTGTAAGCAGGGAGGGTATGGGGGTGCAGAGTGCAGGGGTGGGCTGTAAGCAGGGAGGGTATGGGGGTGCAGAGTGCAGGGGTGGGCTGTAAGCAGGGAGGGTATGGGGTTGCAGAGTGCAGGGGTGGGCTCTTATACACATCTAGATGTGTATAAGAGACAGGTGCAGGGGTGGGCTGTAAGCAGGGAGGGTATGGGGGTGCAGAGTGCAGGGGTGGGCTGTAAGCAGGGAGGGTATGGGGTTGCAGAGTGCAGGGGTGGGCTGTAGGCTCTGACCTGGCACTACCTGATTGTCATTCTCCATTTGCAGGTATGACCAGGAAGCTCACAAGCATGCCTCGGTGCAGAATGACTTTGCGGTCCTTAAGAAGGTGGGAGGAGCTCAAATGCTCCACTCAGAAAGCCCCCACNATGCCCTAAACTTGGTCCCAGGCAGGGAGGTCATAGGGTGGAGATACTGACTCAGGGACATGTTGTCACTCTGCATGCAATCACTCCTGCCAGAATGGGAGGCACTTAAGGAACGAAGTGCTGTTTGACAGGCTCTGGGCTTGCTGCAGAGTGGCAAGAGGTTGGGAGTCAGGGGAGGAAGTNCAAACAGCACAGTGGGTTGGGGTTAATCTGGAACAGTGGGCAGATAGTGCAGAGCAGGGTGGGAGGGGAGAAGAAGGGGTCTGAGACACAGTGGCATGGGTGTCATGAGAGGAAGTAGGAGATACATGGTTTCTGTCTCCCGGTCCTCAGGATGTGGATGAGGTTTTCCAGAGCAAGATGGATTTGGAAGGCAGGCTGGAGTCTCTGAGAGAATACGTCTGCTTCTTGACACGTCTGTACGAAGAAGTAAGGACCTGTGAAGAACAGGAAGAAATGACGGAAGGGACAGAATGGACAGGCTCCCTGTGGCCATGATGGGAGCCACTGGGAGGGGAAGTCTATTAGGATGGCTTCNGTTTGTGGTCATTCATCATTTGACAATCAGCTACTCGTCATTAGTGTGAGAGTTCATCAATGAATAACCAGGCAAAACCTTCAAAGCTGCTTCTATCTGGAGGCAGACAGAGCACCAGTCTTAATAAATGTAAATTCCATACTTTATTAGANGGTGATAGGTGCTATGGAGAGCAGGGAAGGAGGGTTGGAAATGTGGGTAGGTGGCAATTGCAAATAAGCCTGAAGTAAAAGGTAAAATCAGACTGAAAATGTGAAGGAGGGAAGGAACTCTTCAGGCAGGTAATTTCTGGGACTCTGGGCAGAGGTTGTGTCCTTAGCCAGAGAAAGTGTGAGGTGACCAGTGTGGCTGGGGTAGGGGGATTGTGTGGAGGAAGGTGTGATAAGGAGTGAGAGGAGTGACAGGGATAGGTGATTTTGGGCTTCGTGGATCTTTTTCCTTTACTGTCTACACTGCAAAAGTCACTGGAGACCACCTCAGTGGTTCTTACTCTGCAAACCTGGACCATCACTGGGTAATGGGCAAGTGGGTGGAATTCAGACATCCTTCTCCCCTCAGGAGGACAGGGGACAGGGAGGGAGCCAAGGTGGTAGACACTGAGTTGGTTTCTCCCATAGGAACTGGGACAGCTGCAGACCCAGGCAGATGACATGTCTGTGGTACTGTCCATGGATAATAACCGTTGCTTGGACTTCAGTGACATCATCGCTGAGGTCCGCGCCCGGTACGAGGAGATCACTCAGACTAGCAAGGCCGAGGCAGAGGCTGTGTTCCAGACCAAGGTGCTGTGTCCCAAAGAGCAAGCTGAGGATGGCTGGGTGGTCACATTCACACCCCAGGGAGGTCACCAACTATGGTCCTATTGGGGCAGCTCTAATGACATCCTTGAGGTTCAGGCCTCAGAGGGTAGGGCTGTGTCCACATTTCAGGAAGGGGACAGGGGCAATAAACTAGGAGACAGGCTTGGACCTCTACAGGCATGTCTACCATGAGCTCTGCAGTGTAGCTTGCCTGCACTAGGAAAAATGCAGACATCAGGAGGCATTTCCCAAGGTGGGAAGATGGCAGATCCCTGATTCCGGGGTCAGAGATAGCTGTCAACTCAACCAATGGTGTTACCTTTGTGCCCTCAGTACCAGGAACTTCAGGCATCAGCCCAGCTTCAAGGGGACAGCATGAAGGAGGCCAGGGTGCAGATTTCCCAGCTTCAGCAGGCCATTCAGAGGCTGCAGAGTCAGATTGAGAGCCTCAAGACACAGGTAGGCTTCCTGTGTCTACTGCTGCATTCCCCTGCTGCTTGGTGCCTCCATCTGCCACTGTGCCTCGTTTCCTTCCCAGATGGGTTTATACGAGGATGCNTAGGGGGATTCGGATAACTGGATGGGACTCCTTATCATTTTGTGGTGGGGAGGTTGGAGATATATCCTCAAGTCACCTCTGAATTGACTTTACTGGTTCCCTGTGAACTCCAGCCTGCAGGTTGTCTTTTCTGGGGCAAAGCCCTTGCACTGTACAGTCCCAGGGGGACTGTTAGTTACAATTTCCATTCAGGTAGACATCTTGCTTCTGCCTTCTTGGAGAGAGGGTTCNTTTAACTCTCGGTTCAGCTCTACTGTTGATTCTTCCCCTACAAGCAAACAGGAACTTAGGTTAAACACTGACTTTTCTGGTTTCCTTTTGGGAAAAGTANGTGAAAGAGATGGGAGAGCCGGCAAAAGGGAGATGGGCCTATGCGTGGAGCCCGTCTCTGCTTCTCTCCTTACACCTAGCTTCTCAGTGTCCAGTGACTGGATTTAGGACTCATACTAAGTACCATGTGCTGTCATGAGATGCTTAACTGAATATGCCAGCCAAGACCCTGCTTCCAAAAAGATCATGTTCTGAGGTTCTGGGTAAACATGAAGATGTTGGGGGACCCTAGTGAACCCTCTGCCACAGGCAAAGAAGCTGTTAGGCAATGTTTTCCCTTAGGATGAGAGGGGCTGGGCATGGGGTGGTCATGCATAATTTTGAGCTCATGTGATGAGGGTCTATCTGGGTCTTCAAATTATACCCATGATGGTTGTTCTGAGAGGCCCTGTCAGGCCTATAGGGTCTATCTGGGTCTTCAAATTATACCCATGATGGTTGTTCTGAGAGGCCCTGTCAGGCCCATAGCCACTTTCTCCCTCATTTCTACTCCCCTCTAGAACGGCAGTCTGCAATCAGCCATTGCTGATGCCGAGCAGAACGGGGAGATGGCTCTGAAGGATGCTCAGGCCAAGCTGGATGAGCTAGAGGATGCTCTGAGAACAGCCAAGCAGGACATGGCCCAAATGTTGCGAGAGTACCAGGAACTGATGGGCACAAAGTTGTCCCTGGACGTGGAGATTGCCACGTATCGAAGGCTGCTGGAGAGCGAGGAGTGCAGGTAGGGGATCTGGGGGTACCAGGGGATGTGAGCCTGGGTTGGGGGGAATGGAAGGCCAGTGCAGGTCTCTCTTTGCTAGAGGGGATTCTGAGAGATTTCCTTACCCTGTAAGTCAAAGGGCCACCAACTCTGCCGGGAGGGATTTTTAAATTGGGGATTACATTCATTACAGCCTTTCTTAGTGTTTTTCCTCACGTCCTTCCTCTCCCAGGATGTCTAAGGAGTACACCAGCCAGGTCACTATCTGTGAGTATGAGGGGACTTTGGGAGTAGGGTTACNTTGTGGTGCTGAGGACCCTGCTGTGACCCTAGTGCATTTCTTGGCAGCCACGGCAGAAGGCNGTATTGTTGTGCCTGGAGGAGTTGGTGGAGGCCAAGTGGTCATACCTGGAAGAACTGGAGGAGGCCAAATGGTTGTACCTGGAAGAATTTGTGGAGGCCAAGTAGTAATGCCTGGAGGAGTTGGTGGAGGCCAAATGGTTGTGCCTGGAAGAATTTGTGGAGGCCAAATGGTCATACCTGGAAGAGTTGATGGAGGCCAAGTGGTCATACCTGGAAGAGTTGATGGAGGCCAA
>LZPO01030506.1:1789816-1835506 GCA_001675575.1 Neotoma lepida
TGCTCTCATGCTTCTTGTTTTATCTCTCACTCCTTTCTCTCAGCTCATTTTGCTACATTCCTCACTACACACACACACACACACACACACACACACACACACACATTCATTACTCACTGCTCTTTACACAGTTCCTACATATCCCTTCCTGAACACATACCCAACACATCCATTCTTACACTCTGCACAGCTTTTTTCANAGCAGTTCTCTCCATAGCTTTTCATTTTTCTCTTTGCTCATTCAGCTGCATCCCTCACTCAGCACATACTTACACACTCTCACTCACACACTCTCTCACGCCTTCTTCTCTCTTCTCTCATAGCCAAACTCTGGACAATTATATGTTACATTTTCAGGGGTTCGACCCAATCTCATAACACATGATAAGTCACAGAGTTTTTCTCAGGCTAGGAAGATCATGCTGACTTGCCAGTCATGCTCGACCAAGCACATAGCTCTTTCCCAGACAGGGAATGACATTGAAATTCAGGACTTAACAGTAACAGTTAGTTGGCTGAACCTTGAGTGGTTGGGGAATGTGCAGAAAGAGAATTACTGCAGGGGGTTATGTCTACCAAAGTTGCTTCAGTTCTGACCTTGATTCATCAATAAACACCTGGAACTTATGTTTGTGTATTCTCTACAGGCACAGCTAGTCTGTTTTGAATTTGTTCTGAAATCTAAAATTAGCTGTCTTTGTGACTGAGAATGCTGTTACTTTCCTGTGTTAGTTAAGAAAAATATTCTGGTATGATTTCTATACATCAGCATTATACAGCTTAAGCAGAAATTATCTGCCTGACCATCCACAGCTAAATGTGTGCCCAAANAAAATATTCTGGTATGATTTCTATACATCAGCATTATACAGCTTAAGCAGAAATTATCTGCCTGACCATCCACAGCTAAATGTGTGCCCAAAGTTGTAAAACACACTACCAATGGGCTGTGGAAAGAACCCCACAGATGTTCTTTTTAGGGAGGTCTGATGGTGGCACATGAGAAAGGTACAGACAGAAAACAACCAGTTTCCACAGCCAGTGACCCCACAGACTTTGCCAAGTGGGGCTCCCCTATAGAGAATTATTCATCTGGTAGGTTGACCTGTTGAACACTAGTTGTTACCTGCTATATAAACTTCCATGGCCCTCAGCAAGTCTTATAAATTTAGGGCTAATATTTATGTCTATGAAAAGTTTTAAATATTTAAAATAAAACCAAAGGATTATGAGATTATTGGCAATAGAAAAGTCCCTAAATTTTGGTTTTCTTCTGTCCAATATCAGGTGACTCTTCTGACAGGAGACAGAGGTTTTAGATTTTCCTTTAACAAACATGCTTGGGTTTAANGAAGGAGAGAGCCATGCTCCAACCCTAAAGCCAGCTTTAAATTTTAACTAAATTGGGACTACAAAAAGACTATTTTCCTTTTATAGTTGTAAAGGACAACAAAAACAAATATTTAGGAAGACTTAGGAAATTTTATCCTGTTGGAAATGTACTAGACCATTAGGCCAATTTAATTCTTAGCTATCTCCTCTCCTCATCAGGAAGGCTCTCCTGTTCAAATCCATTCTTTATCAATCTTGATGTATCCATACCATCAAGATTTCTTCTCCNGTGGAAACAAAAGCAAAATCTCTCCCTCANTGTAACACATATCCTGTTTTCCATTCTGAGTTTAATACATCTTAAAAATATATAGGTTGATTTAATTCATCAGTTTTTTTCTATTATCCCATGTCTCTCTGCATCTATTGTTCCTTTTTCATTAGCATTTAAGAAATTTAAAGTTAATAAAGCATTGTGTACTCTACCTCTGGGTGTCTTTATCACTCCCATTGGTTTATTAATCATTTCTTTAAAAGTTTGATTAGACCTTTCTATTACTGCTTGTCCTGTGGGGTTGTGTGGTATACCTGCAATATGCTTTATGTTATAATATTCAAAAAACTTTCACTTTAGTAGACACATATGCTGGAGCATTGTCAGTCTCGATTTGTACAGGTATCCCCATAATGGCCACAACTTCTAATAGATGTGTAATTACATGATGGGAATGTCTTTCTGAAAATGTATTGCTCTGATTGGTTGATAAATAAAGCTGTTTGGCCAATGATGAGGCAAAATAAGGTTAGGNGGGACATTCGAACGAGGGGGAAAGAAGCAGAAAGCAGAGCTGGGGAGACGCTATTCTGCCATATAGAAAACAACATNTAATGGCACACGGGTAAAGCCACGTGGAACACATGGCGACATAGATTTATAAAACGGGTTAATTTAAGATGTAAGAGCTAGCTAGTGAGAAGCCTGCCATGGCCATAGTTTAAAAATGATATAAGCCTCTGTATGTTTACTTGGGTCTAAGTGGCCACGGGAGCTGGGTGGGACAGGACAAACTTTCGTCTACAATTACAGAATCAGCCTTTTCAGAATGCAAAGCAGTTGCCCATTGAAATCCTGAATATGTATCTATGGTATGGTGCACGAATTTTAATTTTCCAAACTCTGCAAAATGAAACACATCCATCTGCCAAATTTCATTTCTTTGAGTACCCTTTGGGTTATTTCCTGAAGGTAGTAGAGTTTGACTATACAAGGAACAAATAGAATATTTTCTTATAATTTCCCTGGCTTGTTGCCAAGTTATGGAACATCCCTTTTTTAAACCCTTGCTATTGACATGATGTTTTTAATGAAACTCTGAAGTCTCCAGCACATTTCCTATTAATAACTGATCAGTTTCAGCACAGCCCCAGACAGAGCAATCCAACGAAGTCCTTTTGAAGGATACTTTCATTCTCCTTCACCACTTGAGGACAATTTTCTTTACCACTTTGCTTTGGTGGGGCTTTTGGGGATGGACCCACAGTCTAAATCAACTGGGGGTGTTTGTCTAGAGGTTGGGGGTGAGTTCTTAAATGCCCATGCAAAGCACAGATATCACCGAAGCGAACCACAGAAGCTGTCTTGGGGATGTCCTTGACTGCTGGGGCCTCCATTGTGCTTTCTGTGGGGGACTTCTAGTTCTTTAATTAAATAATTAAATTTGAGCCTACAGGGTCTCACTCTTCAGGCTGGCCTGGAACCATGTAAACCAGGCTGTCCTCCAACTCATGATCATCCTGTGTTAGCCTCTCAATACTGTGATTACAGACATAAGCCATCATACCAACCAAATAGGGAACCCCTCCAGTGAGCCAGCTAACTGTTTCAGGTTACCTGCGACCAAGGAGACTTTCAGTGTTAAACTAAGACAGGCCAGGGAAGGGCAGGCATCAGCTACCCTGGATAGAGATACATAGATAGGACGTACGGCATGGGTGGAGAGTAGTTTCTGGAACAGTGGGGGAGGGACCCCAGGGAGAAATGTGACCCAAGATGGTGGGGGCTAGCAAGAATACACATTTCTCTCCCTTCTGATCTCTTCTTAGGTCAACCTGGTTGGAAGAAGGGCACAAGACAGCAATGCCCAGGTGTGAGGATGGTGAGAGTGGCCCTGAGGTAGGACAGAGACCAGGGAGCACAACCAGGGTCAGGCAAAGGGCTGCCATCATGGCATGGAAGGTTCTTAGGCTACATGGGGTCACACACAGTAAGCACTCAGCANGTACTGATGATAATACTGATAATACTGATTCTTACTAGGCTGGCGAGTCCTATTTCTCTTGGGAGGCACCTTGCCCTGTGTCTTCCATCTTGTTCACATCCAAGCTGTTTTGGTATTAGGGATACAAATTGCCATTATCAGCTATTCTGACCCATGCTTTTAGTGGGATTAGNATTCAACTCCCCATGCTTTTGTCTCCTGCTAGCTGGTGAGGACTCAGGCAGATGAGAGTCTCTGGAGCTGGAGGCCCTTGGTAGGTAGCAGTAGAAGCAGCAGTAAGCTGGAGCTCTCCTTTCCTTTGGAAACCCCTCCTCCCTGGACTTCCTGCCAATGGACCAAACCTTGGTAGGAGGCTCACCAGCCAGTTAATTAATAATAGAAGCCATTAAATCGCTTCTATGCTGATCCTCTGTTTCCCAGAGCTGCTGTGTGATCCAGGCATCAGCAGGAGCCCTTTGGAGCCTGGTTGCTTGATTCATGAATCTTTTTTATCCTTTACTTCTGTTCTGTTTACAATTATTCACATAAGCTCCACTAGTTTTAAAGGTATAGAGTTTCCTCTTCTTTTTTTTTTTCCCCCTCAGATGGCGTTTCTTTGTGTAACAGTCCTGGCTGTCCTGGAACTCGCTTTGTAGACCACGCTGGCCTCGAACTCACAGAGATTCTCCTGCCTCTGCCTCCAGAGTGCTGGGATTAAAGGCATGCGCCACAACTGCCCGCTGGAGTTTCCTCTTAAAAGACTGCAAAAGCCAGGTATGGTGGCACATGCTTGTCACTTAATCATTTGAGAGGTAGAAGTAGGAGGATCAGGAGTTTAACATCATTCTTGGCTACACATAGAGTTTAAGAATAGCTTGGGCTACATAAAACCAGGGTGTGTGTGTGTATGTGTGTGTGTGTGTTTGTGTGTGTGTGTGTTTGCGCTTTGCAAAAAGACTTCCAAAGAAAGTTTGAGTTTGATGTCTAAAAACAGCAACAGAGCTACAGAGCTGGGAGTAAGGGCTGAAGAGGCAAAGCAACCTCACATGACCTTTCCTGGACCCATAGTGACCTGTCTGGCTGGGAAGGNGAGACTGTGAGCAACACCAAGAGTGGGCCTGGGCTGCATAGGCATCTGCCACCAGCTTATTAACTCCTGGTGCAAATCCTGGCACCGAGAGTGTGCTCAGTAAACACGTAAATGAATTGCATGCCTGAATGTAGTCTTTGGGGTGGGACATGTTCATGTTTACAGCCTGACTCCCACTCCCACCACTCCAGCCACACAGTGACTCACAGCACTGACTGACATCATCTTCCTGCCTAGGGGACCACAACAGCAGCCTGGAGGCTAAGCTCCACTCACAACTATCTCCACTCCCACGCTGCCAGGAAGTGATAAGGGAGCCTGAGAAAGTGCTCTCAGCCTGGGGAGAGGAGAAGAAGGGTGGTTGGTGCGACATGACGGCTCAGTCTAAGGCTGTTGTTTCTCCAAAGGACTTCTATGGTGGGCTATGCTTTGAGGTAGAGAGGTTGAGAGTTGAGTTTTCTCAGATGCCTGATGTCCTAACTCCAAGTGGGGAAGGCAATCTTTTTGGTGGCGTTAAGGGGCTAGTTCGGTGACTCTTCACCCCTGGTAGGAGCTGAATTCAGTGCTTCAAGTTAAGTGATAGCTGCTTGAACTTTGTGGTGAAAGATCCCTCAACCTCCTTTGGAGCCTAGCGGTCACCATCCTCACTGAGGTCCTGTGCTTCTCTGTTAGGGTCCAAGCTGGCTGAGCATCCCTGCTCTAGCCTGGCAGAGTAAACACTGTCCCCATCCTTGCCTTAAGTCCGTCTCTGTCTTTTCTGGACTCTCCTCTCCCTGAGTGATGAAGAGGTGAGGAGGGCTGGTCTCAAGGCCCTCTTCCACGCTCTGGGATCCTGCATCTGAAGTCTCTCCAGTGCTGTTCCAGCTGTGCTTGGTTCTAGAAACCCGACTGGGAAGAGAGTGGGAGATGATGTAAAGTGGTATTGCCCTTAGGAACTGAGCATTCGGACTCCTGGTGGATAGGGAAAGAGNATGACGATGGGGGTACAGCATGAGTCATCTGGGGCTTCTTGGATATGTGTACACCTTCAGCTATTCCAAAATGGCTGGGCTCTGCTGGAAGGCTCCACCAAGGAAGAACATGGGGGTGGTCAGAGCCTCCCTGCCCACTTCTAGCCCCAGGAAAGACAGCTGAGGTCCTAAGCCCCAACACCTTGCCTGAGGAGACCAAGCCTTTCTTTTCTTTTCTTTCTTTCTTTTTGTTTTTTGTCTTTTCTTTTTTCTTTTTTGGTTTTGAGACAGAGTCTCATGGAACTCAGGCTGGCCTTGAACTTCTGATACTCCTACCTTGGCCTCTGCAGTGCTGGGATTATAGGTGTGTACCACCATGCCTAGTTTGAGCCAAAGCCGTTCAACCCACATTGTGTGCCCAGCCAGACCAATGGCTGGGCAAGGACCCTCCTTTTGTCCTTGGATTCTCTTCGCCCCACACAAGGTTTCCACCCAGCAGACACCTGCCAGTATAGACAGAAGAGCAGGTGCCCCACCCCTACACTGTCACCTGTGCCCCCCACGCTGGACCTGCCAAGAGACAGGAGGCCGTAGGCTGGGAGGGTGGGACTGAAGCAGGCCTGGGCACTCTCTCCACAACCCATTGCCCAATGCACCTTCCCTTGCCACCTGCACAGCCCTGGGCCCCGGGGCCTTGGCTTACCACAGGGCCCTGGGACAAACCCCACAAAACAGAGCCCCATTGACAGCAGGCCATCAGGGCTGGGTAGGAGGAGACCAAGTCAGCCACTGGGTGGTGAGGGTAGCCGTGGGAGCCCTATCATCCTGTTCCAAGTGAGGAGAGCCTGCGGGGGCTAGGGGTGGGGGTGGGGGTGTGTGCTTCCCGCCCCAAGTAGTTTCTGCTTAGGTGCAGCTCTCCAGTCCCGGTGATGGCTGGGAGAGGCCCTCCCATATCCTCAGGGAGAGGGGATCCCCCCAGGCCCACAAGGCCCCTCCCTCTCACCTGTGGTAATCACAGCAGGAATGTGGAACCCAGGGCCAGCCCCGCTGGGAAAAGATAAAAAGGCCCTTGGTGGCTCAGTAGTTCACTGTGCTAGCTCCCTCTGGCTCCCAGCTGCTTCCCTACTTGCTGTCAGTCATGCGGTCCTCTGTGTCCCGGCAGACTTACTCCACGAAGGGAGGCTTCAGCTCTAACTCAGCCAGCGGAGGGGGCGGGAGTCGGATGCGAACCAGCTACAGCTCAGTGACCATGTCCAGGAGCAGCGGCAGTGGCGGTGCGGTCCGCTCTAGCTCTGGCTCTGGGGGCTTTGGCAGCCGGAGCCTCTATAATTTGGGAGGCAAGAACATCTCTGTCAGTGTGGCTGGCGGGGCCTCCTCTGGCCGGTTACTAGGAGGCTTTGCCAGTGGGGCCTATGTGGGCCTAGGGTCTGGCAGGCAGACATTTGGGCCAGTCTGTCCTCCTGGGGGGATTCAGGAAGTCACTGTCAACCAGAGTCTGCTGACACCTCTCAATGTGGAGATAGACCCCGAGATCCAGCGGGTACGCACCCAGGAGCGCGAGCAGATCAAGACCCTCAACAACAAGTTTGCGTCCTTTATCGACAAGGTGAGTGGGGCAACACTGGGGGAGGGGCTGGAAGCTGGACCTCTAATGGAGAGTGGTCTGGGCAAAGGGAGTTTCAGCCATAGGCACTAGGCAGACACGGTGGGATGACTGTAGTTTCTTCCTACCTTGGGTTGAGGTTGAAACCTGATGGCTGGGGTTTCTGCTGGGAGAGGGTCTCAGGTGATGAGGGGCCCAGCCCACCTGACCGTGTTGCAGTCTTTCCTATTGGTGTTATTCATACCGTTAAGCAGCAGCCTTACCTCATAATTAAAACATGTGTGTTCCTCAGTGTTCCAGTTAGGGAGGTGGCCTTTAATGAGTTGTGTAATTTTATAGCTGTGGGCAACCATGCATGGCTGAGGAATCCTACAAATTATCCAAGGTTGAAGCCTTGGGATCCTGTCTGTCTTCTCCAGCTGGCAAAGCCTTGGGGTCAGTTACAATCAGAACATGGGGGACAAGAGGAAACCCTCCTTGTTTCTCCTTTTCTGGTTCCCTGCTCCAGCCAAGAAGCTCAGTTTGGGATGGACAGTGAGGAGGGTGGCCACCATACAGTTTGACTATTATGCTCTGGGAGTGTCCTGGGTCCTTGTCTCACCTGTGCCACTGTCTAGCATTTCTTGCTCCATTCTGTCAGCCCTGTGTACCCTGGCTCTGAGCCTAGGCAGTGGGGTCATGATGCAAGTCTGAGGGATAACTCATTGGGTCCATGATTTGAACTTTAACACAGAAGGGCCCCATCCCATTTCTCATGTGGCACCCGCAGGGTTCCATGAGAAGTCGGGGTAGGTGATGCTTTGTCCATTTTAACGGTATGAAAGCAGAGGCTTAGAGTGGTCCTGTGACTTGCCCAGGATCACACAGGTACTTCAAAGCAGAGATGTAACCGTGAAGTAGGTTGCAGAGCCCCACAATCTTGGGCACCAAAGTGCACCTGCTACAGAGCTCCTGCATGTGACTGGGCCTGGGTTGCTGTGGCGTGGGACTTGGATAACAGAGGATGAGAGGCAAGTGCCACCCACTTCTCACCTTTTCCCCTGATGACTTTTGGTTCTTTTGTGAGCTGCTGTGTGGGTGCTAGAAATTGAATTTGAGTCCTCTAGAAGATCAGCCAGTGCTCTTAACTGCTGAGCTATCTCTCCAGTCCCATCTATCTCTCTGATATTTTTAACAGTTGACTTTGATGCAGGATTGGTCTCATAAACACTGACCTCATCCAGTTTTACTCAGGACAAGTGGACAAGTGGGAAAGTGAGACAGAGAACCAAGTGCTTAGGCTCAGGTGACCAGCACACATAGCATGAGCACAGGGGCCCTGTGTTTGTTAACTCTTTGGAGTCCTTTCCATCTGTTTGGATTGTCATTTGAGCAGGATTGTTCCTTCCCAGTGAGATGTAGGTGATGCTGCACTACCTCAATGATGCTGGCCCCTGGTGTGCTAGACGAGGCTCCCCAGATGATGTCCACCCATCCTTTTTTCCCTGGCCAGGTACGTTTCCTGGAGCAGCAGAACAAGGTGCTAGAAACCAAGTGGGCACTGCTGCAGGAGCAGAGCCAGAATATAGGGAACATCAGGAGCCTGGAGCCTCTCTTTGAGATTTACCTGAGCAACCTGAGGAGGCAGCTGGATGCCAAGCAGAGCGAGCGTGGGAGGCTGGAATTGGAGCTGAGGAGTGTGCAAGACAATCTGGAGGACTTCAAGAACAAGTGAGAGAACACACATGCTGCCCCATGGGACACAACGTAACATTGTGGAAAAGAACCCCTCCCCCAATCCAGGGAGAACTACCCCTTCTGGGGGCCNGGGGCATTGGCATGTTTGTTTGTGATTTTTTCATTTATTTATTTTGTTATTATTACTACTACTACTATTATCACCATTATTATTATTATTATTATTATTATTATTATTATTGTTTGTCTTTTTGAGACAGGGTCTCACTCTTAGCCCAGGCTGGCTTTGACCTCTTGGTGATTCTCCTGCCTCAGTCTCAGGGAATACATGTGTGAGTCACCGCACTCAGTTTCATAATTTTAAAAAGTCCTTTTTCTTAAGGTAGGGGGATAGGGTCCTGAACCCCATGCTCTTGTTGTCCACATTCAGCTCAGCCAATCTCTTTGTCCCTCTCTTTTCTTGCCTCCTCCCCTTTTGTCTCCAAGCAAGTCTAGTCATTTTGTAACTTTATTCATAAATATGTTTACTAAGTAGATGTGAGAGGTTGGCCAAATTACCTCTCCTGAGTAAAGACAGAACTGATACAGGAAACCAGGGGCTTGGGGCAGCCAAGCACAAGCCTCATTTTTATTACTACAGTTATAGCAATTATGAGTTTACAGTTCAGCAGAAGAGGCTGCCTCCCAGCCCAGCATGCTCAAGGCTATATAAAGCACAACAATGCTATTTTTCTTCAGAAAAACAAAACATCTGAGGTATGGGAACATCATGTGCCCTAACTATTCTCTAGAAACTGAGGAAGGCCACTGGCACTCCTATGTTCTTTCTCATATTTGGTGGCATTCCAAAGTCCCTTCTTGAGAAATATCAACATCGAATGTTCCTATACCTGTGTCACAAGTTCCTTATATCCGCGCACAATCTTAATTCAAATCCCCAGAGGCATGTTTTTATAGTTCATTTGCCTAGCTTGACCTAACAAAACTTAAACACAATGCTACAATCATATCTAAAATGTTCAGAATACTAATTCCTCAGCCTCATGGAATACCTAGTTTGGAATTTTCAGCTGCTCCATAAATATCATAAACTTAGAAAAACAAGTGTTTGAATTGAGATCCAAATGACCTTCCTACAACATGGTTGGCAATACACATATTTATAACATTAAAGTGTAATTTTAAAATAACTTCTCCCAGACAGAGGCAGGCGGATCTCTGAGTTCGAGGCCAGCCTAGTCCACAGAGCTAGTTTTAGGACAGCCAGGGCTACACAGAGAAACCCTGTCTCAAAAACAAAATAACAACCAAACAAAACAACAACAAAAAACTTCTCCCATAACTTGACACTGGCAGTTTCTAAACCTTAGTCTCAGCAGAAGCAGCTGGGCAGGAATTGTTTCAAATGACAGCATGTGGTTGAACGTGGAGGCAGAGGTTAATCACTGTTGACACAGCTGTTCTGTCTGATAGAGCCTCCAAGGGCTCGGATCCAAGAAGATGGCAGTCCCACAGTGTCATAATATTGTGCAAACTCGGTGTCCCTTTCTTCAAAAAGGGGGAAGAAAGTGTTTAAGAACTGTTCCCCAAAGATGTTTCTGGGTGGTGGGAGAAACCCATCAAGTCTTCCTGGGAGTCAGGTGAGCCTACTGCCTAAAAGACAGAACTGAGCTGAGCTGGCCTGGGCCTTCCCTGTGTTACAGGTACGAGGATGAAATCAACAAGCGCACTGCCTTGGAGAATGAATTTGTGTTGCTCAAGAAGGTGTGTGGGGTGGGCCAAGCTGGGGGAGGCTGCGAGGGGCCTGGGTGGATCTGCAGAGAACTGGACTCTGGTCTGAGCATTCTGCCCTCTCCCTCTCCTCAGGATGTAGACGCTGCGTACATGGGCAGAATGGATCTGCACGGCAAAGTGGACACCTTGAACCAGGAGATTGAATTCCTGCAGCATCTCTTTGAGGCGGTGAGGAGACAAATGGACAGACACAATTTGCATACATTCCTGTATCACTGGAGAGTCTTCCATGGAGGTGTGAACTCACCAGTGTAACTAAATTGATGAAAGTTTGGAGCCTACAGGACAGGGCAAGGCTTGGTGGCACAAGCCTTTAATCCTAGCATTTGGAGGCAGAGGCAGGTGGTATGAATTTGAGGCCAGCCTGGTCTATGTAGATGTTGTAGGCCAGCTAGGGCGACATAGAAAGACACTCTCTCAAAAAAGAAAAAAAAAGTAGGTATTACCTTTAATGAGTATTACCTCTCATATAGTAGATGTGTTCAACAGGGTCTGCCTGGGCCAACTTTGTGCATAAACCTCTCAACAGCTCCATAATGTAGGTGCTACTGTTGGGTCTATTTGAGAGCCAATGGTACTGTGGTACAGAGTAACTCTAGAGGCAGTGCCCTTTGCCTGACAGTTTGTAATGGGGCAGGGGTTGGAGCAACAGGGATGGGAAAACAGGGATTGTGCTCCAGGTTGGTGAGGTAGGGTGGTGGGTAGTTCAGTGAATCCAGGATTGGTCCCAGGAGACAGAGATCCTTGCAGACTGGGGCCAGAGGGTTGAGTTTAGTGGGAATTTATCGGAGAAGCAGATCCTAGCATCAGCCGGTACCTCACAGCTAACCTTCCATCCAGGGCAAAACCCCTTTCTGTGCTATCCAGACAGGGGATCATGCAGCCTCTACCTGAATCCTCCAGGCGGCAAGGTGCTCACTGCCTGTGAGGTCAGGTGTTGACCCCACTGAGAGCTCTGTTAAAAGGTGACTCAGGCTGGGTGGGGGTGGCGCACGCCTTTAATCCCAGCACTCGGGAGGCAGAGACAGGTGGATCTCTTAGTTCGAGGCCAGCCTGGTTTATACAGTGAGTTCCAAGACAGCCAGGGTTGTTAGAGAAACTCTGTCTCAAAAAAACCAAAACCAAAATCAAACAAAACCAAACCAAAACCAAACCAAAACAATAAGAAGTTCACTTGAATCTTGTGATGATGAAGGAACAAAACCCTGAAGGATGTGAGAAGCCAGGCAATAAGACTCTTAGTATTTAGCAAACAGATGGGCGGGGAAGACAAGCAGACATCTATTCGCACACCACAACATTCCTTTAGTNTGTGTACTGTGTTTTAGATACCATCTTGTCCTTCTGGCTATTTAGACAGTTTCTGGAGATTTTCACAAGGATGCTTTCAAAGGAGATGTACACCCACTTTTTTCCAATAATTGGGTAGTTGAAAAAAAAGTGTGTGTGTGTGTGTGTGTGTGTGTGTGTGTGTGTGTGTGTGTAGGCAAGTGCTGTGCCACTGAGCTCCATCTCCAGCTATTAATTTTTCAAACAAGGCCTTGCTATATAATCCATCCTGGTCTGACACTCACAGCCGTCCTCCTGCCTCAGTTTGCCCACCAAGTACTAAGATTATAGACATGGTCCACTACACCTCATGTTAGCTGAATTTTTATACAAAAATGCAAGAGTTAATGTCTCTCTTCCTCTCTTATACTGCTGCTGGGGTGTATACAATCAAGCAATGCCACGTAGGGACTTGGGAACTGGATCTTCCTATCTCATATGTTCTTGGTGCCTTTAAAAAAAACTGGATAAATGTTCTGTTTAGAATTTTTGAATTAAAATATTTTTATGATTATTATTTTTTTGAGGGGCTTATGAACCCCAGGCTAGTCTCAAACTTGCTATGTAGCTGAGAATGACTGAACTCTTGATCCTCCTGTGTTGACCAAGATTACAGGTGTGCACCACCACTCCTGGCTTGAACCCAGGGCTTGTGCATGCTAGATAAGCACTCCACGAACTAAGTTACTCCCCCAGACCCTCTTGTTTGGGTCTTTGGTAACACTACCATATAAGTCATTAATGGAGGCAAGAAGGCAATCAAGGTTGAGAACAGAGCCCTAAGGCTCTCTATTGGTTACTTTCCAAAATACTATCCTTTTATTAATCAAAATTGTGTGATTAAAGTGCCCCAGCTACTTTAACATCTACTTAACCAAGATGATGTGGTACCTTATGCCTGTAATCTCAACACTTGGGAAGCTGAGGCAAGAGGACTCCAAGTTCAAGGCCAGCTTGGACTATACATAATGAAGGCCTGTTCCCTAGTCCCCCAATCTATTTGATATACTATCTTCTAGAGTACATTACCCTGTCTTATTCCCCCCCCCCTTTTTTTTGTTTTTTCAAGACAAGGTTTCTCTGTGTAACGATCCTGACTGTCCTGAAACTTGCTTTGTAGCCCAGGCTGACCTCGAACTCACAGAGATCCACCTGCCTCTGCCTCCCAAGTGCTGGGTGTAAAGGCATGGTCCATTACCACCTGGCTTGTCTTAATTTTTAAATTAAATTATAGTCATAATTATTTGCAATGAAAGCGGGCAGGGAAGAAGTTGACTTTGGATATCTTCCTCTAGTACTCTCCACCATAATTTTTTGAGACAAGGTCTCTCATTGAGCCAGTACTTCACTGTTGGTCAATGAGCCTTGGGGGTCCACCCGTCTCCCTTCACTCCAGTGGTGTTACAAGGCATACACCACGCTTTTTACATGGTTGCTTGGATCCTAACTCATGCTTGGATAACAAACATTTACTGCCTGAGCCGTCTCCCCAGTCTCTCTTGTCTTATTTTTGGGATTTCTGGAAAGGCGTGGTCAGATAGTGTTCACGGTGAGTTTTTTGCTATCCAGCAATACACTCATATGTGAAAACGAACCTGCTTGGTTTCATGTTTCCTCAGACTGGCTCCATGCCTCCTCCCATGTTTTATAATTCCTTAATTTGCATCCTGATCTTTTCCCTCTGAGGAGCAAGGCATTTGTGCTTGGGCTCTGGAGTCTTCATCCTTGTTTCTTTGAGATGGCTCCGTGTTCATCTCCTTGGCCTTCCCTGGGGCCTCCTAGGATCTGCCCCACCCTGGGCTAGACTCTGAGTTTGCCTACACCAAGGCCTCTTTTACATGTTCCAAGTCTATCTTGGGTTTTTATTTCCAGTCTGAAGACTGTTCTCTGTGATGGAACTGAGGCAGATGACATAGCAATTGAGTTAACTTCCAGGTCTTCTGCAGACATTAGCCCAGTGTCCCTTCCCTCTTGTATTCCCTGCACTGCTGGGCTCTTCTGCTTTCTTCTATCTGGTTAGCTAGGTGGAGCTCACCACAAAGGATTCTGGGTGTTTCCCATGTCTCTTTGCTGGGATTCCCTGGTGGTCTCTCAGGAGTTAGGGCTTTCCTATCCACCCTTAAGCTCAATTGTCTGTTCTCAGTGTTTCAGATTTGGCATCGCTCTACCCAAAGCACAAGGCTGGCTCACCCAGCATCCCTTTCTTCTGCTTTGCCTTGTTCACTTAACAAGCATTTATGGGTTCCTCCCACATAACAAGTAAGACAAAGTTCCTGCCCTTGGGGCCGGGTTCTGAAATGAGGAAAGCCCTGTTGGGACAGACTCAAGGTGCGAAGGCACACAGGGAGGCTGTGGTGGGAGCTTTTCTGGAGGGCAGGAAGGAAAGCCCTCTGAGGAGACAATATCTGCAAGAGATCTTAAGGAAGAGCTGGACTTGAGAAGCAGACACAGGAAGGGCCCAGCTGAGCAGGGACTTGGCATCAAAGGGCACAGTGTCTGGGGTGGCAGGAAGTTGGCAAGTTGGGCATCAAGTAGGTGGGAGAATTAAATGAAGGTGTAGAAAGAGAAGGTAGCTGAGGTATCACTTCCTGTCAAAGGGCTTCTTCATCCACCAGGGCTTCCTTTCACAGCAAGAGGAGAACCAGACCAATGGTTCTTTTGCCAGTCATGGTGGCCAATCTGGCACTTATGATTCAATTCCATGCTCTGGTTTTGGCCATGCCAAATCTAAAGGACACCTGGAGGGTGAGCTGGTTCTCAATGAATGTCTCACTGACACGGAAACAGCTTTTGAGCCCCCTCTCTAACCTGGGGACATCTAAGGATCCAGCTCCCCCTATCACCCCACTTCTGCCTCTCGGGCTCCTTTGCCTGGACACCTCCACTGCCCTCCACCTTAGTGCCTCTGGTGTCTGTGGAGACACACGCTTTCCCTGCCTAGGGGCTTTTGCTGTTTATTTTCACTAGTTTTGCTTCACAGAACACCTGGACCTTTCTCTCCATGGTATGTCATGACATCCGTGTACCACGGAGGCTGTATTGGGTGGGGGGTTTCTGTCCTGTGGATTCTACTCAGGTCACATGCTGCTGTGGTGGCCTGCGGGTGGGGCTTGGGGTGCTGGAGCTGAGAGGTGATGCTGGCTGTGTATCCCAGAGGACAACAGGCACACAGGGCTGTGAGGAATCACCTGGGACAAGGAGGCCTTGGGGCCCCTTAACCTTCAGAAGAATATGAACAGATGAGTGGATTTCCTGAGCACCCACCATGGCCATGCCTGATCTGAACCCTCAGAGCCACCATATGCCATGTTGACACACCTAGAATGTCAGGTTCTTTGAGACTCAGTAATTGTTACCTAGCTGGTACACAGCAGGCCAGGAGTAGCTTGTCCCCTGACTTCTGCCACTTCTTTTTCCCACAGTTTCAGTGACCGATTTCTCTCCACCCTTGCACTTAGAGCACAGCCAACATCCCACATCAGTTAGATATGGTTTTGGCTTCCATCTCTCCTTTAGTTCTCTCTCTCTCTCTTTTGTTTTTTAGTCTGAGTCATCTCAGGTTCTGAGGTCAGGCTCCCAAGGGGTTAACAAGGGCTTCCCTTATTGCTTTTTGATTTAAGGCAAGTGAATTCATCTCTCTGTGGAACTAGAAAAAGAAGTGTCCTGAATTCTAACTCATCTTGCTTGCTGCATGGCCAAGCTAGTAACTGAACTCAGTGGCTGCTCAGAAAGGGAAGAACATCTGCCATAGTCCCCTGGGCTGTGAGTGAGAGATGCTAGAGACCAGTGAGACTATGGAAGGCATTTCTTTCTATGTTCAAGGCAGAGACTCATACTGTAGCCCAGGCTCCTTGGAAACTTACTATGTAGCCCAGGCTGCTTGGAAACAGTGTAGCCCAGGCTGGTTTCAAATTACAGCAGTCCTTTGGCCATGGACTCTTGAGTGCTGTGAGCAGGCAGGAGCCACCATGCTCAACAGCAGTTGCCTTTTGGAGAAAAGATACTCTGCTCGTCAGGGAGTCTATGAGGAGGGCCGAAAGTGCAAGCAGCTTTCCAGCTGGAGTTGAGGGCAGTCTGGCAGCAGCTCAGGGAGCCAAGGGGGGACAGAGGCAGAGCTCTTTGGGAGCCAATGAAGTTATGACCTGGTGAACACATCACAGACCCTCAACTTCTGTTATCCTCACATCAGCTTCCTGGTCACCAAGGCATCTTTTGAAAAGTTGGTGGCCCTAGAAAAGCAAGGACATCTTGAGAATATCATAGTCTAGTACAGTGATTGTCCAAAGCCATCCGGGATTTGTCACTGTCTGGTACCATTGTTACTCCCCTTCCCCTTGCACATGATACTCTGGTGTGAGTCTCTCTCCTCCCTTATCATCAGGGTCACTATGGATGGTGGAGCAGGTAGCTCTGAGCATGCTGCCTGTCCTGGGGGCACAGAAGTAGCCTTCAGGCTAGCTGGGAGGTTTCTGTGATCAGGGTTAGCACTGAGCCGGAGGGGCACAGGGCAGGAAAGGACACTTCCCTTGTCCCCTAGATCTCTCAGCAGGAGGCCTGTGGATCAACAGTGAAGATGAATGCCTATGCCATCCAGGAGATGGAGGTTCTTTTTTCAGTGGTAGATTCTTTCTAGGGTGGATCCTGAGGAAGCCTAGGATGTTCCTCATGCAAGGGTCTTGTTCTCCATCCCTTGCTTCTGTCCAAGGCTTGGAGCAGGACTCTGGTGGCAGCTACTCTTTTTCTTTAGGAGCTGAGCCAAGTGCAGACCCATGTGTCTGACACCAATGTGGTCCTGTCCATGGACAACAACCGCAGCCTGGACTTGGACAGCATCATCGCTGAGGTCAAAGCCCAGTATGAGCTGATTGCCCAGAAGAGCCGGGCTGAGGCTGAGTCCTGGTACCAGACCAAGGTGAGTAGAGGACTAGCTTGGGTGTGCAAGTGGTGGTTGGACCTCTTCCCCTAAAGAGACCTAGCTCACTGGACCCTTGGATCCCTGGGATCTGGTCTACTCAGCTCTCATGGAACTTCCAGAAGAGGGTGGGCTCTGAGGCCAACAGTTACCCAGTAGGTCAGGGTTCTTGATAGTCACTGACACTTTTTCGGCCTCCAGTATGAAGAGCTGCAGGTGACAGCTGGGAAGCATGGGGACAGCCTTCGAGACACCAAAAATGAGATTGCAGAACTCACTCGCACCATCCAGAGACTGCAAAGTGAAGTGGATGCAACCAAGAAGCAGGTAGGTCACAGGGTCAGCCTGGAAAACTCAAAGTCTGACCCATCAAGATCAGCCTACTCCTTGTGGGAAGGGGCTCCCAGGACAAGGGACTGGGGTTCAGACAGGGGAAGGGACTCGCCAAAGGTCACAGAGTGTATAAGTGCTAGAGCATGTGGGATGACTTCCTTCAAAGTGGTAAGTCAATCTCATCTCCAGGATGTCAGGGGGCGGGGCAGAAGGTGCTATGGTGCTGACTCTATGTAGGCCAAACATTGTGGCTTCTTCTATAGATAGAACATGGCACTTGCTGGGCAGTCAGGTTGTATTATTCATTTTACTTCTTCCAAAACTCTGGGGGATCTGAAGGAAGGACTGTGATTAGACTTCTGGGTTTCTTCAGTTCTTCTACGAATTTCCTTTCAGTTACAATGTCTCCTTTTGCTTTTCCCAAGTTGGTTGGGTAGGGTGTGGGGCTCCCGGCTTGAGAGCAAAGGGATGAATGGGATGACCCTGGAAGGTATTCCCAATGCCACTTTTCTGTGGGCAGTGCCAGCAGCTGCAGACCGCCATCGCAGAAGCGGAGCAGCGTGGGGAGATGGCGCTCAAGGACGCCAAGAAGAAGCTTGGAGATCTAGACACAGCTCTGCACCAGGCCAAAGAGGACCTGGCCAGGCTGCTTCGTGACTACCAGTCTCTTATGAATGTCAAGCTGGCCCTGGATGTGGAGATCGCCACCTACCGCAAGCTGCTGGAGAGCGAGGAGAGCAGGTGGCAGCCCCTCTGCTCCTCTGCACACCTTGGGGAGACCTGGAGTCTGTGGGTGGGGCAGAGGGTGGTGGTGGTGCTCTAGGGCGTCTCCTCCAACTCTCAGCTCCCCCTGTTTCTGCTGTTCACTTCCTGGATGAATTGACTATCCATATCCTTTGGGGTGTCCCGGCTCAGCATCAAGGTTTGCTTGGCCAGGTCAGGCTCAACTCCTTCCATTGGGAAAGATAGGGGGTTCTGTCCCTAGGGATGTGGGGTGCCGTCGGTGTCCCTACAGGAAGTGGGAGTGAAGGGAGTCTTCAAAGCCTCCTGCAGAACGGCCTTTAGTCTCTGCTGGGAGGCCTTGAGTCCTGGATTTCCGCATACCCCTACTACTCGTGTCTACGGGTCTTGTCCTCAGGCTCTGGCACCAAGTTGGTCTTAGAGGCAAGGGGCNGAAGGAAAGGTTTAAACATAGGCTTCCAGACCGCTGACCACTCCGGGCTCTTGTTTCTCCTAGGATGTCTGGAGAGTGTCCCAGCGCAATCAGTATCTGTAAGTATCTGCCACCCTTCCTGTCCCTCCCCACCCCTCCCACCCATGCCTCCCGTCCAGGTCCTAAGGGGCCGGTTAAGGGTTAAAGGGTCCTGCAGTGCGAGCTTCCAGCGGTTTGCCGCATTACCCTGCTCCAGTCCTTTGGGGGTTTCTGGGCTCCCCCTGCCCCTTCCTGGCTCGACAGCTTTACTAAGCCAGAGCCTTTGCTTTGCAGCGGTGACCGGCAACTCTACCTCGGTGTGTGCAGGCGGCGCGACTGGCTTCGGGAGCGGCCTCTCTGTAGGCGGGGCTGGCTCGGCCAGCAAGGGCGGCTTCAGTGCCAACGTGAGCTACGACACTGCTAAGGGCGGGCAGGTCTCTGGAGGAACCTCCATCCTGCGGAAGACCACGACGGTCAAGACCTCTAGCCGGAGATACTAGCAGCAAGGCTTTGCGGGGCGGGTCTGGGCTGTGGTCCTCGCTCTGGCCACGCCTTTTCAGGACTGCGGAGGCTGAGTATTCTTAGTGCACAATTTTCATACGATTTGCATTTGGGAAAGGGCTCAAATTTACTCAGATTTCATCCTTGGTGAGGCAGTGGGATGGGAGGGAGGTTAGGGTCACCAGCTGGATGACTTGGGTGACTTGACCATTTAGATAGAGGAGATAGGATGTCCGTTTCTACTCTTTCACCTCAGCAGATCTGCTCTGAGTTCAGGGCACGCTGGAGGAGGAGAGAGGAGGCAGCAGTGGTTCCCAGAGACCTCCAACCTCTTCAGTTTCTCACCAGACCACCTTTGTCACCTCATGTCCTAGCCCCTGTCTGTGCCTGTGATGTGTCTCAATAAACAGCAACTACAGCAAGCTGCCTGTGGCCTCCAGTCTGAATCCCTGGGAAATTGGAATGTGCCATTGGGCAGCACTCACAGTACAGGTGCACACTCCTACACTCCTGCCTTGAGAACCAGGCAGGCTTTGGTTAGATCTCACCTTTGCCACTATTAGCTGTGGGAACTTGGGCTTGATCTCTAAGTCTAGTTTCTTCCATTGTAGAAAGTGCAGCCGTGAGGGGACATGGAAAGCATGTGGCTTAGGGAGCCCTCGCCCGCAGCCCCCTTCCCTTCCCTTCCCTTCCCTGGACCTCTGGATTCTCTGCACACACCTCAGGTGATTTCTTCCCTAGCCACCCCCCCCTCATCTAGTCACCAATACAAACATACATTTAATTGGATTGTGTGCTTTATAGATATATTAATTTGCTCCAGGATTCAACAGGGAAATGGGGCTCTCCATTTTCTAACTCAGGTAATGGAGGCTTCTAAGAGTTAGCTTGCATGTCCCCTGTAGGGACAGATGAGTGGTGGCTAGGACTTTTCAAGTCTCTCTCCTACTGAAGTTCCCTCCACCTTCCTGTCTGCTAGATCACCTCCTTCTCTCCTCACCTCCCTGCACCTCCTCCCCAGCCTGGACTCCACTCCTCACTGACATGTAAAAGGTGGCGGCCCAGCTATGTCTTCCCCGTTCCATCTTGCCCACAGCCTATGCTCAGTTAAAACCTCCGCTCCTGCCTGAATGCAGCAGAGCACTCTTGGCAAGAGCCCATGCTCTCAGTTGTGCCCCCAGAGGACCCAGGAAGGTTGGTGCCAAGGTTGGGGGATACAAGCAGAGATTCTGAACCAAATCCTGTTTCCCAGCTGGGGGACACAGCACCTTGACTTGGCAAACAACACCTCCCACTCCTCCAACACCACTGAGCTCTTCCTCCAGGGGCTCCTCATGTACTTTTAGACTTTTAGGGATGAGAGCTTAGGCGCTTGGATTCTCCAAGAGGCTAACCCAATCTCTCCAACAGTCTGTGATTTAAGCACTACGAGAGACTCACCCGATCTCTCCAACAACCCCACTTCCAAATGAGGAAAATAAGGCACGGAGTGGTTAAGTAACTTTTTAGGGCCACAGAGCTGGATGTAGAATCCAAAAATGTTGCCCCAAAGCCCAAGCCCCTCACTGGGTTATGCCACCCACAGAGAAGGAGAATTTGGTAGGCAGTCAGTCCAAACTGTTATTTCATGGGAGAGAAAGGCTGCTGTTGGTAGTGGTTGGAATCTGGAGGGAACACTTGTGCCTGAAAGCCACAAGAAGCTAATGGCAGAGTCAAAAGCAGCTCCATTGAAGGTAAATTTAGGGTCTGGACGCTGAGCAATATAGCAATTGCTTGTCATCAAGCTCAGAAGTGACTTTATAGACCAGGATCCTTCCTATGAGGCACTCCTAGTCAAGGGCTTCAGCGGGTAGGGAGGGAAGGCCAGCTGCAAGGGAGGTATAGGGCTGGTGTGCTAAAGCCTGGTTTCTGTCTCTGTTGTCTGAAAGCTTCAGCTGTGGGAAGGGTTGAAAGCCCCTGCTGGCACATGCCGGGGGCAAGAGATCGAGCTAGCTGATCCATGACCTTTTCTGGCCCTGGCTGGAAGAGCCCTACCTTCTTCCCAGCTCCCTGGGCCTCCTGAGCACTGGTCTCTTCCCTGCAGGATTTCTGATCCCTCTGCTGGCTCTGGCTCCCTCAGAGTGACTCAGGCCATGGGGCAATTGAGATTAGGTGACCCAATAGGGCCAGGGCACCCACCTGACCAGGGAAGGCAAGATGCTTTCCCACACTGCTCCCCAGGTTGGGGCTGACAGTGACAGAGGCCTCAGGATCTGTAATCCCAGGTTGAATAGGAAGGCTTCGCCTCTTGCACTCGGAAAGCTCTGAATGAACACACCCTCCCACTCCTGCTCCATGCCTGACAGCATCTGGCTTACTCCTCAGAGCCAGGCTTAGGCAGGTGGCCAAAGGAAGCAGGGTCACCAAGGGCAGTAGCAAAAGCAGAAGCTGTGTGTGCACAGGGCTGCAGTGGGAGTGTGGGATCGGTGTTCAGTTGTCACCTCCTGGTGGACGCTTGTCTTTGCCTGTGCCCCGTGTAGAAGGGGAAAAAAAAAACAACCCTCGTCTTTGCCTCTCTTACCATAGGGACTAAACAATCTCACTTGGGAAGTTCTTGTGTCTACCTGCAGTTTCTTATTTATAGGTTGAGGATTCTGCAAAGTGTCAGCAATTCTGATTTAATAAACTCACAGGATATAGATCGAGACCAGAACATTCTTCTTGTTTGATTTGGGTTTATCATAGGATTTACAATTACATTAATTTGTATTTAGCTAATTGGAGGGTACAAGATTGGCCTGTGAGGACCATGTCATGACTTATTGAGAACCTGTTAGGACAGGGTCACACAAATTAAGTCACCAGTCATACAGAGTAGGGACAGAAAGGACTGAGCTGGAGCATGCCGTGTTTCCCCAAGACCCTGCTGCTGTTCTGGAGGGCCATCAACTGTGGATGGCTAAGAATTCTGCATGAGGTAGACACCTATGTAAAACAGTGCACAGAAAGTTAAGATCATGAGCTTTGAGGTCAAGCCTACAGCACTGGCTTCTTATGCCCATTATTTTTGAGCTGCTGGATCTCAAGAGAAAAAGACAACCTTTCTGAGCCTCAATGTCTCTTTGCTGGAATGACTGAGAAGAATAAAACTGTCCCAAGGAAAACTCCCAGTGTTCAGCATACAACAGACATTCTAAGAGAGTTGCTTCTACCCAGAATGCACTGGGCTTCTCTCTTCTGCATTTTGACTCAAAGGGACAGGCATATGCTTCAAGGAACCATCAGGGAAGTCTTCAATCATGGCTTCATGGTTGGATGACCCCCAGGCACAAAATGAGGGTGACTGTGTATTATGTGTCATTTCTCTCAAAATCCCTTAGTCCTGGCTTCTTCTTCCTTTTTTTGTTGTTTTTGTTTTTCAAGACAGAGGTTTCTCTGCATATCCTTGGCTGTCTAGGAACTCTCTCTGTAGAACAGGCTGGCCCCAAACTCATAGAGATCTGCCTGCCTCTGCCTCATGAGTGCTGGGATTAAAGGCATGAGCCATCACTGCCTGGCTCTGACTTTTTTGTTCAGTGCCTGACATGACCATGAATTGTGTCATTTTCTCCCTAGTTTAGAGTATTATAGTCCCACATACAAGACCCAGGGGCACGCCATGAGCCCCCTGGGTCTTTATCTGGCAAATCCCCATCAAAGCCTTAGCACTTTGCGGAGGACAGAGGTGAGATGTAGGGATGTGTGTAGAGAGAAGGGCAGAAAGAGGGTGGCTCTCAGAACATGCCCCCTGCCCCCTTCAGATGGCCCTTGAAATCTGGAGTTTTGTCACCTTCCTGCCAAGCCACACCTACCCCCAGACTAGGGTGGGCATGCACAGGCCTGGATGCCAGTGTCCCACAGTCCCTTTGTCCTTTGAATCACAGAGCTTGGCTCAAAACTGGTGCCCAGCAAACAGTGGGCGCAGAGGGGCAGCACCTCCCTGCTCTGTTATACTCACCTGCTCCAGCTTTCTCTGCACATCTGGGCTCCGACCCTCCCAGCCCCAGAGTAGGTTTACTGTGGCCAGTTGGACAGTGTCAGGACAGAGGAGAGTTGAGAGAGTTGGGAGGACTGCTGGCTGAACTCCTGTCCAGTCTGGTCTTCCTTGTAGCTCCATCCCTAGGGCCTGACCCATGCTCATCTCTCCCACTCGCTTCCCTGAGTTCTTTGTGCATCAGGGAAGCTTTTGGGGAACATGTTTCATTGACATGGGGTGGTTCAGGCCTACAGGGTTATCTAGGTTACTGGTGGCTGCTCCTTCNCACATCTAGGTCATTTCCTCAATGATGGATGGAGGAGGGAACACAGATGCATTGGATTTCCTAATGCCTAGACAGGATGAGAATGAGTGCCTGTTGGCCTCCTATGCATTGGGCACCTTGGGTACATTGTCTTATCAACTACGCACAGGCACATGTCTTGTTTTACATATGAGTTGGCTGGGCTCAGAGGGTCAGGTGACCACCCTAGGCTGCATAGCTGATTAGTGAGAAATGGGTGGAATCTGATGTAGGTCAGTTAGGAGGATCCCAAGTTCTAGGAGTGAAAATAGGATTTTGCATCTTACACACGGCTGGGAGGAGGGGCCCCGAACTATCACCATTCTACCGAGGCGGTCCCCAGAATCGAGAATGTTAGGAACATCTTTCCAGAATTCTGAGATCACACCAGAAAAACTAAATGTGCTGTGTTCTAGGGAAGCCCAGGGAGCCCCAGGATGGCCACAGGCCATATGGTGAAATCCCAGACAGGAGCTCCTTTGGGTCTTTCTTGGGAAGGCTACCAGGCTGGAACTGTAAGAGAAGAACCTCATTTCCTAGGTGAACACAGGGCCAAGGACGTATGGAGGATAAGAATGATGGATACAAGGCCTGAGAGCCGCTTGTGACAGCGTACGGAGCACCCATCCATGATCACGATCTCACTTGTCTTCAGAGGAAAGGTAAATATTTGCATTCTCTCCGATTTACAAGTAACGAGGCTGAGCTCAGAGAGTGGCTTGTTCAGGTCAGGGTGTGTAGCCTGGCAGTGGCAGGCTGTGCCCTGGAACCCAGGTTCTTAGGTCCTAGAGTCTGTGGCATGAAATTAGGGGTGACAGGGCTATGTATCTGGAGCAGGAGCCCCATGAGGCTGGCCAGGAAGGTGGAAGGGCAATGGGGCTTTGCAGGGCTGAGCCAGGTGGGCTGTGATGCAGGAGGCCCTGGGGCACTGGCTCAGGGAGGGGATGGGACCGTAAGCCGTGCCCTCCCAGTGACTTCTGTAGGTGTGTTTAGTGACATGCTCAGCAGGTGCAAGAAAGATGGGCCTGTGCCAAAGGCCCAGCCCAGGGATGTTTCGGATTTTTCCCTTTATGCCCCTGAAACCAAGCCCTGCTGCTCCAGCCTATATAAGCTACAAGGGCCAAGGGCTCTGGCATTCACAACCTGGCCCTTGCTTCGCTTCTGTTCTACCCTCATCGCAGCTGCCTTCTCTCTCAGCCATGATTGCCAGACAGCAAAGTGTCCGCGGAGCCTCCCGGGGCTTTAGCAGTGGCTCAGCCATTGCCGCTGGAGTCAAGCGGGTGGCCTTCAGCTCGGCCTCCATGTCTGGGGGTGCAGGCCGATGCTCCTCTGGGGGCTTTGGCAGCAGGAGTCTCTACAACCTCGGGGGTCACAAGAGTATCTCCATGAGCGTGGCTGGGTCCTGCCAAGGCGGTGGCTACGGTGGTGCCGGAGGCTACGGTGGTGCCGGAGGCTTCGGTGGTGCCGGAAGCTTCGGTGTTGGAGGCTTCGGTGCCGGGTTTGGTGCTGGCGGCTTTGGCGGTGGCTTTGGAGGTTCCTTCAATGGTCGAGGTGGTGCTGGCTTCCCTGTCTGTCCTGCTGGAGGTATTCAGGAAGTCACCATCAACCAGAGCCTGCTGACACCTCTTCAGGTGGANATTGACCCAGAGATCCAGAAAGTCCGCACCGAAGAGCGTGAGCAGATCAAGACCCTCAACAACAAATTCGCCTCCTTCATTGACAAGGCGAGTGAGCTCGACATGAGCAGAGGGTGGTGGAAGTGAGTCCTGGGCCCTGGGTCTTAGCCAGGAGGGTCATCTCTTACCTACTTCTGTCTCTGGGTGAAACCTCTCATTTCTGAGACTGCTTGAAGTGCAGAGGGGATGCTCTTTGCTTTTTCTAGCCCAGCTTCCATTCATTCTCATGCAAGACCTGAAGATCCCACTGTGTAGGCTCAAGTGTGGCCATGCATCATGGAGTCTAGTTACTCAGAGCTCTATGGCTAGGGACCAGTGTGGTGCTCCTGCCCAGGCTGTTCTGGGTCATTGTGCGTCAAGGTTTTTGTTCCTTTAGGTATTTGAGGCAAGAGTGGACCACCTTGAAGAGAATGTGTGGATACACTTGCTCTTGTCACTGGCTCGGATAAGCCCATAGTAGCTGGTGGAGGCTTTACTGTGACCCCAGGGATACAGACTGGAGTGCCAGACTGAGAGCTTTTGGTGCCTCCTTGCCACATCTCTTTTCCTCTCACCTTTTGGGTTCAGAAAGTGGGGCTCTCATTTGTTGTGTATAACATGGAGATGCTCTGTTAGGCCACTCCTTTGGCTGGCCTGGCTAGGTGCTTTAGAGAGGGAAGGCTCCAGGAAGCCCTTGTCAGGGTGGATTCTAGCTGAATCTCAGAATATGTATGGACTTAGTTGAATACAGATTCAGGAGACAAGGGTTTCCTATGTAGCTCATGTTGGCTTCAAACTCATCCCCCTCCTGCCTCAGCCTCCTGAGTGCTGGATCACACAGGCACACTGCCACGCTTAGCTTATTTTCAAAGTCTTTAGTGAATGTATCTGTTCTTCACTGTGGGTCAGGATCCCTTGAATGTAAGCAATGGCCAACTGTGCTTGTACCTTCTGGTCATATTTGATTTGATAATTTCACAGACATTTCTGTTCTCTAGCCCTGCACCTGGGTCCTTGGTCTGCCGTAGTTAGAAAGCTGTACTTGCTAAACCATCAACCCTACACTGTGTTCTTCAAGCTACATGTCCCTCAGACAACTATTAGCCCAGTGCTTGTCATGATGGTGCCCTGGGCTTGCCAAAGGAGTAGCCTAGCAGAGCATCTCCATGTGGTGGCCCAAGCTGGGTGACTCTTAGGTGGTCTGGCTGCCTGGACCACCTAAGCTGGAGCTGGCCACAGACAACCCTCCTGCTGAAGCTTCTGGCCCTAACTAGCAGCCTGTGTNTTTTTTCAACACAGGTGCGGTTTTTGGAGCAGCAGAACAAAGTCCTGGAGACCAAATGGAACCTCCTCCAGCAGCAGACCACCAGCACATCCCCCAGAAACCTGGATCCTTTCTTTGAGACTTACATCAATGCCCTGAGGAAACATCTGGATACTTTGATCAATGACAAAGGACGCCTACAGTCAGAGCTGAAGCTCATGCAGGACAGTGTGGAGGACTTCAAGACCAAGTACGTGATGAGAGGGAGGGCTGGCCCACATCCACGGTCCTCTCCAGTGGCTTGGGACCTCAGGAATCAAAAGTTGGGCAAAAGCTCCTCTAAGCCAACTTTCATATTCAAATGGTCACGTTTTCACAGGCGGAGGCCAAGGAACCACTAGTTGCTTTAACCAGTAATAGATTCAAGTTCCTGGGTTTGCTGGGTACAAAGAGGTTCAGAAAAAAAAATGGATCAATAGCAGCATTAGCGTGGCCATAGGTTGAAGTATAGATTGGTATTTAGATTGGGAAGAGATGGAGTCAACCGAATACTGGTGTGTGTGTGTGTGTGTGTGTGTGTGTGTGTGTGTGTGTGTGTGTGTGATCTTAGGTGAGTTTTCAAAAATCTCTGAGCTTTGACTTTCTTAGTCTTTAGTAAGGATAGTAGTCTTACCTTATGGTTGTGAGAACTGAATGGAATAGGGAGTAGAGACAGAGCAGATAGGACATACAGTGGACAAGCAATACACAGTAGCTTTACTTTTGCTCTCTGGAGGTGGAGCTGAGAAAATGAATACATTCACCAAGAAAAGGGAACTACAGTGTTTGCCTAGAATTTAAAATCAGGACAGTCTTTCCAATGATCTAATCTGACCACTTCACTGAGGGTTCCCCTTACATCTTGTCTCCTGGAAACAGTCTTTCTGATGCTTGTTTTTATTGTCTCTGAATAAGCCAGGGCCAAGGTGTTAGCCTCGTGGGCAGTACACTTGAGTGCTGCTCGTGATCTGGATGTTTCCAAACTCTTAGATGTTTGGGAAAAAGCAGTGGACCNTAGGAAAGTAGCTCATGGTGGTCTTTTGTCTTCCTGTCCCTACCCCCAGGTACGAAGATGAAATCAACAAGCGCACAGCTGCAGAGAATGACTTTGTGGTCCTCAAGAAAGTAAGCCAGGAAGGACGGCAGGAAGAGCTTGTAGCATCCCTCCCTGTTGAAAGTGGCCCTTGGCTTAAGTCATGTGTTTAGCCCATCTCTTCAAGGAAGATAAAGATCTTCCTTGGCTCTATCTGGGATTGTGGTATCAAAGGAAGTGGGTAATGGGGTGAGATCTAAAGGGAGTAAATGTGTGAGGAAAACCCATCTAGGCAATGAACTTCATGTATTATGATGGCTTTAGTGGCAGAACACATCAAAATATTCCCCTACCTTCTTTGCTGTAAAATGCCATAAGGGCACCTGGAGGTGTTGGTCAACTATACTTTCTGCCCCTTATCTCTTCTTCCTCCTTCTTCCTCTCCTCATTTTTCTCCTCTTCTACCTCCACAGGATGTGGATGCTGCCTACATGATCAAGGTGGACTTGGAGGCCAAAGTGGACAGCCTTAAGGATGAGATCAACTTCCTGAGGGTCCTCTATGAAGCGGTGAGACCTCCATCCTCCATTTAGAGGAGGGCAACCCCTATCTATGATGAGGCTGTGGGTTAGAAGTCATGATTCTTATAGATTCCAACAATTTATATCTAGGCAGTAGGTTCTTGGCAAGGTCATGGAGANAAAAGACTAGAAAGTGAGAGACTCAGTGGAGTTTCTCAGGACCAGGTGTCCTAGAAGAGGACTTAGAGCTGGAGGTTGCATGGGGAGAAGTCATTGTTGCCATCNTGTTTCCATTTTATTGCCTTCCAACCAACACAAAGAGCCCCTGCCTCATTATACTCAGAACATTCATATTCCTGGGGATCAGTAAAGACTAGCACCATTGCTTTTCTGTCCAGAGATGTCGCCAACTGTTGATTTCTCTCTCTCACCTCTCCCTACACATGGAGACTATTAACTCTGGTTCCATCAGACCTGTTTCACAGTCTTTTCCATGGAAATGGGAGGATGGTGTCAGAGGTCGGGGAGACTGACTCTACCAGGGTCTGATGTGAGACATGGGCCTTGTAGGAGCTGTCCCAGATGCAGACACACGTCTCAGACACATCTGTGGTGCTGTCCATGGATAATAACCGGAACCTGGACCTGGATGGCATCATTGCTGAGGTCCGAGCCCAGTATGAGGAGATTGCCCAGAGGAGCAAGGCTGAGGTTGAGTCCTGGTATCAGACCAAGGTAGGTGTGTGAGATGAGTGGATCCTCTAGGTACCATTGATCCTTGTTTGACCTGGGATCTCATGGCATTTGGTACTATGCTTTACCTGTGGTTACCCTCACTGGGTCTGCCGTACAATCTTAGAGCCCTGTTCCCTTGGGAATCAGGTCCAGCAGCTCCAGATCTCAGCTGACCAACATGGAGATAGCCTGAAGAGCACGAAGAATGAGATCTCAGAACTCAACAGGATGATCCAGAGGCTGCGGGCAGAGATTGAGAACATCAAGAAGCAGGTGGGTGTGGGTGCCTTTATGGGGGACAAACAGAGAAGGCACTAGGCTGGGACTCTAGGCTTGTCTATAGNGTCTTTGTACCTCATGATACCAACCACACAGATCTCCTCAGAATGTGTTGTTTAATATGATGTGACATCCCAAACACAGGGCTCTTGGCTAGTCTTCCCTGGTTTTCGTATATCTTTATCTTGTTGGTCTGGTGAGGTTATGGGTGAGCTCTGTGGTCTTGTTTAATGCCTGCATGGATGTGTTCTGTCTGGAAGGAATGGGACTCTTTTTTTTTTTCTGAGATAGGGTTTCTCTATGTACCCCTGGCTGTCCTGGAACTTGCTCTATAGACCAGGCTGGNCTCCAACTCAGAGATTCACCTGCCTCTGCTTCCTGAGTGCTGGGATCAAAGGCGTGCATCACCACCACCCAGTCAGGAATGGGACTCTTGAGTCAGGAAAGATGGGGAGAAGAATGAACAGAATTCTAGCGTCTTAACCAAGGGAAGCTGGCCCAGGAGGAGAAACAGGTATGAAGTTCTCTAAAGCAGGGAACTGATGCTGTCCATCAATGTCCCTGTCTANAGTGCCAGACTCTGCAGGCATCTGTGGCTGATGCAGAGCAGCGTGGGGAGCTGGCCCTCAAAGATGCCTACAGCAAACGTACAGAGCTGGAGGGNGCCCTGCAGAAGGCCAAGGAGGACCTGGCTCGNCTGCTCCGTGACTATCAGGCTCTCATGAATGTCAAGCTGGCCCTGGANGTNGAGATNGCCACCTACCGCAAGCTGCTGGAGGGAGAGGAATGCAGGTGAGGGGGGCTTGGNTTTGGGGGTCAGGACGTTGCTGGACTTCTTACTTCAAGTGCTATCTTGGTACTTTCTGACCAGGACCAGCAGAGCATAGGTTTGATATTCAGCTGTTACTGCATGGCTGTTCAAGGCTGAGATAAGCACATAATATCTGTGTTGAAAGAAGTAGGATTCTGTTCTGCATGGCTCATGATTCTTTCTCCCCAACAGGATGTCTGGAGAGTGCCGGAGTGCTGTGAGCATCTGTAAGTACCTTCTACACCNTGCCATCTGTTCCTCTGGGTCTGGGCTGGGGACTACTGGAATTGAGAATAACTGTGTACTTTTGTCTCCCCTTCCAGCGGTAGTTGGTGGCAGCAGTACCAGCATTGGCGGTAGTGCTGGCATTGGCAGCAGTGCTGGCATCGGCCTTGGCCTGGGTGGTAGTTTTGGCTCTGGTTCCGGTTCTGGAAGTGGCTTTGGGTTTGGTGGTGGCGTCTACGGCAGTTCTGGTAGCAAGATCACCTCTACCACCACTGTGACCAAGAGGTCCCAGCGATAGAAGAGAGAGGGTCCCGATGGCCCCGAGCCCAGCGGAGTCGGCCATTGCTAGTGTCTCAAGCTCCTTTCACTTCATCTCCACGCTTCCTTCCCAGTGTTCATCTTGTCAGAGTCTCNTCCCCTCTGCCCTGATCCCTCAGTTCCAGGATGATCCTGGCTGTGGTGTGACCACTGCTCTTTTGGAGCTTGTTCTTGGGGACCCTCCTACAATGAGAGAGGTGTCTGATTTCACCTCAATGGACAGAGGTGATGAAGACCAGGAGCTCCTTCTTCAAAACTACCAGGGTCACATGCGGCCCCTCCAGTCACACCCCACTCCACCAGATCCTGGACATCCATCTGCTACAACTATGCTCNTTCTCCACCACCTGGCAGCAATGGACTCTGNAAGTTTAGAACAAAGACTGCTTGGTGTCTCGTTCAACCCTGCTCACCCTTCTATTCATCCCCAATAAAATGCTTTTGCCATTCATTCTNAGTAGTTGGCATTGTTTCCTATGGAAAAGACTCTAGAAGCCCATTTACTCAGATAATTTAGNTAAAGGTCTGAGCATCTGTCTGTATAGATCANGGGCACTTTCTCAGGTTCTCNTTTCCAAGGTGCAGAAAGTACTGCTGGCAGAGATGCAGGATTGCCCAGNGAGCAGGAGAACAGATTCACAAAACCCCTAACTATATGGAAGATGCTTCTTCTAGGATGACCTGGGGCAGGATGTCTCAGTGTTGAATGTGGAGTCAACCTGGAGGCTGAGTCTGGAGGTATACAGGGCATCTGATAGTCCAGTGCCTTTCCTTTATACAGAACATGAAGGTTAGGGAATAGCATGGACTCAGTGTCTAGCAAGAATCTTNAGTTCTTATTTGCTGGTGTCTGGGATCCAACCCAAGGCCCTGCATATGCTTTGTGTGTTCTCGGAGCTACACCCCAGCCAGAGGCCTCCCTGTGTTATGTAGTTCCATGCTTAGGATCTCAATGGACCTGAGAGGCTTTCAGGAAGCTGTTCTGAGAACTAACAAGGTCATGAGTGTTGGATGGAGAAGAGCAGGCATGTTCTTTCAGAGTTGGAAGGCTTTGTTCACTTCTCCACTTCCTTGGGCTAACTGNGCTTCAGTCTGCGCTGCTGTCCCTGAGAGGAGGGGGAAGGTGGAGGACAGGCAGGCCTTCTGGAGCAAGGAAGGGGGACGCTTCTTGATAGGGGTGTCCCTTGAGATTTTGTTTGTGCAGTGCTGCAGGGGGAGAGGANAGTTTGAGGAGAAGGCTTGCTGTAGCCTTTGAGGACATCCTGTTTCAGTTCCATATCTGGAACAATGCTACCTCCCCCTTCTAAAAACAGACAGAATATACAGCTCCCATCTGCAGCCTGACCCATCCTTCCCACAGCAAGTGC
Organism: Neotoma lepida; assembly: GCA_001675575.1. Taxonomy (NCBI): domain Eukaryota; kingdom Metazoa; phylum Chordata; class Mammalia; order Rodentia; family Cricetidae; genus Neotoma; species Neotoma lepida. The sequence continues at coordinate 1,821,333 of LZPO01030506.1, forward strand.
TACCTTTTCCCTTGAACTCTGGCCTGATGGTACAGTGGGAGGGGGATGTGGAAAGGTTTTGCCCACACCTGGACTTACCCATGGGGCTCTCAAACAAACCCTGAGGCCATATGGGGTTTCTCTCCCTCTGGGACAGAACAGAGAACTTTAACATGGGGCTATGTTCTTGGGAGAGGTTCCTGGCCCAGAGAAATCTGTCTTTCTGGAACCCAGCCCTGATCTCTCCATTGTCTGTCCTGGGCTTGCTGCCCTATGTGTCATGTGTGTCAGAGCAGGAAGCACTTGTAGCCTGTGAGCCTGTTAAGTGACTTCCATTTCTTCCCCCATTGTACCCTGCCCCTGGGANAATGCTCACTCAGCTCTTTTTTGAGTTTCTGGGGTGGGGATGAGGAGGTAAGGGTTGAGAGTGAGGGCAAAGCTTCTGACTCTTTTACCAGAAGACCACAGGCCACCCTAGCCCCTTCTCCTCATGCTTCTGCTCNAGAGGAGTGTGGGAGTGGCCAGTCCATGGGGCTCTAGGGTCTGTCTGGCCTCTGCAGGAGCAGTTAATGATTTAGCCCACCAAGGCAGCTATAGAGGAGATGCATGCAAGTGTGTCTTAGAGTCAATGTGGCTACATGAAGAGGCAACTGGCTGTATTTTATTTATNTAAGACTCTTGTCTTGTATAAAAGAGGAAAACCAAGCTGGAGTGGTCATACATACTGTAATCCCTGTGCTGGGGAAACTGAGACAGAGGCAGTGCTGAAGGTTTCTGGCCCGTCTGGGCCCCATGGAAAGACTTGGACTCAAAAACCAACCAATCAACAAACCCAGCACACAACAAACAAGCAGCAACAACAAAACCAGAGAAAGAAGAAAAAAGGAAGGAAGAAGAAAAAACATTACTGTGGTCTGTTTCTGAGCAGTCCAGTAGCCTAGTCAGGGGAAGGAGAGGCCAAGCGGGGGAAGAACCATGAGCATCTGTTCAGAGCCTTTGGTATGTCAAGGTTGGGAGTGAACTTTCTCCATGAAGAGAAGCGTCTGAGGCCAGGAAGCCTTGGTGGGAGTGTCGTTAGGAAGGCTTGGTGGGGGCTGGANGCCCNGGACCCAAGCTCACTGCTGCTGATCTTGTATTAGGCAAGACTGTCCTGCACCTGCAACTGTATTGCTTCCTATGTCTTTGATTTGATACTTGATGATTCAAAGGAGGAGTCAGATAAAGATAGGCAGAAGCTCTCCAAAAAAGTTTTTTTTTTTCCCCTCTGTGTAGCCCTGGCTGTCCTGGAACTCACTCAGTAGCCCAGGCAGAACTCAAACTCAGAGATCTGCCTACCTCTGCCTCCTGAGTATCTGGATTAAAGGCGNGTACCACCACATCGGGCTTGCGAGAAATGTTTTTGACTGTCACCTGCCAACCACCCATCTATCCACTCATCTCCCCATCCATCCATTCATCATTTCAACAAATAGCCCAGAAGCCATGGCTGGATTCATCATGATGTCCATTTCTGTATGTTTGCCTTTCAGTGGCTGTTTAATAACTGGTGATGGAACGAACCGACAAACTGCCCGTTGGCTGAATGCCCAGCCCGTGCTAGGCAACCGGGACCCCAATACAAAAGGAATTAGATGAGTCTGGGGAGATTTTGGTATAGATGGTCATGTCTGTATCTCAATGACATGGTGGCCAAATAAACAGATAAATGCCATTGGGAGCTACAAACCAAAGCAATGGCTGTCCAGGAGATGGTGAGATGACTTCCAGTCTTGGGAAAGGGCTTGGAAACACCAGAAAGCATCACACAGGAGATGGTATTTAAGGACTAGAGTACCAGAGGAGGGTAAGTGCTCTCCCAGCAGGACTCTCAGGGAAGCCTCTTCTTCGGTAAGTCTATCAGAGGGCTGCACTGTGCTCAACACCAGTGTTGGGTCTCCCTTAGGCCTCTTTGGGTAGATTTTGAGTACACCCCTTTCTCCGAGCAGTGCCCTGATCTCTTCCGTATCCTGGAGTTCTTTCCCCTTGTGTGATGCAGCACCCATNGGCTCTGGGGAGCAGGGGCTTCCCTTGACAATCCTGTCTGTGAATACCTTTTCTGTGTTGGCTTTATGGGAGGCCGCAGGGACAGACAGCTCAAGACAGATGAGGCTGATGCGAAGGAGGGGGTATAGTCTGAGTGTGGAGTGACTTTGGGAGTCCTGGGGACAGACACATTACCCACAGACATTCCAGAATTTAAGAGGGTGTTGAGAGCTATGGTAGATATCACCCCGGATCTGCAAGTACCATGGAGAAGGGATTCAAGAACAATTCTTGGAGGAGGTGACCCTGGTCTAGATANAGAAGCCAAGGAAGTGGCCAGGTGAAAAGAGTGTGGACCTGGAGCTGGGGAAGGGCCCACGGATGAAGGACTTCTTAGCAGCAAGAATACCAGAATGAAGGCTTCCAGATGTGGCTCAAGGCAGAGTGTGACTAAGCCAAAACCAGTTTAGTGTTCCTGGAGATGGAAGGTGAGGAACAGAANCCCAGCTGTGAAGGACTCTAGTTTGGATAATTGTTCAATTTGTTTGGGGCTTCGGCCTGTGTCCTAACTAAAAGTAAGCTCAGATCAAGGTGTNTTAAATAAGTAAGCTCAGACAGAGAAAGGGAGGNGCTCCAAGGCCGGCCTGCAGGCCCAGGTCCTGCTTTGGGCATGAGCACCCTCTCCCCTTCTCTGCAGCTGTCACCTTGAGCCTTGTGACTGGTCTGCCTCTTTTCCACTACTGGTCACTCTCTGGCTTAAGAGGTTTCTCNTCACCCCCTTGTCTCCTGATAGATGTGTTCCTTGTTCTTCACAATATTTCTTCAACTTTCTCAATACCATCTACATTCTAGGAGCCATGGGTGGCTGTTTCNAATCTCTTTAGACTNCTCCAGTGGCCGTGGCCGCCTGAGTCCTTCCAACCACACTCACATCCTCCGTGTTAGCTCCCACTGAATTCCCCCCAGTTCCTTAGCAGAAAGAGCTCCTTACAAATAATTCATGGAAAAATAAATGTAGATTTTCCCTCAACTCCATCTTCTCCAGGTTAAATGATTGCATCAAGATCTTTGTACCCCCTCTTTCCTTTTTGTCTTCAACAATGTAGCTAGTAAGTTCCTAAGGTCTTTCCAGACCTTTCCGAGAGGGCAAGGCTATGTTTCTGCCGCTGAGGAATTCCTCAGGGGCAAGGTCTGCTGGGATACCAGACTCAGCACCTGTTTAATCACAGGAATCTCACCAGGGCAGTCTCCAGCTCAAACTCTCACTCCAGTGAACTTAACATTGGAAACTTCTAGTGCTTTCTGTGTGGCTCCCTCAGCTCATCCCTGCAGGAGGTGGTGGAAGCCAGTTTTGCAAAGATAAGACCAAAGGAAGGAGGGCGGAGTGGCTCTCACCTGTTCCCCCTCTATCCCTGCAGTCTGTCTCCTACACAGCAGCCAGGGTGAATCTTTCAATGCCAGCTCATGTCTTACTCATGTCTCCTTGGTTTAACCTCAATGGCTTCCTTCTCAGTGAAAAAGCCAGCCTCATATGGCCCTCTGTGACCTTCCTCCCAGCTACTCAGACCTCAGTTTAGAGGACTGTCTCCTACTCTCCGATTGAGCCTTCAGACACTCTCCCCAGTCCCACCTCAGGGCACTCATGGATTTCTATGTTGGGGCCCCTTTCTTCCAGATATGAGCATGCTTGCTCCTCACTGCATTTACCAGACAAGTCCACAAGGCAACTCCATGAAACAGCCCCCTTCCTATACCTCTCTCTTTTTATTTGTAGATTTATTTATGTGTATGAATGTTTTGTCTACATGTATGTGTGGGTACCATGGGCATGCCCGGTGCCCATGGAGGTCAGATGATGAGGATAGGATCTTCTGAACTGGAGCTATGGATGGCTGTGAGCCACCATGTGGTGCTGGAAACTGAACCCAGGTCCTCTTCAAGGGCAACAGGTGCTCTTTACCATGGAGCCATTTCTCCACCCCAACCTTTTATTGTGACACTTCTTCCATAGCTGCTGTACTACTGGTTCTCCTCTTCCTCCTCCTTCTTCTTCTCGTCCTCCTCCTCCTCTTCCTCCTCCTCATTCTCTTCCTTTCACTGGCCTTCCTTCTCCTCCTCTATGGCCCACACTGACCTAGAACTCATGACCCTCCTGTTTCAGCCTCTCGAGGATGCTTCCATGCCTTGCTCTACCGTCTGTTTCCTACTGGTGCATAAACTTACACAAGCAGAGTTTTGGGCCTGATTTTTTTTTCTGTTGTTGTTGTTGAATTGGTGTTTCCTGTTTCTGGAACTTGGGTTGACACTGGGGGAATGACACAATGCAGGGAACAAGATAGGAAGAGTTAGAGAAACCCCAAGGTGATGTCTGTAATTACATATGGTTTCTTTGGGAGGTATGTAAAACAAATGAATATTTGGAGTTTTGGGTTTTGCCAAGGTCTGATCAATGCAGAGATCTGTGAACTTTACATTTTTTGTCCTTAGAAGATGGTCACAAGCCACACAGCTACTGCCTCCTGCACTGAGGCTGGGTGGGAGGGAGAGCCACGAATGTTGCTGGTTCCTGGCTTTGGCTTTAGGTAAGGGAAGTGACAGGGTCAGTATTTTGTCTCCAAGTTCAGCACAAAGCCAGGCATACCGTGGACACATAATAATTAAGTTCCGATTGGAGTAAACTGTGTCACTATTTATGAACATCNTTCTCCAGGGTTGTGAGCGGGCTCTGCCATCTCCCTTACTCAGGAAGCCAGGGCACTTACTACTCTTCCACGTCACCTTTCCAGAGCTGAGTTCTGCTTTGGTGGGTAGACAGACCGGAGCTGATTCCCTGGTCACAGGTCAAGTGACCCTTGGATCCTTCGGCATTAAACTGAGAAGTACTGTGCATGGAGGTGGAGCACTACCAGGTCCCCTGCCGGGCAAGCCTGCCACTTGAACGTTGAGCTTATCTTCAGAGTGTGCTTTGTGGCTCAGAACAAATCTACTGCCTTTTGGTAAAGCCCAGCCTGCAAGCTTTTGGGATTAATTATCTGTCTTTCCCTTGAGCCCTGCAGCTTGGTCAAATGCATATAAAGGGATTCATCCTCCCCAGGCCTTTATTCCTCTGCACTCTTCTTCCGACTCTTACTGTCTCTGCTTGCTTCGCTCATTTTTCTGTCACCGAGCTCCTCACCATGAGCAGACAAGTCTATAAGACACCTGGTGGGGGGAGTCGGGGTTTCTCTAGCTGGTCAGCTGTGGAATTTGGCAGCACGAGGAAGAACTATATAGCTCGCTCTACGGTAGCTAGTGTAAGGGCTTATGGGATCCGGAGTGGAGCACCTGTCTTTGGCAGTAGCATCCACTATGGCCTGGGTGGCAACAGGAGTGTCTCTATTAGTGTGGCAGCTGGTGGCTCCCAGACTGGTAGCTTTGGTGGAGTTCCAGAAAGCTATGGCACTGCCTCTGGGGATGGCTTTGATGGTGGCAGAAGAATGGGAGGTGGCATTGGGAGAACTGGTGGCTTTGGACTGGCTGGTGTCTTTAATAGGCCTAGAATCTTTGGCCTTGGGGTAATCCAGGAAGTGACCATCAACAAGAGCCTCCTGCAACCCCTCAATGTGGAGACTGACCCCCAGACTGTGGAAATGAAGGTCAAAGAGTATAAACTGATCAAGGCTCTCAATGAAACTTCCTTGGCAAGGTAATGAAACTCTGATTCCCATTCCTACACAACAGACTTTGAATTTGACACTTAGACACTGTTTAAATATGTCTAGAGGGTGATGGCCTAGGCAGAGCCATGGGGTCTGGGAAGATATTCAGGGCTGATGCTCTTGATGTTTTAGTCAGGTAGGCTGTGCACATGTGTGGAAAGACTCAGACTTCACCACGTGTTGCTTGTCTGAACCTCTGCTCAAATTTCCCACCTGGAGCCTTATGTAGGTCTAGGCCTGCAGAGCTGGAGTCCAGGGCATCACTGGCTAAGAAGGGTCTGACCTAGAAACAAAGCATTAGGGATGTAAGCTGCCCTTTGAGGCTTTTCCCTCTGTACTGCTGTGCTAGCAAACGGGCTGATGTCTACTAGGATTTAAAGAATTCTAAGTTGACCCTAGTTTCAGGGGGCTGTGGGAAGTTGGTGCCCCTTGCATCTCTACTCAACCTAGTATAGGAGATTGTGGCCCACTTTGTGGCTCACTCTAGCCTGGTATAGCTTACTGGGGGCTGTTTCCTCTCTAAGCTGAAGAGAAGTGATGTTGTGCCAATGTCAACTAGGGGCAGTTCTGAATGGCTCGTGGCCTGGAGGGCTGCAGTGGCCATGGATTCTGTGATTAAAAAAAAAAACCCATTACTGCAGAGTGATTTTTGCAGTATGCACTGTATTTTGGGGAGTCAGGATTGNGTTAAAGTCCCTAGAATATCAAGGGGTTCCCTTTGCAGATCTGTATCTTGTGTGTGGGGACTCTTTCTCTATGATCTTTCAAGTTATGTTTTACCTTCAGTGCCCTGGTTGATGAACTGCCTGGCCACAGTTTGTGCAGCTACAGGAATGCAACTTCATATCTGTCTTTGCACAGATGGACCATGAGCTAGATGCCCAGACGTACCTCCACTAACTAGTGAAGGCCCTCCATGGTTCTGCAATGTTGCCTAATGTTGCTGCCCCATTGTCCTGTAGGTACATTTCTTGGAACAAAATAAAATGCCCTGGAGACTGTGGGCCTTTTTATTTTGGGAACAGCTCCCAAACAGCAGGACCCCAGTTCCATCACTAGCAACAACAGCCTTGACTCTCATTTTCAGACCTTCATCAGCTCTCTGCATGGCGACTTGGATGACATCACTTTGGAGAGAGCCCACCTGGATTCAGAGCTGAGGAACATGCAGGGCACAGTGGCAGACTATACAAAGAAGTGAGTGACAAACGGGAGTGAATAGATGTCATAGGCCACCCTTCCCAGAGTCTTGGTACTGCCTGAGTTCTTTCTGACTACTGTGCAATGGTGTTCCCTAGCCTATTTCCCTTCTCTTACTTTCATGGGGACAGTAGGGTTCATTAGGTCCCCTGCCCCTTTCCTTCTCCAAGCACAGATATAGTCTACACAGAGAACTTGTTGCAAGATAGTTGAAACATTTCCTCATGATTGAGGAAGATCCTGGTTCTAGGATGTGAAGGATTGTGAGGCACCTCATGGGATGGTAACTTGTAGATCTGGAGATTTGCCCTGGACTGGGTGGGGGGGTTCCTGGAATGCAGGACTTTCAGTGCTAAAACCAAGACAGTTTTTCTGGGAAGACTGGTGTGACTGGGTCCCCTCACTAACACAGAAACAGTGAATTGGAGGTGCTCACCTGAAAGGTCAGGCTGGGCGGGGACAGAGAGCAGTGGCATTTATGACTACCTCAAAGTTAAGCCCAGGGGCTGAGGAGACAGCTCGGTGAGTAAGCATTTGCCATGAGAACATGAGGACTTGAGCTTAGATCCCTAGGAGCCACATAAAAGCCAGTGACACGTGTCTATAACACTAGTGATCTTATGGTGACACAGGAGGTGGAGGGAGACAGGTGAATCCCTAGACATTCATGGGTCAGCTTACCTGGCATACACAGCTGTGNACAAAGAGAGACCCTATGTCATATAAGNTATAAAGAAAAGATGGGTCAAGGTTGTCCTCTGAGCTCCACATGTGTGCTGTGGCATACAATTACCTTCCTCACATATCATATCCCCCCNAAAAAAACCACAAACCAAAGCATTCCAAACAAAACAAAATTAGCAAGTTCACTTTTATGTTCACAGATATGAGGATGAAATCAATAAACAGATGTCTGCTGAGAATGATTCTGTAACTCTGAAGAAGGTAGGGACTACTGAGAACTTCCTGGGGCATGTCACACAGGGTCCCAGCTGGAAGGCATGTTCCACTCGCTTGCTTTACTGCCAGGTTCAACCCACTGGCATAGACAGAAGCAACCAGGTGCTTCTTTNGAAGGTCTTGAGGAATCAGTCCATTGGTCTTGAGCTTTTGAAGGCTGCACATATCCATTCCTGTGAGACATGAAGCAGCCTTCATGTGGAGCCTGCGTTTGAATGAGAACCTCTGTGTTGGCAGAGCCAGGTCCCCCCACCCCCTCCAAGCTCAACTGTTGCAATTGCAGTTTGTTTTTTTGTTCCCTGGAGTAATAAGGCCTTTGTGTACCTGTTTTTCTCAGAATGTGGACTCTGCCCACCAGGCCAAGATGAAGCTTCAGGCCCATGTGTATACTCTGATACAGGAAAACAACTTTCTGGAGGATCTCTTCGAGGTGAGAATGCAGGAGAGAGGGAGGGGGTGATGTTTTCAGACATGAGCCTGGTACTTTCGGTACCTAGGCCCTGGGAGACTGTGTGGATGAATCTAGAGATGAAGCNCCTTGGAGCAGCTCAGCAGGGTGGGCTGCAGACATGGAGCTCTCTGAACATCTGGGGCAGGCTGGGCCACACNCATATTCAGAGCTAGGGGTCAGTGAGTGGGATTGTTGTTCTGGAGGCTGTTGTTCCAGTGGCCCTGAAAGTGAGTGAGCCCCTTCTGTGTTGGCAGGAAACATCCCAGTTGCAGGACCGTGTCAATGACACATCTGTGGTCCTCTCCATGGACAACAACGGCAGCCTGGACTTACATAGCATCATTTCTGGGATCCGTACCCAGTTTGAAGAGATAGCCCAGAGGGACAAGGTGGAGGCTGAGTTGCTGTACCAGACCAAGGTGGGGTGTGAGGTACCTCTTATGGGCTTCACTAGGAGTTAGAGAAGCTATGGCCTTGTGAGACAACTGTGGAGGGGGGTCCCTGGATGAATCCATATTTGTCTATTTTCTGGAGTCATCCGTTTGATGGTTGTTTGTGGCACAATATTTTATACTATCACCTTCCTGGCTCTATAGGACCATTTCTAGCTTGCTCAGGGACTTCAAAGTGGAAGAATCTTCTAGTACAATAGCCCAGATGTCTACTTCCTTGCTATCTTGGAGATGCCTCTCCTTGGTTCATTGAAACAATATTGAATATTATTTTAATAAATGCTTACTGGCATCTCAAATTTTGGTGANTGGCATGGGGTATAGAAACTGATTAGGCACAGTCATACTTAGCATTCCTTCTTCCCTTCTGCTGTCTAGTTGGGGGATCTCCAGACCACAGCTGGCAGGCATGCAGATGACCTGAGGAGCATCAAGGGTCAGATGACAGACATCAACAAGGTTGTCAAGAGGTTGCAGATAGAGGTGGAGAATGTCAAGAAGCAGGTGGGATGGCTTGGATGCTATTGCCTGGGCTCACTGTTGCTGGGGGCGGGGTACCTCAGGACTCATAATGAAGAAGGGATTTTTGAGGACAGTTGGCCCTCTGGGAAGGCTGGCTAACAGTGAGAAAATGTCTCCATGGATAGAGGCGATAAAGATAGTTAGGGGTAGGGTGTCCTTTCCCAACTTGAAGGTGGGATAGTCCATTCTCAGTTGCAGAGAGCCTGGGACCATCCTATTGGGCTCATTCTACCCCTCCCCACCAATTCCAGAATGAAAGGCTGCAGAAGTCCCTCATGGAAGCTGAGCAGTACGGCGAGACGGCCATCAGGGATGCCAATACCAAGCTTCAAGACTCACAGGCTGCCCTGAAGAAGGGCAAAGATGACCTGGCTGGGCTGCGGAGAGACTACAGCAAACTGTTGGATGTCACGAAAATCTTGGATATGGAGATCGCTGCCTACCGCCAGCTGCTGGACAGTGCCGAGTACAGGTGAGCATCGTCTCATCTTCCTGACCTATGTCATAGTCTGAGGACCACACAGGTAGCCAAGTGAGTAACAACAGAGGTTGTCCACAAAGACTTCTTCCTTTGGCTTATGTCTTTCCCAGTCTACTGCCTCCATGGTAACCAAACTGTCTATGCAGCCAGTGTGTACAGCTTTCTTGTTATGGTGCATAGCCATGTGGATGAAGCCTCCCAGGTTTTTGAGTTCAGTTATAGCAACTAGTTATCACCTTGACCCATGGCCTTGTTGTGGACCTACTGTGTGATGGAGCCATCTCTTTCTTGCTTTCTCAAACAGGATGTCTGGAGGGTACCTGAGTGCTGTCAGCATCTGTAAGTAGCCCAAGTCTTCATGATGAAGGCTGCTTCTCAAATACTTGAACTAATACGNGAAGCGGCAACTAATTTAGACAAGTTCCTGTCCTAGTCAGGGTTACTATTGCTGTGATGAAACACCATGACCAAAGTGAGTTGAAGAGGGAAGGGTTTATTTGGCTTATATTTCCACATCATAGTCCAGCACTGAAGGAAGTCAGGGCAGGAACTCAAACAGGGCAGGAACCTGGAGGCAGGAGCTGATGCAGAGGCCATGGATGGGTGCTGCTTATTGGCTTGCTCCTCATGGCTTGCTCAGCCTGCTTTCTTATAGAACCCAGGACCACCAACTCAGGAATGGCACCACCCGCAATGGACTGGGCTCTCCCTCATAAGTCACTAATTGATCTGGTGTGACCTCAGCTGCCATCTTCTGCTTCCCTCCTAGTATCCCCTCCCTTGGTGAAAGTGATGGATACATATACACACTCCCAGGACCATCTGTTCTGCTGTCAATAAAGAGCATTGTGACTTACACCAGCTCTTCAAGCATTCTCTGTACCCTTCTCCCCGGGGACCCATCTGGTCCCCTCTCTGGGCTCTCTGCTTTTTTCTTTCCCTTTGGGCTCTGTGGAGCAACTACAGAACTCCAGCTCTGAACCAAGGCATTGACTCACCATCCACTGAGTATAACCAAATGGGCAGACGCNGGCTAATTTATCCTTGGAGCCCTCTGGGGAGGGCTTGTGTGGCCTCACTTGCTTCTAGGAGGAAGGCTGGGACACATAGACATCCACTTTTTTCTGCTGCTTTCATTTGTGGGAACTAGGAAGGTCTTGGAAACAGAGTGTTTCTTCACAGGGCCCTGATCCTCATTGCATCTGACATCCTGAATGTTTGTCCCCTGCAAAGGTGCACAGAGATGGACAGTAAACTGCTAAATCCTCAGGGTGGCAGATTCCTCTAGCTAAAAGTGCCACCATGAGCACAGTGCATTGGCACACTCTGTGATAAAGGATTCCTTGACTGGGAAAGCTTCTCTCTTAGGAGAACAGGCTGGANGCCCAGAGAAGTCCTGTGGTGAAGAAAACCTGCTAGCACTCATCAGCCCAGATGTCCCACAGTCCTCTTTCTGTGTGCACATTGAAAGGGACTTAGGAGCAGGGATTCCAAAATCTCCTTTTCTTTAAATTGAGGGGTGGAACAACTCACTTAGGTTCTTTGGGTATCCTCAATCCAGGCTTCCATTCCCCACAATCTCTGAGANTGCACTGGCTCCATCTGGCCATGCCCTGCTACCTGGGCACTTAGAGCACACACAGGCTATAGACAGAAACACTTAGTCAAGCTAGCCCAGAGGACTGATATTTCCTCCTTAGGCTGAAGTAGAGACTATCTCAGGGATGGCAGATGGCAGTTAAATAAAGAAAACCTGCAACCAAGGCTGGAGAGAATCAGGTTTCAGCTCCACGCCAGTGACTTTCTAGAAAGGTGGGCATTCATGTCTCATACCTCGTTTTGAGTCAGGAATGTTACTTTTCTGGGTTGGTGTCCCTCTGTGGAAAGGGCAGGAGACAGGTGAGACACCCCAGTGTCTGACCTAGTACAGAAGGATGATGGCTGCTTCACCCAGTGTCTGACCTAGTACAGAAGGATGATGGCTGCTTCACCCTGGACAAGGTCATTACGGGTAAATCACTTGTTTCCTACAGCTGATACTCATAACGTGTTTATTATGCCAGACATTGGAAGAAACTCTAGTGATGAGCTGGTAAGCAGTAGTGAGATATAGCCCTCTCTAATTTGGAACAGGACTGATAATAAATCAGAGAGCAGTGAGCTGTCAGGTNATGCTATTTGGTCAGGCAAGGGTAGGTGTGGATGGGATGGGTATGGGACAGACAGGCTAGAGCTGCTCACGAGACAGCGAGATCGGAGGTGTCTAANGGTAGTTGCAGATGTGTGCTCAAGGAAGACCGTCAGATTGGAGAGACTCACATGGGCATCATTGACATTTGGATGACAAGGGTAGTTTTGAAGGCCACAGTGACTGATGGTTCATCCAGAAAGAAGGAAAAAAGGGGCTCAGGTGAGATATACAGAGCCTGCTATTTAGAATCAGGGTAAGGAGGACAGTCAACCAGGTTACCAAGTGGTCCAGATTTTCTAGAATGCTCTACATGAGATGCTAAGGGTCTCCTAAAGTGGTTCCAAGAAAAACTCAGAGCAGGCCTAGCCTTCCTTGGGATNCTGTCCACGGTGAATCTTCATACTGAGAGAGTGACCTCTGCCCATTGCTGCTCCTCTCTGGTCTCTGCCCTTGAGCCTATGCCCCCTGCCCTTGCTCACCTTGAGTTGTGTTTACAGGAAGNCCCACTTTCTAGGTANCCCTCTAGAGGTGGCATAAGAAGCCCAGGAAGAGTGCATAGCAGATAAGGCTATGTTTTACAGGTGTCATTGTCCCAGGAGAACAGCCATGGCAGCTGACCCAAGACTAAGGGAGTAAACGCCGTGATTGACTGTGTAGTCTCAGCCTAGCGCTGCCTATTTCTAATCCAGACTGACAGCACTCCCAGGGACCTGCCGGACTCCAGCGTTCCTTCTGTTCCCTTTCTTCAACACTTATACAGTTGCCATTCTATGCTGACTTCCTAAATGCTGACTTCCCAAGGCTCTTAGGCTGCTGGGCTTCAGCTTGCTTTCTTGTGTTTGACCAGACTTCCATTCTTCAAGTAGGTAGTCCCAAGGTGTGCTTTTGCAATAGGGGGAGTGTATAGTGACTGGGAGATGTGGATAACTTGATGATTGGACCAGAAGCTTGGAGCCACTGGGCAGTGGTCACAAATCTCTTTGGCTCTGTACTTTGTGCCCCCTCTCTCTTCCTTATCTGTGGAGTGGTATATCCCCTTGTAATGACAAGAGGGGCCAATTTCTATCTGTGAGTCCCTCTGTCTGCCATCTACCCTCACTTCACCCTGGGTGAGGGTGCTTCAAAGAGCTCCTTTCTGTTCTAGGAACTGGTGACTCATGGGTTCACTCCTCCCTAGTGTTTGTAGATTTTGGGTTATTCCCTTCTCTCTCCTGCCAGGATGCAGGCCNCAGGCCAGAGCAAACATCAACAGTGCTGGTGACACATCGGCACATGGACAAGGAAACTGCAACTGTTTCCCAAAAGGATCTGAAAGTAGTGTGGTACCTTCTGTGCNCTTTTTCACCCTCTGTGCGCTTTTTCACCCTCTGTGCACTTTTTCACCCTCTGTACGCTTTTTCAACTTACTGCTGTTCATGAGGGTGTGGATGTCAGGTTGGGGGTAATTTGGAGTAGATCTCCGCATCCCTGTATGGCTGAAGCTAGGCAGGATTTCTTTCAGCCAGTTATCAGAAATCTTATCTGGTGGGATGTAGGCCACTCCTTCTCTCTCCCCACTCAGCATTCTCCCTCTGTTGACAAAGGTCACACATGGGGACATCTTGTGGTGACATTNGGATGGCAGGGAAGACTCAGTTCTGAAAACACGTTTTGTGTATTTTGTATNGTTTTTGTCTATATCCCTTACAGGCCCTTCCAACATACACACTGGCTAAGGGCAAGCTAGTTAGCTGGATGGCAGGCCGGAGGAGAGTTGCTACTTCTGAGAAGCCATGGTCAAGCACCTGGTACACTTGGAAGCATGTCCNGGCTAAATGGTTACAGCTCCATCAATGGGGCAGAAAAAGACANCTCTGCAAGTCAATAGAGCTGTGGTTTGCAGGGGATGTGATTCCCCTCCCTGACAAAGGNTGATGTCTACTGACATTTTTGACAGTTATAAGTGGTATCTAAGAGGCTGAGATGGTACTAAACATCCCACAGCTTACAGGTCTACCCCCATAGAGCTACCATGAGATGCCAATGGCTCCACTGCTGCGGGGCCTGCATGTGGGCAACAACTCTCCGTAGTTGCTTCCTAGGTGAAGGCCTCTACCTGGAGGAACAGTGCTGCAGCCGAGATGAATATATTTGAGGCCCTTCTGGGCTCAAGAGAAGTTTGTTTGTTTTTGTCTATTTGTGTGTGTGTGTGTGTGTGTGTGTGTGTGTGTGTGTGTGT
>LZPO01030506.1:1838361-1849444 GCA_001675575.1 Neotoma lepida
TCTCTCTCTCTCTCTCTCTCTCTCTCTCTCTCTCTCTCTCTCTCTCTCTCTCTCTCTCTCTCTCTCTCTCTCTCTCTCTCCCTGCTTGAGATAGGTATCTAGGTATGCAGGCACTGCTGTGTAGCTCCAGGCTTTCCCAGAACACTTTGTAGCCTAGGCTGACTTTGAATCCCTGACTCTTCTGTATCTTCCCAGTGCTGGGATTATAGACACATTCCGCCACATCCAGCTCATAGACTGCAAGATTCCTTGACTCTAACCTGAGCTGCTCTCAGAACTCTTCTTCACTCTTTGGCCTGAAAACCAACAGTGTCTAGGAAGGCTTCTTGCTGACATTATGATCACAAGGCCTGCCATATGCTTTGAGTGCCTGCCCTGTGTAAAGGTTTTCTACTATAGCCTTTACCAGTCTCACTGTAATCTTATGAGGATGCCATGCCAACTCCTATTCAGTACATGGAAAATTGAGATCCAGGGGGTAAAATCACTTGCCANATGCCATACAATCAGAGACTAGTAAGGCTGTGACTTGAACCTGGACTTCTNTACTCCCAAGACTTTCATGTTCCCCACTCCTTTNAGATACAAGGGAAAAGATGGAGGAGATGCAGTCAGTTGAGTTTCAGAAAACCAAGCATGCTGATAGCTTTTGGAAAGACCCAACAAGATTATTGCTGAGGAGAAATGAACAAGGACAGAGCTGGTCCTTAGAGACTGAGTCCATTTTTCACACCCCAGTGTCTTTCTGCCTGCTTCTTCAAGTCCAGGCCTTGGTGGTTGTAAGCTTGCTGCCCTGTCTTGAAGCAAGCTTTTCTCTCATGGGACACAATTAGTGTTGTTGACCTTATTCCCTTGCCTGGCATTTGTTGCAGGATATTTGATCACACCATGTGAAGATGTGTCTCTATCCTTCCTCGCCTGCCTAAGCACCTTCTGATTGGTTTAACAAAGAGCTGAATGGTCAATAGCTAGGTAGGAGAGGATAGGCAGGACTTNCAGGGAGAGAAAGGAACTTGGGAGGAAGAATCAGAGAGATGGAATTCGTCAGTGAGACTCGGAAGAAGTAGGATATACAGTATGGAGGAGAGGTAATGAGCCATGTGGCAGAATGGAGGTGAATATGAACAGGTTAATTTAAGTTTTAAGAGCTAGTTGGGAACAAGTCTAGGCTAAGGCCAAGCTTTCATACTTAATAAGAAGTCTCTGTGTCATTATTTGGGAGCTGGTGGTCCAAAGAAAGTCCGATTATATTTGGCGCCCCATGTTGGGCACCAAAATGTTTTTCCTCTGGCACAGCAGCTGCACCTGAATCTACTGCTGTTTCAACCAGCAATTGTCACTCCGAAGTTACTGGCCCACTTCTCAGGCAGTGGCCCAACGGGACTTTTACATCCCACTGGATCTGCCTCCTGCCACTGCCATCAAATANAGTTTTTAACTAAATCTCTATTGTTCTATCGATCAATAAGACTCAGAAGTCAGAGGCTGGGTTGAAAACCTGCTACCTCAGAGAGGTTAAGGAGCAACTAGCTGACCTTCTCTCTTCACTGGTATCTCAGAAAGAGAGTGTCTTTCTGCTCCAGCAAACAAACAAACAAAAAATCGCCGCACTCAAAGTCCTTCCCTACTACTTCCGCACTCAAAGTCCTTCCCTACTACTTCCTATGCATGTCTCTATCCATCTTCCAGACTCCCTCTGACTCTCTATGATTACTTTCTGTCAACTAGTTGCTGGCTCTGCCTCCTGACCCAAGGTTGATTTTATTTAACACAAATGCANACTCAGGGTTCACAGTGGGATTGAATGTCCCACAACAGGCCTTGGTCTGNCAGTCTTATCTATTTGGAATGGGTGTTGACTGGTGCTTCCCCAAATATATCCAATACTAATGTGACTCACGACTAAGTTTATTTGGGAAGCTCTGATTAAAGAGAGGTCAAAGGATTGTTTCCCAGTGAACCTCCATGAGTGTCTTAATAGCTGAAAGGGCTAATGGGCATTATTGTAATTCCAAGGAGCTACAGAATTTTCGTTTCCCAAACTTGTTTGACCATGAAACCTCTTAACAAAGGCCATCTTAGGGAATCGAATTCTGTCCTAGATAAGCCCTGGGAGAGACCCAAGAATCAGACAAAGGTTAGGGTGAGTTCAAGTATGAGGCCATAATTAATATAAATTATAAGTGCCACCAGCTGAGACTTAGTAATAAGGGGATTAACTGTACTTAGGCATGTGCTACTTCAGCAAGCTCTAGCTGTAACATGAGCTTGCTCTGTATTAGCATACATTTTTACTAGTCATTGGTTAAATAATTTCAGTAGTGAGGAGGTTTTATTTCAATGTGGTATCAAGGAGAGAAAAAAATGTTAATTTTTATTCAGAGGTAGTATTCCCAGAGTGACAGTTTTATCCNTCCCTCCCTCCCTACCTCTCTTCCACCCTCCCATTCTCTCTCCCTCCCTCCTCCTACCTTTTTTCTTCTCCTCCTCTAGGACAAAATAGTGACTCTTCTGAAATGGATCCATGACTCTACACATGAAGAAAGATAACACNCCCTCCCTTCANTAGGCCCTGGGGTGGAGTGGGCTGCCTGATCACCTTGACCTAGAGGTGATGACTACCGTCTTTCATTTTATTTCTCCACCCACAATTATCCTGGCACCTCTTAAGCCTTTTCATTGCAGGTGAATACCAGAGAACAATTTGGTTAAAGTAAATAACTACCCAGGAACAAATTCTCCCTGTTTTATGGGTGGGGAATAAGAGTCCAGAGTGCTCGGCTGCACGACAATCTTTTTACAGATGATTTTGGCATGTGAGGGATTAGAACTCAGGCTACTGGCGGTAGTCAAGTCATTCAGACACTCCTCTACCAGATCCTANGGCAAATAAGGAAACCAGTATCAAACGTGGCAATTCTGGATAGTCTTGGCAACTTCACTGAGCTGTTGGAAGAACAATCCTAACTCGCCAGGCGAGGCGATGATGCACTGGCAGGCTCAAGAAGCACGAACTGGGAGATCCCAGCTCAGCGCAGGCCCTTGTGATCTGCCCATTGTCTCCCTCCACCGCTGCTCTGGCATCAGCGTGGCAGCAATGGCCACACTGAGGAGGCTGACGCTTGTTACTTTGGTGCTAGAGCCCAGGGAGGGGGAAGGCATCAGAGACACTGAGGGGGTGTCCTTGTTTCTTCAGGTGCTCAGCTGGGGCTTCAGGGGAGACAGGTGAGAAGCCTGAATTGGGAGATCCCAGCTCATCACAGGGTGAGAGGTGGAGAGGGGATTGGAATAAGCTCTGACAGACTTTCTGTCAGACTGATTGGGTGGCAGTTTATCCTTTTCAAGGTATTTTTAATTTTGTTACATGCTGTGGGACTCACCACAAACCAGAGAGGCAGGCAAGTGTNTGATAGGTTAGAACAGATTTCCGGTGCTGAATCATGATCCAGGGTTATCCAGGCCAATTGCTTCTGGTGTAGATGTCCTCCATTCCAGTGGGTTTTCTTCTGATCATTATTGACTTTCACCCTTTGATGAGTTTGTTAGGGGACAAAGTTATCTTATCAGCCAAGGCAGAACATAACAAATCCCTTCTGTGTGCCCAGAGAATACTAACAGTAGCTAATTCTATAGCATTTATTATGTGCTCAGCTCTACACAAAGCATTTAAAAATTGTTACAGTTATTCATGTAGGGTTTGTGCACACACAGGCATGTAGGAGTGTCAGAGGAGCCCTTGCGGAATCCNGTTCTCCCCTCAGGGGTTGAACTCAGATCATCAAGCTTGGTGGTAAGCCCCTTTGCCTTCTGAGCCACCTTGCTGGCCTCCACACCAAACATTTTATTTTTAACTTATTTACTGCCCACAAAAGCCTGGTGAGGTAGCTGCCATTATTAGCCTCATTTTATAGTTGACAGAACTGGACACACAAAAGTAAATTTCCTTAGAGCAAGTTGCCAACAAGAGATGAAACTGGGACCCAACCAGGCAGAAGGAGTGAGGGTTGTTGGCAGGGCCCTGGACTTCTGTCCTTCTCCCTTCCGACCAATCTTCTGCTTGCTCTCAAATCAACCTGTTGCTACCAGCTGGGCTGGAACCCTGCAGATAATCCAGACAGCTCCTTTATGGTGAGTCTAAAGTCTGACCCTCCTGCTGCTATCATGCCATGTAAGTGTTGTATGGTGATAACATCGAGAAAGCGTGGCTGCACCGTGTGTGTGATGGCTGGGTGTGAAGTGAAGGTGGGCTGGTATGATGTGGGGAGACGGCGGAGCTCCTAGAAGTTAGAATAGCTATTCATCTGTGTACCCAGCCTGCCNTCAAGGNTCCTCTATCTCCCTACTGTTGGCCCAGANNGAGCTAGAGCTGAGTCTAGATTTTTAAGCTGAAGACTGCCACCTGATACGGAGTTCAGTGACTGGATATGGGGGCCATGAAAAATTTGGCAATAGAAGGTTTCTGAAAGCATAATGACAAAAAAATTGTTAAAAGCCAAATGCTAAATGAGTTTGAGCTGTTTCTGGCAGTGCTCCCCTGTGTTGCATTGTGGACTTCAATACAGTCTAACTTCTCAACATACATCATGAGCGTGTTGCACTGTGCATGCCGTCATACCACACAACATCAAAAGATGCAGCCCAAAGCACTTTGATTCAGCTTCAAGGCTCTTGCATGTCACAATTTGCAGTGTTTTACTGTACCCACAAGATCTGCTTTTGTAGAAACATAACTGTTGAGTTACGGAAAACAAAGACTTTAAATATTTCCCCATCACCGCTCTTCAGCATGCACAGATGAAATGAGTTTATCTTCAGGTTGTATTATGTTTAAAATGTTTGATTTTAAAAATTCATCTTTGAATTGCTGACTTGAGCTTCATAAAGTGTTGTTGGCCAGTTTTTGGGTTGTGAT
Source organism: Neotoma lepida (assembly GCA_001675575.1). Taxonomy (NCBI): domain Eukaryota; kingdom Metazoa; phylum Chordata; class Mammalia; order Rodentia; family Cricetidae; genus Neotoma; species Neotoma lepida. The sequence goes on from LZPO01030506.1 coordinate 1,843,274, forward strand.
GAGGGCAGAATGGCCAACAGTCTCCNAAATGGTTGTAATATACATGCTTCTGCCATTTTGTGCTGGGTTTTTATGTGAAGTGGAGGTCTCAGCATTGAGGGNCATAGAAAACAAAATACCAGTCAATTCTGAAAAATGTTGAAGATGCTNNGTGTTCTNCAGTATCAAATGTTTAGCCAAGATTTAACTCTTTATAAATATGTGTATATGTACACGCATNCATATATAAATAANCTCATTCATCTCATTAGTATGCAAATTTGCTTTAATCTTTAATAAATGGTAAAATTATATGTATACTAAGTTGTTTTAAAAATAAATTTCTTTATGATTTATNGTTAAAGGTTTGATTTGTGTATCTACTGTATCTATATTTATACCCTGGGTCAAATAAAAATGTCTCCAACAAAAAGCAGCCTGCAAGTAGAAAAGGGTTCANGCAACTCATTCCAGCCTAGCTGAGGGCNTCCTAAGTGGCCTGGATTTAACCAAAGGGTTTACAGGAGTGCAGACATCCAAACTTTCTCTGCATATTTTCATCCAAAGACTGCGTGGAAACAGGTCTAAGTGTTTGTGATCTTGGACCTCAAGTCCTGAGTCAGCTGATCCTTTTGTGCTCACCCTGGTGTGCCAGGGGCTGGACAGGCAGAGTCAGGTCCTTCTACAAGGGAGCNCATAGCCTGGAGCGGTGCTAGCATATNAACAGCAGGGGACACTGACTAGACCAGATGGCAGAGGGGGAAGGAGATCCCAATGCCTGAATCTTTGTGGTCACTGAGGTGTGTACATATTCTTATCCCAGGATGAGTNAGGCCCTTGAACTGACTCTACTATCCAGTCAACTAGTCTCTGTAGTCTGTCCTGTCCTGCTTCTGGCTCCAGGAACCACCAGCTACTGGTCTAGGATGGTGGGGGCAGAGTACATCCTGAGACCTTAGGATGGTGGGGCAGGGCTGCTCTGAGATCTTCTCCTTTCCCTAGCCTCACACTTCTTGGCTCCGAATCTTGGGCTTCCATTCCTCAGGCACCAGATGCTCTGGCTTTACTTCAGCTCCTTTTTCACAACTATCATGTTTCTCCTTAAACTCTGGCTCTGCTTTGGTGGACGCCATGACGGCAGAGGGAGCAGACTGGACCCTGCATTCATGCGTGTCTTACTGTCAGCCCCACTCTTGGTGTTCTCTGAAATGAAGGGCACAGGCAACATGCCATGAGAAGACAATGTCTACTAATGAGAGAAACAGCTTGAGAACTATGGGAGTGCCACAGGACCTGGCTCATAACAAATCATCCAATGAATTTAGGTCTGGGACTCAGTTTCTTGGGAGCAGCTGACAGGGTCATGGAGATCCAGGGCCCCTAATCCCTTGGTGTCTAGAGTCAGGTCATCCTGCTGTGATGGATTCTGCTTAACTTTCTAAAACTCTTGAGGAAATCATATGTTGGGAGGGAGGGGAGAGCTGTCTTCTGTCAACTGAGGCAAGTTTGGGTGATTAAGCTAAGAAAGCAAAGCCATTATGGCCCAGAGGATTATCTTTGAGGTGTGCTGGGAATCAAGAAGTAACTTATTGCCTGTGAGGCAAACCAAACCCGAGATGACTCTCCGGTAATTGCTTGCCTCTCCTTCTGCCAAGCCAAGAAGCCTAGAATATAAAGGCCAGCTTCTTCTGTCATCCCTATCCTCTCCTCAGCCCTTTGCTCTGCTAAGTGATTGCTAGCTCACTGCCGCACTCCTCGCCATGAGCAGACAAGCCTGCAAGAAGTCCTTCAGCTGCGGGAGCCAGGGTTTCTCTGGCCACTCGGCTGTGGTGTCTGGCAGCAGCAGGAGGAGCTGTGTGGCACGCACTGGAGCAGCCAGTGGAGGGGCTTGTGGGTTCCGGAGCGGAGCAGGTAGCTTTGGCAGCCAGAGTCTCTACAGCCTGGGTGGTAGCAGGAGTATCTCTATTAGTGTGGCGGCTGGTAGCTCCCAGACTGGTGGCTTCGGTGGAGGGCTTGGCAGCTGTGGCAGTGGCTTTGGAGGTGGCTATGGAGGGGGCTTTGGTGGTAGCAGAGGAATGGGAGGGGGCTTTGGAGGAGCTTCTGGATTTGGAGGAGCTAGTGGCTTTGGTAGGCCTGGTGGCTTTGGCCCCAGTGGCTGCCCTGGGGGAATCCAGGAAGTGACCATCAACCAGAGCCTCCTGCAGCCCCTCAATGTGGAGATTGACCCCCAGATTGGGCAAGTGAAGGCCCAGGAGCGTGAACAGATCAAGACACTCAACAACAAATTTGCCTCCTTCATCGACAAGGTGAGGCCAAAGCCCAGAGGCATTGTGGGGTGTTTGGGCTGCTAGGGNATGGTACACAAAGTTGCCAGTGGGATGTCTGGTACTTGGTCTGTTCTGCCTTACTACTNCCAGGACAGGGAGCACACCTTTCTTGTTCTTTGCGCCCTCTCATTCCAACTGTGAAAGGAGGGAAGGATTCCTGGTTTTAATTTCCCTCTAGTGCTGAGACATGGGGAGGGGTCAAGTACGATTTTTTTTCTGAAGAATTTAGCCACAAACCCATAACAGCTTACCTTCTTTTTGACAAGCAATTACTTGATACTTATAGCTAGCAGCTAACTAACTCTGCACAAATCTTGGGACAGCTTCTCATATCCTCAGCAGCATCATACCTTCCCAGTGATATTGTGCTTCTGCCAATGGTAAGCTAACTGTCCATGATGGGGCAAAGCAAGGCATACTGGATCCAAGGCAGAGATGAGCCCAGGATTTGAAGTGAGCCTCGGTCAGCTGCAAGATGAATTTCTGAGGATCCACTGGCTGTTTTTACTACCTTCATGGAGGAGAAAGAAGCTTGTATCTAAAGTCTAGTTAAAAATTGCTTTAGCCATGCNGACTTCCTTTGGCTATATTTTGAAGAATCCCTTGATAGACCGAGGGTAGTCCTGGGTTTGGCTGTTCACTTTGTTATTCTGTGTGCATCTCATTTTTGGTGATTTAATGCTGTCCAGGTAGTTGTGAGGATTAAGGGGCACAGACTATATGAAAACAGGAGGTTTACAAAATACTCCACACACTAGCTCTCCGTTTTCTAATCCCTGTCTTTTCCATATTCTGAAACACAGTGGTCACTGTGGATTGAGGAGCTGGGTCTGTTCCCTATCTTCCTACCCTTTGGGGTGGGTGGCCCACGTGCCCATCTAAAGGACTCTTTTCCTTCCTCTCTTGGTGCAGGTGCGCTTCCTGGAGCAGCAGAACAAGGTTCTGGAGACCAAGTGGGAGCTGCTCCAGCGGCAGACCACAGGCTCCGGCTCAGGCCCGCAGAGTTTGGAACCTTTCTTTGAATCCTACATCAGCTGCTTGCGCAAGAAGTTAGATTCACTTATGAGAGAGAAGGGAAGCCTGGAGGGAGAGCTGAAGAACATGCAAGACCTGGTGGAAGACTTCAAAAAGAAGTAAGGGTCCTCATGGAGGAGCTTCCTCACTCGGGATTTCAAACACACATCTTTAGTCAACACTCTCTGGTGGGTTTGTTGAGTGAAGTCTGGCCAAGTTGAAGTTGGGGGAGTGGGAACTATTCCTAGTGGGGCTGATCCTTACAGAGTTTTCAGTCTCTGGCAGGTTCCTCTTCTACGTCAGCCCTGATGAGCAAGAGGGTTCCCTTGAGGTTGAGAGCTTCACATTACTGTACACAGGAATCATCTAGGAAGGTTATCAAAAGGACACATCCCTGTGTTCCAGTTGCTGCTATTCTGAAACAGTGGTTGTGGGTCAGTGCTGGGTCTGAGTGCTCCCTAGCCNCTCGTCCAGGGCTGTATTGTGAAAATTCATTCTGTTCTTTTGTGTGTCTGGTCTTCTGCTTCTGCAGCTTCACTCTGTCTCCTTCTTAAGGTTCCAAATTTGAGTTTACACCTGACATCTGTGAGAAGTGAACAGGGCCTCCTGAGGTGGGGAGGGAGCTCCAGACACTGCCAGGAGTCAGGACCCATGTAGAGGGGTATACCTACTCTTGGGGGGACCCATTCTTCCACTGTTGACTCTTTGAAATTGTTCAAAGAGCTCAGTCAAGCAGTTGGCTTCTTGATCCATGCCCAAGTATACACACTTTAGCTTCACATCGAACTTGGAGGAGGGAGAGACAGCCCCTGAGCTCTGAGAAGTCCCCAGGCAGTCTGTGATTTTCAGGTCTTGGCAAGATGATTATGTGCCATCTTTGTTAAAAAATTCTGAAAAATTTCGAGATGATGGTAGCAGAGGTTTGATACCAGGCAGGGTGAGGACACTGTAGGCTCTGTGTGATTGCACAGATCATGTGCCCACAGAGCAGGTGTCCTGTCTCTGGGTGGAGAGATTCTGCAGGAGCATAGGGATTCTTGCTTTTTTCCACTTCTGTATTTTATGTATATGGGTGCTTTGTCTGCGTGGACATCTGCACACCAGAAGAGGGTATTGGATCTCATGACTCTACGGTTGTAGATGGTTTGAACTGCCATGTGGGTGCTGGGAATTGAACTCAGGACCCCAGGAAGAGCAGCCAGTATGTTTAACTGCTGAGTCATCTCTCCAGTTCTGAAATGTCACTGTCTCAATCTGTGGCTCTCTCCGTCCAGGTATGAAGAGGAAGTCAACAGGCGTACTACTGCAGAGAATGAGTTTGTGGGGGTGAAGAAGGTGAGTGGGTGGAGTAGACCCAGAATCCCTTTGTCTCCCACAGAGGCAGCAGAGTACTGCTGTGGATGGGGCTTACTTCTTTCCTTACATTCTTGGGGGTAAATGTTTGAAGGAAACTGTAACTAACAAGCTAGTTAGTAGTGTGAACTAAAAACGAACATCTCATGTGCAGCACTAATCAAGAATATTTTTAGCCTACACACATACCATACTTTGTTTCTGTTCCCTTTGAAAGCTTAGGTGAGAAGTTTCATCTAGAAGGGCTAGGGGAGGGACAAGCAAGAGAGAGGAGGGCTCAGAGGGAGGCTTGGGTAGAAGGGGACAGAGGTCATTCTCTGGTTTCTCTCTCTTTTAGGATGTAGATGTTGCGTATATGAACAAAGTGGAGCTGCAGGCTAAAGTGGACAGTCTGACAGATGAACTCAACTTTCTGAGGACTCTCTATGACATGGTGATTCTCCAGTTTGCCGCTTAGAGACTGGCCCCTAGCAACCTCACAAGCACAACTTCAGGGGGCAGGTCAAGTGGCAGCATACCCTCAAAGCCACCAACAGGGCTNCCAACTCAGCTCTGCTCCACTCAGGAAATGTCTACATTGCTTTTCTTGCCTGCAGGGTCAGGGTCCCTCTTTTCCCTGAGCTCCACAGTCAGCTACTAAATAACACCCCTCCGCCCTGCGCTCCAAGGAGAAGCCACACTTGGGTTCATGGGCTGATGTTTCCAGGTTGATACATCTTTGCAATTTGCCCTTTTCTTTGAGCCTTGTGGCTGGCATTCTGTAGGCTGTAGCCAGACCTGAAATAAACGCTTAATTTTTCTACTGCCCCATTNTTTAGCATTCTTGGGCATCTCTGCTAGTAGAGAAGTCCCAGTATTATTTGGGATCTGTGACCATCCATGTTTCCCACAGGAGCTGTCCCAGATGCAGAGCCACGTCAGTGACACATCTGTGGTCCTGTCTATGGACAACAACCGCTGCCTGGACCTGGACAGCATCATCTCTGAGGTCAAGGCGCAGTATGAGGACATTGCCCAGAGGAGTAAGGCTGAGGCTGAGGCCCTGTACCAGACCAAGGTAGGACACTTCTCTTCACCCCTTAGGTCATTAACCTCTGATCAGCCTCATCAAAAATTTGCCGACATTTACAAAACCTCGCTGATCTGTCTCCTCTGTCAGCTTGGGGAATTGCAGACCACAGCTGGAAGGCACGGGGATGACCTGAGGAGCACCAAGAGCGAGATCATGGATCTCAACAGGATGATCCAGAGACTTCGAGCAGAGATTGAGAATGTCAAGAAGCAGGTGTGGCCACAGCCTAGCTCCTTTCGTTTTCTCCATTCTTTGGTGGAATCACAGCATCGGAGAGCCTCTGCTGTCCAGCTATTTTTCATGGAGGCTGAGCTTCTTGGAATGCCCCAGTACCCAGCAGGAGGGACAGCTGCAATTCTGATCTGCATTAGTTAATCTGACCACTGCAGTGTTGGCCTTAAGAGTCAGTGGCACTGTGCTATTGAG
>LZPO01030506.1:1898512-1911883 GCA_001675575.1 Neotoma lepida
CCCCCAATAGCTCTCCCTTTCCATCACGACTGAATAGGGCTGACAAGACCAAGATCAATTGCACCAGCCTTATTGGAGAAAAGAGCTATGGTTAATTGCACTGATTCAGCCTATTGCCCCTGCGCTTTTCCNCCTCCTGCTCTGCCTCCAAAGAAGTGTTCAGATTAGTAGCAATCTGAGTCCCCTGGTAACGACCCCACTTTATGTTTTGCTCGAGTAACAGCTCAGAATTGCCACCACCTACACGATATTTCAAAGAGGACATCAGANCCAGGGCTTCTTTGCTGNGCCCAAAGCACTCAGTGCTCTGGACCGCCCCTTAGCATCCTGTATCCTGCAGCTCGCTCAGCTGCTTTGGTTTTGTACATAAGGTGTTTGCGAGTTGTTTGTCTTTTATGGAGCACTCTGAAACTCTCCTATTTCTTTGTTTTGCTGCAATAAACTGCATTTGAAACTCTCAATCCGTTTCAGTCTCTGTTTACGATGGGGTGAAGAGTGAATGATTATCTTGTGTGACTGAAAGACTGCGTGACCAAATGGCTTGTAGGGGAGCTGGGATGAGGGAACTTCCTAGAACCGAGGCAGATCAGGCTGCTTGAATGACGGTGGAACTCCAGGGCACATGGTCTGTCCCAGTAGATGGGCACAGTGGAGGCTCTATTCATGTGAAAAGGCTTTCTTAGCATGAGCAGGTTAGGAAGGGGACCCGCATTAAGAAGATAAGGAAAGAAATGGTTCATGTTGAACAACCAGTGATGAAGGGCTGGCAGCTCCAGCAGCCAAAACTCAAGCTGTGGCCTCAGGAGGGGGGGGTGTCAAGAACCCAGAGGGGTGATGGGGGTCAGAGAAGCAGCCTCCCCTCTTCTCCTTTCTTGCAGACTGACAGCCAAAGCTTTGCCTAATCTAAGAAGTGACATTCTAGGCACACAGGTCAAACTTATGAAGGAGCTGGAGCACAGGCATCTGGACTCAGAGCTGCTTGAGTTGGAATTTTACTAGTTAACTGTAAATGCACAAGTCACAGATCTTAGCTTTGGTTGCTCTGCATTAGGGGTATAAAATGACATCTTCCTCATGGGAGTCATTGTGAAGACTGAANAAGATAAAGAAACAATGNCTCAGCCATAGTGAATGCCTCTCCCCACTTTGATTTTAAAAATTTGCCTATTTGTTTATTCTTCTTCTCTCATATATTAATCCTGACTGCAGTTTCCCCTCCCTTCTCTCCTCCCAGTCCCTCCCCCACTCCCCTCTTCCCCAAATCCACTCCTCCTCTCTTTCCCTTCAGAAAAGAGCAGGCCTTCCTGGGTCTCAACCAAAATATGGCATCACAAGTTGCAGTGAGATTAGACACACACCCTCATATCAAGGCTGGATGAGGCAATCCAGTAGGAGGAAAAGGGTCCCCAAAACAGGCAAAAGAATCAGAGATAGCCCCCACCCCCCGTTCCCACTCTTATGAGTCCCATAAGAATATCAAGCTGCACAATCATAACATACATGCAGAGGACCTAGGTCAGACCCATACAGGCTCCCTGATTCCAGTCTCTATGAGCCCCTATGAGCCCTGGTTAGTTAATTCTGTGGGTTGGAGAACACTCTTCTAATGACTATAATGACAACAATGGCTATGAGCCAGCCACTGTTAACTGCTCGATGAACTCTCAACAGCCCAGTAAATGCTTATTTGAAAGANCTAACAAATTACTACCTTCCTGATGGTTCCAAAAACCATCAAAAAGNCAGTTAACCTCCCTAAATATAGTTTTCTTAGCTTCTAGTTAGAAAGTGTCTTCCTCTCCTCAGGCTCAGCCAGGGCTAAGGAATAAGGAGGGTTCAGATGGTCAGGGGTAATATGTAAATAGCACGGGGGGGAGAGGGGGTACTGTCTCCTTCCTATGTGATCATCTCTTCTGTAGGATCAATTCTTTCAGGTTCTATGTGTCCTGACAATGGAACACAGTGTTCCCTAGGGTGTGCTGACTGCTACACTGTGACCCAGCCATCAGGCAGCTGCTTGCTTTTCCTGCANGCTTGAGCCTTAACTATTCCCCTGCATTGGAAAACCTGTTTAGGTTGGAGCTTGAAAACACTGAGAAGTTAATCCTTTTGCTAAACACGTAGCAACTGGCCCCTGTCCTGAATCAAATTCCTTAAGTTGTCATACAAAACTGGCTAGATTGATCCGCTCCAGGTTGATTTATTGGAGAGGGACAGCCCTCAGCTTGCTGTTACCTGTACCGCAGGATGCTTCTAACCACCTCTCTATATGATTCTTCTTAATAAGTGCTGCAGACTGACCACCCTGGTATGCAGTGTTTCTTTGTGTAGAATGCTGACTGCTCACCACTTGGCATGGCTTGGGCATTCCTTTGTGGAAATTTCCATGCCACCACTTTTGAGGTCACTCCAGCTTTGTGTTCAGCTGGAAGAAATATCTTCACCAGATGTCTTGCTGCCTATACTGATGGGAGAGTTTGAAAAATGTTACGAAGCAATAGGAAGAATGAGGAACTTGAATTTATAGTACCTGTGTCCACTCCACTCTGATACTTAAAGGGCAGGGGAAGAAGAATAACTCACAGCTTCCAGGATGTGCAGACCCTTGAATGAGCTCTTTGGTTATCCTGTGTCTCAGTTGTCTCTTAGGTAAAGTGNATAAGAGAGTCTTTGCTCTAGACACCAAGAGAGTAAAGCATGTAATTGTGACCGTTATACAGAAATAGATGACATTAAAGGGAGTGAGGGAATTGGGGGAGCTGGGTTATGAAGTAAATGACTTGTTGCACAAACANGAGGGCATGAGTTTGAATCCCCAGCACCCACATAAAAGCCAGGTGCAGCAACATGTCTCTGTGACACCAGCTGAGGGGTGGGGAAGAGGTGTGGAGACAGGAGGGTCTCTGAGACTCAGTGGCCAGCTGGCTTGCCAAGTGGGTGAGTTCCAAATTCAGTGAGAGATTCTGTTTCAAAACCTGAGGTGGAGCATGACCTAAGAAGACAGTGTTGACCTCTGGCATCCATAAGTATGCCACATACATGCATGTACGCATGCGCCAACAGGAGCTCATACGCACACAAGACCTACGATCTGAAAAAGGGAATGGCAAAGAAGAAGAAGGTGNCACTCCGCTCAGGGCCTAGGGAGTACTGTAATGCGGTGGAATCCATTTCACCACTGTGTGNAAAGTTGAACCTCCTCCTGACGAATGATCTGTGTGAACTAAACGTCTAAGGAGTGGNTGTGTCACTGAGCATGCATGCATTAGCTTGTGAAGTAACCCATGTTTCCACTAACTGAACTACCAGAGCCACCCTACCTTGTTATCAAGATACCTACATTCATCACAAAAGGTACCTTGGTGTGTGTAGATTTAGAATAACGGGGGCTGGGTGGTTTTGAGGGAATGGCTTATGGTCCTAATAAAAAGAGCTGACCTCTGGGGACAATGGTTACAACACCACCCTTTCAAGGACAGCATTACATTACATTCTTGCAATGTAACTTGTATGTTCTAGACTCTGTTACACTGTCATGTGATGGTGGTGGTGGTGGTGTATGTGTGTGCTCATGTTGGGTGTGTGTATGTGTGGAGGCCAGAGGTTGACATTGATATCTTCCTTGATTAATCATTCTCTATTTTTTGAGACAGGCTCTCTTGGAGAAACTGAAGCTCANTGCTTTGGCTAGGCTGGCCAGCCAATGAATGAGCTCCAAAGATCTGTTAGTCTCTGTCTCCCCAATGNTGAGATTATGGGCGCACACTGCTTTGCCTGGCTTTTATGTCAGTGCTGGAGATCCAAACTCAAGGCTTCAAACTTGTGCAGCNAGTACTTTACCCAGTGAGATATTTTCCCAGCCACTAGGTTATGTTATTATTTATCATATTTCAGTATNTTTCATGTTTGGAATTTGGTNNCTGGATTCAAGACTTCTCAAATAAAAATTTCCTGTGCAAAGAGCCTGATTTAGAAGATAAACCAAGCGTTGGGGACACTTTGCTGGGTGAAACGTGGTTTTTGCTCCCAGAAACCTTAGAAACTTGGGGGGTAGGGAGTATAGAAAANGTATCATTACAATGCCCACGATCCAAGCAATGATAGAGACACAAAGGCACAGAAAATGGCACCCAGATATGAGAGTGATTAAAAGTGATATTGGCAGGGTTTTAAGGGATGCTTGCGAGTTTGTGGGAAAGACAAGACAATTATTTGAAGCAGAGAAAGACACTCCAGGAAGAGGGAATAATCCTTGCAAAGGAAAGGAAGAGAGATTGCACAGAGCATAAAACTAGTGACAAAAAAGAAATCAGAGCGATTCCCAGACCCAACCAAAAAGGGCTCTGTTGGCCCCAAGGAGCTTGGACTGTTGCTGTGGGTAGAAGTTCTCAGATGGAGTTTGGNGACCCATTGGCTTATTACAGGAGATACTCGGCCAGTGGAAGAAAAAGGGATCGCATTGCTGCTGCTAGAACAGGAAATGGAGGAGTAACGGCCTTGTGCCTGGGTTCTCAAAGACATCTGCTCTGCCCAAGGGAGAGCTGGGAATGGNTAGAAACAGCTGTCACAGGCGAGGACTGGGAGAATAATGTGGTCAGATTGGGATTTGAGAAGGATCACCAAGGACTGCCTCAACAGAGACATTTCAGTTTGCACGGCATGAATGGTGGTGGCTCTGTGCTCCTGTCTGAGGAGCACTGGGAGACTCTCCAGTGAACTTAAGGAGTGATAAGTGCTCTGCAAGCTCATCCATCCCACAGTTGATTTTTGAGTACTGGTTAGGCCTGGATGCAGTACTGAGGACACAAATACAGACAGGCACTGTCCTTGGCACTCAGGGAGCTCATTTTGGCAAGCAAAAGCTCCAGGTTTCACATAGTGACACTTTCTCTGGGAGGGAGAGGAGATCAGAATACCATACCTAAAATTCTTTGCTTGTGAGAATGTCAAGAAGATGATTTCCAAAGCTGACCATTTCCTGTGCTGTGTGGATCTCTGTAAGCAGACTCACCTGCCAGTCTCAGGTACGAGTGAGGCAGAGCAGAAATGTCATATCCAAGCCATACTTCTGTAGCTTTAAGACCCCTCATTTGTGAAGTTGTAGCTAAAGAGCACCACTCCTTGGAATGGAATAGACTTTTCCTACATTCTCTATTTCATGGAAAACTTAAACAGACCTCAAAACATGTGTTAGCCACATGGGTTTTGTACTTTGTGAAAGTTCACTAAGCACAATGGACTCTCATGATTTGTACATTTTGAGTAAGAAAAGATTATTAAAGTTTATGTTAAACTGACAATTGATGGAAAGGAACCAAATGACACAGAAATCATAGACATGTATCTGAATTTAATTTTAGAATCTAGATAGTTGTGGAGTAGAGGTGGCTAGAAGCCTGTGAAACACCCATTTTCCCTTTAAAAAAAAAGGAAAGTAAAAGAAAGAAAAGAAAAGAAAAAGATCACTCAGGGTAGACTGGATAGGTCCTTCCTGGACAGGGATAATTGCAAGGGTACAATCAAGAGACATCAGGACAGACACTAAGTTTAGAGATGGCAGAGCCACCAAGAATGAGGATACATATTCCATAGACAATAAGCAGTCAGATCTTAGGGGGCTGATGGAAGACTAGATGCAGGCAGGGCAGTGTGAGGGGGTGAGACTGAGGAAGCNGAGGAAGCTGGCCTCCATGTACCCAGGCTGGGTGACACCAGTGGGTACAGGCAGAGGATGGGGTGGCGATGTAGGAGGTCAGCAGCTGCCTCTTCCCTGGTTCATTTCCTACCAGGGCTACAGATGTAAACCAGAGTCACACATGTCTGGAAAACAGAGTGAATCCTCAGATAACTTGGAAAGAAGGGCTAGTTTGAGGGCCACCGAGAACTTCCAAAGTAAACACTTGCTCAAACGGAGAAAGCTTCAAGGAGTGAGAGTCAGGCTTCTTGAAGGGCTACTCAGCAAAAATCTTGAGGTCTCTAGTGAGACTCCTCAAAAGTCATCATCAAATGTCAGCTGCAACATGTCATCTCTTGGTGGCCTAATGTGGATGGGATACCTGTTAACTTCTCTGAGCAGTCACAGCCAGCAGGAAGGGACTCCACAAATGCAGCTGCATGGTCAGCATTCTCCTGTTCCTTCTCCCCAAATTCCCCTTTTCTCTGGCAGCCACTGCCCCAAGTGTCTCAAATAACCTTCAAAAGGTGTTTAGGTATATCAAAAGAGAATGGGTATATCCAGTTGCTGTCCTTTCTTAGGCTNTGTGCTGCTCTGGACTTCTTTCCTAAACCTACTTGACTGTCTCCACCCTACTGGGATTTGAATACATGCCATACAGCTGATAAGCCTTTTGGAACCTCGCTGTGGCTTCTACCCATAGGTGATAAAGCACAGCCTGGTTTTCATATTTTGTGTGAATTTTCAGATACCTGCAGATACCTCCTTCCTCAGCCTAGACCCAAGTGTCTCCCTCAGAGTCATATAGCTGGAAAGACAGAATCCCTTCCTTAGTCTGTTGACTGAAGAAGCATGGGAATATCTCTGGGCCATTCTTTTTCCTTGAAGGGTCACTATGTTCTAATTGTTGGCCAGTTCCTTCTATAGCTGGCTGGAGTCTTCCCACCCTACAATGATGTAGCTCATCTACCTCTCTAACAGAGCTGAGCCCTTTAACTCCAGAGATGACTGGGTTTCCCACTTCCCTACCCCCACACCAGCTGCCTCCTCTCCCACTACATCAGCCCTGAGACAACCTCCCGGAGACCCTGGAAACACCGCAGTTCTGACAGCCCTCCCCAGACCTATCACCTCTAGCATCCTGATATGGCTTAGCTCAATCCACCATCCAACTCCTTCCTGTGGGTTTTCACTGAGTCAGGGGCTGTTTGCTAGTACTTAGGGAGAAAGAAAGCCAAAAAATGATATGGAAGTGGAGCTTTTGGTATTCTTGGAGGTTTAGGAACTAAAATCCTCCAGAAGCCTTCATTAGAATAAAGATGGAGTGGTCTCATATATCTACATCTATCTATCATCTATCTGTCTATCTATCTGTCTGTCTGTCTGTCTTTCTCTCTCTCTATCTATCTATCTGTCTGTCTCTATCTATCTAGCTATCTGTCTGTCTGTCTATCTATCTATCTATCTATCTATCTATCTATCTATCTATCTATCTATCATCTATCTCAGCATGGGGTATGGGAATATACAACTCAGTAGTAGAGTTTTGCTTAGTGTAGATGAATTTCTTAATGGTCTTATTAAATAAAAACTCAGAGCCAGAAATTGGTTAAAACCTGAGAGAGATCAGAGGAATAGGACAAGCCACCATACAACCTCACCTTACCAACTCTGCAGCTTCCAAAGAGAGAGCTTCTTCCTGTATACTCACGCCTATATGCTTTTCTATTTTGTTCTTTCATTGGCTCTCTCAGCCCAGCTACATCACTTTCTCTTCCTGCCCAGCTCTGTCACTTCCTGTCTGTCTGTACAGACCTCCAGACCTCTATGGTTAGTGCCGGGATTAAAGGAGTGTGTTACCAAACTTGGCTCTGTTCCCTAGTGTGTCCTTGAGCTAGCTCACAGAGATCCAGACAGATCCCTGCCTCCCAAGTGATAGTATTAAAGGTTTGTGCTACTGTTGTCTGACTTCTGTTTAATATAATGGCTGGTTTTTTCCTCTGATCTCCAGGCAAGCTTTATTTATTAAAGCACAAATAAAATATCACCACATTTCAGCACAAATAAAATATTGCCACAGCTTAGCAAGTGTAAGGTCCTATTTTCAATTCCCAGCACTGCAAATAACACAAAGCAAAGAAAAACAAAGAAACAAAAAACCCAACCAACCAACCACCACCACCAACAAAAAAGGCATAAAATCTTAGTTTTATGAATACTAATAAAAGTTTCTTTGGAAAAAGAATATTAGTATTATCATTATTGTTATTTGAGACAGTGCCTCACTCTTTAGCCTAGGCTGGCCTGGAATTACTATATATCCCAGGCTTGCCTTGAACTGGTGGCAATCCTCCTACTTTGGGCTCCCAAGCACTGGCATTACAGACAAGAGCCACCAAGTCTGGCTAAAATATTATTTCCTTGGGTTAGGATTCTAAAGGAATCAGTCTCCTTGATTGATTGATTCCTGTGTTATGACAAAAAAATTAAAGTAAGACCCTGCACTGTCAGGATGAGAAAAGCATAGATACTTTATGATTACACTGACCCAGCTGTGTAAAAGGGCACACAAAAGGAAAAGTTGGTAATACTCTCACACATGTATTTTAAATAAGTTTTTATTAATTCACTGAGAAGTTCATTCATTCAAGTATTTTAATCCTATTTACCTCTCACAGATCCAGCCCCACTCCTACCCCTCCCAACTTATGTCCCCCATCTTTTTTATTTATTTAAAATTTTTAAAAATTAATTTTACATACCAATCACAGATCCCCCTCTCATCCTTCCTTCTGCTCCCTCCCAGCCTTCCCCCACCAATGTCCCCCACCTTTAAAAAATTACCGAGTCTAGTTTGTGCTGCACATATACTCATAGCTATGGGGGTTACCTGCTGAGGGGGCGTGGTCGACCTACTAGGGCCACACCCCTTTGAAGGAAACATTCTTCTTCCCTAGCAGCCATCAGCTGTGAATGGCTTCTAGCCAGGGGTGGGGACATGTGAGCCCTCCACAACTCCATATATTTTCTTATGTAGGATCTTAGGCCAGGTTGCTTTGGAATACAGAAGGAAGTGGTGCTGTGCCCAAATCTGGAATCGCTTTCAACCAGCAGTATATGTGGACTCTCTGTTGGTAATGTTGACATTCTGCGTAACTTCATCATTGATGATGCAAGTTTGCAAAGAGGTAAAAAACTCCANTAAGTTTCCTGTTGAAAGGAAAATGCATTCTTTTCTCTACATAGCAGCTACTTCTGCAACAACTCAGGGTATTGGAAAGTGGCAAAAGCACTTTTCATTTGCATGGGACATGCATTCTGGAAATCAAGCACAATCTGATTCTGATCACCAGTCAGCAACACCCCCATGTCAGAGCGACAATTTAAAGCCCTATCCAGAGCTTTCCAGTAGATCCCTAGGACAGCAATAGTCTTCAGGGTGTGCGTGCATGCGTGCGTTCATGTGTGTGTGTGTGCGTGTGTGTGTGTGTGTGTGTGTGCACGTGTGGGTGTGTTGGAGTGGGGACATTATTAGCGCATTCTGAGATTAACCTAAGGCACATAGTTTCAACTATATTTCCCCTCTTCCTATCTCTCTTGGTTGTGGAAATGTGATATCTCTACCTGAGAGAGACGATGAGACGAATTCTAGAATGTGTAACTTTCTTCATTAGTTTGTTTTATTCGACATTAAAACAGCATATTCTTTTAAAAGAGAGATCATGATTAAAAACAAAACCCAAGGGCCACTCTGCCTACAGACTAAGAAGAAAACAAACAGTTAACTGTGTTCAGGGAGCTGTCACTAAGGAATGGGAAGCCAAAGAGCATGGTGTTATGGAAACCTGGAGGGGAGTGAATTGCAACATGCAGCCAGGAAGAGAAGTCCGTGGGGACCAAGGACTCAAGTTGAGCAGAGCCAGAGCAAGGTCAAGATACAGGTAGGTGGGAGCTATCAGGTAAGCAGCAGAGGCCCTTGCCCTAAAGAAGATGTGGCCTGCAGGCAGCTACAGTTGGAAGACACAAATGTGGTCTATAAAATGGCTCTCTAAAACAAAGATTGGCTGGATCCTTGTGCCAGACAGGAGGGAGAGGAAAGATGCCCACAAGACATTTGGGTGGTGCCAGTAATTTTTAGTTCTTTGTTGAAAGGATGGATACCCATGATGCCCTGCACTGCTCTGTGTCACTGTTCTCACTCCTCCCATATCTGCTGAAGGACACCTGACACTCCCTGCCAATCCATTATCAGAAAAATAGCACAGTCTTAGTCAACTTGTGACCTTCCCAGGTTCATCCAGAGGTGTTCCCACCCCTCCCAGGGCCCCACACCCAGTTTCCAATCTGTCAATAGGCNCTTCTTGTTCTGTCTAGGCAGTGTGGAGTGTCCTCTGCTGGTACAGAGGTGTTGTTACACACAGACGCTGCTGCCTGGACTAGCTGCGCAAGGCAGAGCCTTCTGGGCACAGGGAGGGAAGATGCTGTGGTTGGAACAGCTCAGGAAGATTCTTGGCAGTGTTAGCAGGAAAAGCAATTTCCTTGGTTCTGCTCATTGGTTGTGAAGATGTGGGGAAGCAGTTAGATCCTTCTTGGTATGGGGATTCTCTGGCAGTAGGTCTTATCCCTGGAGACTGGGCTCAGTCCTGAGCACTTGGGAGGTTTAAGAAATCTAATGAGGTGACTGAAGTGATAGCACAGCAGTTAAGAGCACTGGCTGCTCTTCCAGAGGACCCAGGTTCAATTCCCAGCACCCACATGGCAGCTCACAACTGTGTGTGACTCCAGCTCCAGAGGATCTGACATCCTCACAGAGACATGAATGCAGGCAAAACACCAATGCACTTGAAAAAAAAATAAAAGAAATCCACTGAGAGCTCAAGTGTTCAGAGGCCAGAAATGGAGCAGAAGGGGACTTGAAAGATCAGAGATGGCAATGGAGGTGGTGATGGAGGGTGGGGTGTGATGGCCACTTTGGGTGAAGATGAACCACACCACTCTTGCATGGAAGAGGGTCAGGCTTCTTAGGAATTATAGGGTCACTCTAAAGAACATTCACCCAGACCCAACTGTCTGCATGGCAGGGCCTGTCCTGTGAGAATGAGTTAAGCTCCATTAGAGTCNCTGAATGGAGGCGACTCCAGCTAGGGGGTGCTATAGAGAGAACTCAAGCCTTGGGTAGGAGGTAGATCACTTCCCATTGTGAGATCCTATGTCTGTGTCTGTTCCCCACTCTCTTCCTATGTCTTCTAGATTCTTTCTTTCCTGTTCCAGATAGTCTCAGGTTCCTAGACTGAACTTCTAGAATATTTTGACCATCTATTTTAAAAAGTATAAAGGNATGGATTTGGCTTGGGCTACTTCNTAGTCTTTTTAGAGAACATTTCTGCTTGTTCNGTTAAACAAAAAAAGCTAGGGGCTGGAGAGATGGCTCAGTGGTTAAGAGCNCTGGCTGCTCTTGCAGAGGACCTGAGTTCAGTTCCCAGCACCCACATGGCNGCTCACAACTGTCTGTAACTCTAGTTCCAGGGGATCCAGTGTCCTCTTCTGGCCTCCATGGACACCAGGCATGGGCCTATGGCCTATCCATACATATGTGCAGACAAATATTTATGCTCATAAACTAGAAATATAGAACTCTTGTTAAAAAGAGATCAGTTTTTGGCCTGGTTTAATTTTGCTCAGGTTCCTGGTACACNTACAGTGTGGCTCAAAAGCTTGTAGATGGGACTATAAAGAAGCCGAGGACAGCGAGGGGCTGTCCCTCCACTGCCACGCTCTTCTCTGTAGCTGTAGAAATGGTCTAGCCATCNCACCAGGATATTTACAGGGAATGGAAATAGTTCATTTGAGGTCATTAGGGCCTATTGTTTATCCTCAATCTAATAATTTCACAAACAATATAATAGCAATATGAAAGGAGATAGGAATGAGAAGTCACCTCTACGAGAAATGATGGCTTCCAAGTTTGTTCTTGACTCTGTGNCTGGAACTGCAAAGTATGTACAGTTATTAGGAAGTTTAAAATAGACATTTTTCAGCCAGGCCTGGTAGAACAGGTGTAATCCCAGCTGCTCCAGAGGCAGAGGCAGGAGGATCCCAAGTTCAAGGCCAGCCCAGGCAACTTAGTAAAACAGCAAGCTGAGAGCTGGGGCGGCAAAGCTCTTGCCTGACATGCGTGAGGTGCTATTCTATTCCTAGTACTTAAAAAAAACAACATTTGGGAGCTATAGAGATGACTCAGTGGTTAAGAGCACTGGCTGCTCTTCCAGAGGATTCAAGTTCAATTCCCAGCACCCACATGTTGGCTCACAGTCACCTGTAACTCCAGCCCCAGGGGACCCAATGCCTTCTTCTGGCCTCTCTGGACCAGGCCTGCACATAGTGTATAGACATAATACACAGGCAGAGCACTCACACACATTAAGTGAAATAAAGTAAATGTAAAGAATTTAATAATGACATTTTATTCAAAGCCCAAACAAATGCCACAATTTCTGGGAGAGCATGATAAGAGAGCATCCTTCATGTTTCATTTTAACCTGTCCATATCCCATTGTTGGAGATATGATGTGCCNCTGTCACCTGAGATTTGGGAGGCCCTAGTGGGTGGCAGGGTCATCCTTTATTTATTTCTGACTCTTTTAAAATAGGTTTAACATCACTAAGGTGCATCATATGGGGTCTTTAATTTTGGGTCTTCAAACTGCTTCAGGTACAGAAGTGCGTCTTCGTGAAGCGTGCTCCAAGATCTACAACACTTTCACTGGCTTTGCTTGCTGTCTAGCAGGTGCCAGGACAGTGTTTCCTGTGCAGGGCTGGGCTTGGGGTTGTACNGGAAGGGAAGGGAAGGGAGCCTGGCAGGAGAAACAAAGACATTTGTACTTTGGAGAGGTCCCTGGTGCCATTCCTGGGGGTGGCAGACACAGCAAGGAGAGGGACCTAGTCATCTCTCTAGAAAGACCACAGAGAGCTAATACTTCCTGAAATCAGGGATCAGGGTGGGGGGTTGGGGGTGTGCAGTAAGCTACAGAATCACTTACTAGTGGGGAATTTGCCATGGGCAAAG
Organism: Neotoma lepida; assembly: GCA_001675575.1. Classification (NCBI taxonomy): domain Eukaryota; kingdom Metazoa; phylum Chordata; class Mammalia; order Rodentia; family Cricetidae; genus Neotoma; species Neotoma lepida. The sequence continues at coordinate 1,911,253 of LZPO01030506.1, forward strand.
TGGGTGCTGCACTGTTAGGAGATCTGGATAGGGAAAGCTGTGTCAGTGTTGTGTGATAGACTTTCTCTGAAGAGACACTACACACACACACACACACACACACACACACACACACACACTTGCAACACACATACAATCACACTCATGCACACACTGACACAAATTCATACACTTACATACCCCCACACATTTGCACACATTTGCACATACTCAAACACATGCACACTCACAATACACTTTCAAACTCACTCATACACACACTCAAACACACACAGACACCCTCACAAACACTCAAACACAACATACTCAAATAGACACACACACACACACACACTCACATAAAATCACACTCATTCATACACTGACACAAACTCATACACTTATGTACACTCACACATTCACACACACTTGCACACACTCAAACACATGCACACTCACACATACACTCTCATACTCACTCATACACACACTCAAACACACACAGACATCCTCACAAACACTCAAACACAACATACTCAAATAGACACTCACACACATACACTTACACACTACAACACAATCACATACACTTACACATGATCTCATACACACTCAAACACTCACACACATATTCACATACTCACACACACAA
>LZPO01030506.1:1918997-1931351 GCA_001675575.1 Neotoma lepida
ACACACAGACACACACACACAGACACACACACACACACTCACACAGAAGGAAGTACCAATCCAATGAGAGGACTTTCAGGTCCCACCAAGGATGCCAAGGAGGAGTAGAGTGGCTGCTTCAGCCAGCTGTCTCCTGCTCTGCTCCTGGGAGATAGTAGCTCTAGAGCTGTCTCTGCTGTGGTGTGGGAGGGGTCTGGGGAGACCTGCTTGGTGAAGCCAGGCCCTCCTTTCTGCTTCCCAGCATCTCTACCCAGCAGGGCAATGATAACGTATGTTGGCAATGATCTGGCTTCATGGATTTGCCTGGACAAGCCTGCTATAACATCTTCATCGTAAAATTCTNACATTATAATTTTTCTTACTACAGAGGCATTATTTCTGCTTGACAGTGAATGGCTGGCATGGAGGCAAACCTTCTGCAGTGAGGATTCTGTTCAGACATTTGATGACACCTGCATCGTTGGGTCTTCCTCAATGTGGGAGACACAGCACAGAGGCATGCAGCCCCAAACAAGGCAGGGTCGAGGTGAGCGGTGGACACAGTTTAGGTNCTGGTGTCTGAGGGAGGAGAGGGCTTGGAGATAATTACACATGGCCGGNGACTCCAATCTTTTAGAGATTTCTTTAAAGTATTCATGCATGGTGGGTGTGGTACCCCAGAAGAGAAGAAGTCCCCACCTGCCCTGGTGCCTGGAAGGAGGATGCTGAGGGACGAGGAGAGAGTAGAGCTGCAGAGCTGGGCCACAGTCGTTCAACTCCATTTTGGGGGCAAAAAGGAGTTTCAGAGAGATATCTATATGTGGGTCTGCTCTAGACAGCTATGAAGGATCAGGGATGACCTTCCCCAGGAGCTCAGATTGGGAGCATCAAATACAAGGAAGCTTGTCTGTTCAGATCCTAATTGTCCACCCCACAGGCAAAACCCGGTCACCAGCTGGTGACATCTGACTACTCTCCCTCTCTGCTCTGNAGGGCTCCTGCATTCCACCTTTTCTTTGAACTTGCCTGAGAATGGCTGGAATCAGGGATTGCATTGCATGTTTTGTCCCTAGGCTCCCCAAGAGCTGCCTCAGCCCTCAAAAGGGCTCATCTCTGGAAGTTCTTGAAGCATGGTTGGTATCTGAACCCCTTGGGTCTGGAGTCCAGCACCCATATTTCACAGAGGAGAAACCCAAAGCCCAGAATGGCTAGGGNTTGGGCCCAGTCACGAGTCAGCAGACCCAGGTCCTGTGACACTTTCTCCAAGTGTCTCCCCAGTGTCACTAAGCCCTTCAGTCCACAGGCAATGAATGGGGCAGAGTGAGGTGCNGTGTAAGGTGGCACATCTGCCTTCTGGTCCAAGGACTTGACCTTTGTTCTAATACTCTTCCTGGGTTACCACACAGCTTCCCTGGTAAGTCTGCTAGCCAGAGGTGAACACACTTCTCTNAATACCAATGGGCTGTGAAGTGTGCCCAAAGCTCATAAAAATATAATTTGNGTCATAAATTTAATACAGCCTGGGTGAATGATTGTACTAGCTCTATTTTTAACTGCTTAATTAGCAATGGTTTCATTTAATTTTTGTTTTGTTTCATTTTGGATTTAAAAGGTTTTTAAAGACGAATTCTCAAGATCCNTTGTTCTTGATGTCAAGAAATGAAAAGCCATTCAAAGAGTTCTGAACAGTTGCCTTTCCCCAAATCCTTACAGCAAAAATCTCACCCAGGATGAAGCCTGTGGCTGTTCTGAATGGTTTATAAAAAGTTTATTGCTAGACTAAGCAGCAGGGATTGCTTGAATTTAGACTTNTAAAATAAAACTTGTTTTAATGCACATTTTGATTCGTTTTTTTGGAGGGGGAGAGGGCATCGCTCCACCAGCCTCCGCCTACAATTATCCCCATGAAGGCAATACAGAAACTCTGACAAGAAGAAGGAGCTCTTCCCACTGGTGTTAGAGGGGAGGGGAGGCCAGGTATGAACTATGACCATGAGTGGTGGCAGTATGGTATGGGATTGGTAGGTCCCCACTTTTAGGGGGCTGAGTGAGAAGGGGGCAACACTNAACATGGAAGACCCCTGGAGTCTCTAAACCATAAGGACAGCATGAACCCACGGCTGTGATGACACTCCCCTTTGGATCCTGATTAGGGTGGGGTATCAGATGACCTGGTTCTTCCAGGTTTGAGTGGCTCTGTAGGAAATGGACAGAAGTAAGTGCCCAGATCTGGCAGGGGAGAATGTGGCTCAGGGAGACTGTACGGCTGGAAGGAGGGTTAGGGCTGGAACAGCAGTGCTGTCCATGGACGACCCTTTGTAGTTTTCTCTGTGTGAATGAAGGCATGGGACCACACATACATACCACATTGTAGCATGGTAGCCAACAGGGCACAGGTCTCCATGAACCTCTAGGATGCCTGCACAAGAAGCTGAGATGATGCAGCTGCAGATCCGCCATGTAGAGAACAAATCCACCATACGGGATACGTGTTCTGGGCCAGAAAGCTGGGCATGGCAGTACACGTCTATAATCCTCACAGTTGGAAGCCTAGAGCAGGAAGACCTTGAGCTCAGTGCTAGCCTGGGTTATGAGACCCCATTTCAAACACTCAAACACACANACACACTCACAATTAAAATTAAGTTACATATGTCATATATGTCCACAGCAAAAGGGAAAGGAAGTGACAGTCACTCATTACCAAGTTCTATGCTGGTGTTTTTCTTCATTGGTTTATTGATTTGTTTTTCACCAATACTGCATCCCACAAACGTGTGACAGATGCCTGCTGGCCACTGGGCCTGCCTCTGTCCTCTTGTCCCTCTGCTACTGAAACTTGCACACCCTGCTTTTTCCAGAAGCCTGGCATGTGTGTCCTGGAATGTCCTCATTCTGGGACTGTCCTGCAGAGGAAGGGAACTTCCAGTTAGCCTTTCCAGTAACAGCAGGTTTGACTAGGGCCTCTTAAAATCAGCAGCCCCAAGTTTTTCTTTCAGAAAATGGGAGCGAACAGAGCCCAAACTACTAAAGAAATGAACAGGTTAGGTAAGACATGAAGGGGAGGCTAGAGTTGGGATGGGGAACTGGGTCAGGGGCTGGGACTTGGACTGAGTAAGCAGTTTAGAATAATCGTTTACAAAGAGAGGCCCTGGAGGAAGAAGTTGAGCAAGTGGCTCCTGCTGGGAGCCTGCCAGGCTCTGTCCCACCTTTCCTTGCAGCCACTGGCTCTGTGATGGTGCTCTTTGCAGCGGTGTCTTGGTGCTCTGATGGAAACAGAAGGGGGCTGCAGGCAGTGCAGGCATACTGGCCACCGTGGGACATGACTGGCTCCACTCTGGGTTTTTGCCACTTTCAGCAATCAGGGGCTGGAGGAGGAGGGCTGTGGTTTGTTTTATTTTTGCTTTTAAAAACCCAAACACTTGTTTAGTATCCNGAGAGCGTCTGGGTATTTGTTCTGTTCAGCTAATGCACAGACGTTGGGAAAGGGAGATGAGCTTGTTCGGAGTTAGGAAGAGGGAACCCTGCTAGAGAGACACAGAAACCTGTGACCATTCCCAGATCTTCAGGGACTATACAGGGGAAGCCGAAAAGACTCAGGCAAGGTCACCACTGTAGTCCTGCACCAGGGCCAGCCTGCAGTCCCAAACCAAACCTGAGAAATGAGTTTTTGGTCACAGGCTTATTCCTGGGGTGACCACACTGGGAGATGGATGTTTCTGGTAAAGATGAATATGACCTTGGCTCTTCTCTGTGTAAGTCTAGGGACAAGTTCATTACAACATGAGGAAGTCTGTGCTGAGGAGCCTGTAAGGAACATGCAGCTAAGGCGGTGTGGAGTGGAAGATTTTTCCCTGCTGTCAGCACCCACCTCTGCTTAAACTGTGGACTAGAGGACTGACGGACTCTCCCTCTGCTTACCACCAGGGGCTGGGTGTTCTGCCCCGCTGGCCAGCAGACAGNCTTTTGCAAACCCCTGAGAAGCGCTAGGGCTTGGTCTTGCTGGCAGCAGGAAGGGGTTCGAGCCCCAGGATTCCCGCTCTGTTTTGAGGGACAAAAGCTGTCCTTTTCACAAGGAGGCTAAGGTCCTTGTAGCACAGTGAGGATCTAGGATAAAGGCTCCCATGGACATGAACGTCCAACCATAGCCAGACCAAGAGTCTTAATTCCCATCTCACCCCCTTTAATAATGCAAAGNGTGCTATATTTAAAAGTAAAAAAGGTGAAATTAGAAAAACACACATATAGAAATAAAATCTTACATATTAGCTGAGTTCCATTACTTCTAACCTCCACTTTTCAATAGAGAAAGAGAATTCTCCTTCTACTTGGTTTTCAGACACCACAGACTGGGTCTAGAAGGGGCAGGTGCTCAGTGGAGATTGGTGAGAGCAAAATTAAAATATTTATGTTGACCGAGTGCTGGGCACAAAACTAGGACACAGCAAATGCTCCCTGAGTGTTTATTCCTTTTCTTCACTTAGGGATTAAGACCCTCTGAAGCTGGCATGGCCTCAGCAGAGTCATACATGGAGTAATGGACAATTAGGGCGTTGCTTAGATATCCATAGATAATGACACATTTGGCTTTGGAGTGAGACTCTAAAGCTTTTAGCTCTATAGNTGATTTGCATGATTGTAATTATATAAGCTGGATTGGAAAAAAATCGAGGAGACTCTTGGACTGCTTTGTTCAGCATTCTTTTACTGCAAATCAAATAGCTCAACAAGTTTCCTGTTCCTTATCTCTGTTCCCACCCCTGCCGTGTAGTTACCACATAGGGCCGGAAAGGGGGAGAACAAGAGGGTTAAATAAAATTCACTGGNTTTCAGTTATTAACTAGCAATTATATCCTGCACACATATACTTCTTCTTCCTCCTCTGCCTCCTTCTTCTATTCCTGTTCCTCCCCCTCTTCTCCCCTCTCCCTTTTTTCTCCCTCCTCCCCTCGCTTTCTATAGCTGAGGAAACTGAGCAACTGGGGCTCACAGAACAGGAGTTATACAATGCCATTTCTCTCAAACAGTGAAAGTGTGACCATTAGAAGAGAGACTGGCACACTAAGGCTGAAGGGAAAAGAAAATATCTTTGTCTCACTCAAAATAACAGCGTTTAACATTTACGATAGCATAGTTACCAAAACATTGCATCATTGCATATCAGTTTTCTACTCCATAGCTAAGACAAGGAAGCCACAAACTTTAATTCAAGGTCATATAGCCAATAAATGGCCACACTGGGATCTAAACCTAGAACCTCTGACTTGGAGTGGGTTCTGTTTCTCTGCAGCGTCTGTCCTGCATGGGTAGCCACTTGAACAGGACAGCCTGCTCGGATCTGATGTGAATGTGTTGTGCAGCTGATGACCCTGCATAGGCAGACTGGCTGGGTTTCCCAAAGCTCACCCATCTTTGAACGTCAGTGAAGAGCCTGCCTTCTCACTGCCTTCCGAATCACAAGGCAGTGCGTGGTTTCTGAGCAAGAGTTAGTCCACACTTGGATCTCAAAGCTATGTGGTCTTTGTAACACTTTCACACGCGCTCTGAGTCACACAGACTTAAGAACAGAACTCCTTCTCCTTTCACCTGTCATCCCCTCCNCTCTCAGGCAGAAAGCAATAGAGTTGATGGTCGTCAAACTTTGTGGTGACAGGGCTGAAAAGGATCCCTTCCCTAATGCTTGGCCATNTGTATGTTTGATGTGGCCTGGGAAGAAGGGACCGAGAGACTGAGAAATGGCTACATTGTTGCAGCATGGCAGGCCAGTTTCTCTCTATAGGCAAAGGCTGATTCTCCACCAGAGCCACTGTATATAGAGACCACCTTCTCCCCTCTTGGGGCTATAGAGCTGGAAAGCTGAAGTGCATGCTCTCAGAGTCTCAAATCCCACCTTCCTTCCCTGGTAAGCTAGATTGTAAGCCCACACAGGCATGGGTGNTGACCAGCTTCCCCTGGGTCAATGCAGAACAGGGAGCAGCATTTTGCAGGACATTTTTTTTCCAAGTTGAGAAACCCAAATCCTAATCTCCTCTTCTGATGATTTTACAAAAATCAAATTGCGTGACAGATGTGCAGATAAACAGGAGTTCGCAATCGAAGCAGGTTCTGGAATGGAGNTGATTAGTAGATGTTTTAATGGCCATTAGGTTGATAATCACTCACTGAGAATAGCTTCCAGGCAGACCAAACCCATGCATAAGTGGGCCCACACCCAAGCTCACCAACACCTAGATGGCAGGTATATAAGGGGACCCTGTGAGTCTCCCAACAGCACAGTTCAGTCTCCAGTCTTGGACCTGCTTGGATCTTCTACTTTCCTTACTGCACACACACANAAAAAAATCATGAGTTGTCAGATCTCATGCAAGTCTCGAAGAGGAGGAGGCGGAGGAGGCGGTGGATTCCGTGGCTTCAGTAGTGGTTCAGCTGTGGTCTCTGGAGGGAGCCGGAGATCGACCAGCGGTTTCTCCTGCTTGAGCCGCCATGGTGGTGGCAGAGGAGGATCTGGTGGAGGTGGCTTTGGCAGTCAGAGTCTTGTTGGCCTTGGAGGGCACAAGAGCATCTCTATTAGCGTGGCTGGCTACGGCAGTGGATTTGGTGGCAGAGGTGGCAGTGGCTTTGGAGGCGGCAGCAGCTTTGGAGGCGGCAGCAGCTTTGGAGGCGGCGGTGGCTTCGGAGGTGGCTCTGGCTTTGGAGGAGGCAGAGGATTTGGAGGAGGCAGTGGCTTCGGAGGTGGCTCTGGCTTCGGCGGTGGCAGTGGATTCGGAGGTGGTGGATTTGGTGGAGGCGGCATTGGTGGAGGCATCCATGAAGTCTCCATCAACCAGAGCCTCTTGCAGCCTCTTGATGTCAAAGTAGACCCAGAGATCCAGAACGTGAAGTCTCAGGAACGGGAACAGATTAAAACTCTCAACAACAAATTTGCCTCTTTCATTGACAAGGTGAGTGGNAGAGGCCGCGCCTTCTGGGATGAGATGCTGGGCTGCTGCGCTTGTGGTGCTGGGTGAAANGGAAAGGATGGACTGTCAGGAGTCATTGATGTGGCCACCAAGGCCAGAGGCCTTTGCAAATTTCAAATGGGAGNGATGCTGAATTTGGGGCCTATACATTCTACAGCAGTGTCTTTGCATTTTATTTTTCAGTCCAAATATATACTATTTATAGAAAATTTTGCTGTCATAGAAAAGTTGAAATAGGCAAGTAGTAACAGAGCATGTCGGGCCAGGTGGCAGCAGGATTGGAAGGTGGTACTGAGAAAGGGTAGTTTTTGTCTCTCCTGAGTGTTATTAGTCTAATAAATTCCAGGAATCTGTACTTGAAATATGTTTGGGGATGAATAGAATTCTGGCCCTCAAGAGAACCATTCTCATTTTGGTNATCCATAAAGTCTTTATTGGTGTCNCTTTGAGGTGTTCCTGTCTTGGTTCCTCTGCCTTGAATTAGACAGGAATTTACAAGTTTCTTAAAACTCGGGCAGAGGAGCCCTGCCCACCCCTCAGGACTCTCCAATTTGGTGCCATCTGCTACTGGGCCAGCAGATGCCCGTTTTCTGTTTTCTCCAGAATTTATGGGACCTTGGCAGAGTACTAGAATAGGGGAGGGAAATGCCTAGAGTCTAGAGAGCAGCTGTGAACAAAATCATGATCATGAAGTAGGAGAGTTCTGAGAGCCGAGCAGGACAGACAGACTCAGTGTCAGAAGTCTATACACCCTTTCCATGCTGAGAGAAGTGCAGGACAGACAGACTCAGTGTCAGAAGTCTCTACACCCTTTCCATGCTGAGAGCAGAGCAGGACAGATGCAGCATCAGAAGTCTCTATACCCTTTCCATGTGTGACATCAGGGGCCTCAGAAACCCTGTCTGGTGTTTTCTAGGCTCCCCTTGGATGGTGAGGGCAAAGTATTGTGACTTCTACATCTCCTGGAGCAGCACCAGAGGTTCTTGGGGAAAAGAGTGGCTCAATGAGGTGACAGGGAGTCTGGACCCTTATGTATTCTCCCTCTGACCACTGTAGGTTCGATTCCTGGAGCAGCAGAACCAGGTGTTGCAGACCAAATGGGAACTTCTGCAGCAGCTGGATGTGGGCACCCGCACTACCAACCTGGACCCCATCTTCCAGGCCTATATTAGCATGCTCAAGAAACGAGTGGACAGTCTTTCCGCAGAAAGAACCTCGCAGGATTCAGACTTGAACAACATGCAGGATCTTGTGGAAGACTTTAAGAAGAAGTAGGTGACTGAGGAAACCCTGAGTGGAGATGGAGTTTTGACTAAAGCCATCCACTCCCTGATCTCATGCTGGTGCACTAGGATGGTGTGGAGGGGCATCTTTGTTGGCTACAAAGAAGGCAGGGTTTTGGAGCTTGTACATGCTTGAGTTAATGAATAGAAAGCTACTTTCATTTTGAACTTTCATAGTTTTAGCATTTAAAGAGAGTTTAATTTTCCAGTAGAAAAAGGGAAAGAGGGGAGTNGGCCAACCAGAACCGGTCTAACTGCTGTTGTCTCTTGGGGACTCAACAGGTACGAGGATGAAATCAACAAACGCACATCGGCGGAGAATGAGTTTGTGACAATTAAAAAGGTGAGCAAGAGAATACCCTGGGCAGGGTAGGAATAGANCTGCCTGACACCTCACTGTGTCTAGAGGGACAGCCAGAAAACCACTGTGAGTGCACACACAGAGCCAGCAACAGGGTGGGGCACATCAGGAGCTGGTTTTCTTGAGAAGAACAGGGTCTCTGTGTGCTAACTTCCGTAAGTGATTTTCCAATTTGCCTACTGTATTGGGAGAGCATCACCATCGACCATCGATGACATCATGACACCCACTTAAGGAGTGTCATGAAAAAATGCCCACAGAAAAAAAGCAATTTATTCTTCTAAAAAGCAGAAGAGGAATGGGACTCTAGAATGACTGTTTACTGATGAATTATGCTGATAAAGGTTTGAGCTAGAAAACTACAATGTGTTAGCCTAGGTCCTGCAAGGGTTCTAGAGAATAATTCAGGTAATTCAGGAGANTTTGGATGGACAAATAGGATGGAAGGCATGAAGACTGGAATGTTTGGCCCATTGCAAGCTATCATGATGCTGGGATATGTGAGGAGTTGCTCTGAGCATGGCGCTCCCTACAGAGGTAGTTTGTATGCTAAATGAGGGTCTGTGGAGATAAAGGTTCATCTGGAAGTGCCCTGGGATGCTAGAGGCAGCTAACTAATAGGCTCTAGGTGGAGGCAGCAGAGAGAATATGGGACCCACTCANGGAGCCATTCCAGGTGGGTCATATGAGTTGACTGAGAGGCCTCTAACTTCTCTGCAGGATGTGGATGGCTGCTACATGGACAAGACAGAGCTGCAGGCCAAGGTGGACATACTGACACAGGAAGTCGATTTCCTGAGAACACTCTATGACATGGTAAAGGAAGCTGTCCCCAACAGACCCTGACTTCCCACCTTTCTCACTAAAGAAAAGTCCTTTCCACTTGTTGAAAAGTGCNGGAATGGGATTGTTGATTGGCTGACTTCAATGCAGTGAGACCATTGCAGTCCTCTAAGGGGTTTTCCCTAGAGCANGGTTAGGGGAGAGGGATTTCTTCTTCTGATGTCACATGAGGTTTAGAAACACCAGGTCAGCTTCCCTTACCTCNATCCCCTGCATGTCCAGNTCCCTTTGGAAGAGACCTTCCTTGTGCCCANGTGCCCATTATACTCCAGAGGTTAAAATTCATCTTGCCTCCTGTTCACTCCCCACTCTACTTTTGAGATAGGAAGGAAATTTAAAGGAATCTGGCATGGACTAGGTTCTTCCTGGGCTACTGGCATGGTAATGAAGGCGTTTTACCAGGATGCCCATCAACACCTTTCTGCCATCATNTCCATCCTGAGGATAGCCCTGTGGGCATACCACGTTTCATCCCACCCAAGGCATGCCTAGTCTGAGAGTNTACATTTCCTCAATGTCAGGGAAGGGAGGCCTCTTCCTCTCTGTGGCTGTGGGCAGAACATTATGGCTAATCAGTGTGTGTATGTGTGTTGTAGGAACTGTCCCAGCTACAACAGACTGTCACTGACACCAATGTCATCTTGTCCATGGACAACAACCGGACCCTTGACCTAGACAGCATCATTGCTGAGGTTCAGAATCAATATGAAATCATTGCCCAGAAGAGCAAGACTGAGACAGAGGAGCTGTACCACAGCAAGGCAAGTCCTGGGGATGCAGAGGGAGCCNCAACTGGGCCTCACCCCTATCTGGGTCATGTCCAGGAAGGGCATCGGAGCGTTTGTCTAATGGAAGTTGAACATCATTCCTAAGACAGTACAGAGAATGACACTAAACCCTCAGGNGCATGTGANACTGTTTCTTAGGTTGGTTGACCATCCCTGGCCTGTCACTGGCCTCCTTTAGCTCGGGCTAAGCCTTCCTCAGACAGGACTTCCCTGTGAACTGTCTCCCTTTTCTTTCATCAGTATGAAGAACTGCAGGTCACTGCTGTGAAACATGGGGACAGCTTGAAAGAGATTAAGATGGAGATGAGTGAGTTGAACCGCACAATCCAAAGGCTGCAAGGGGAGATATCACACGTGAAGAAGCAGGTAAGGCCTGGGGCTCAGGGAGGGTCCCGCCTCTGTCATCCACCCCAAGTATAGGAGAGAGATTGAAGGACAGAAGAGAAACAGAAGTTTACACCAATCCCAATTCCCTACGGATCAATGCTATTTAAGACCTTTAGAGTAGTTCAAGACACATTCTGAAGTGAAGATTAGCAAAGGGAAAGAATTGCTTGACTTAAAGGGAGTAACAGCAAATAAAGCAAGATCTTGTTTGGCTTGCTGTGATTGGAGACCTAGCTTCCTGTTCCATCACAGCACAGCCCCTAGACAGCAGCTGTGATAACTGTGTTCACAGTGGGGCAATGAGTGGGAGGAAGCTGGTCCATGTNGGACATTGGCTTTGGAGCCGATTGCTGGGGCAGAGTCTGCTTAATAGGTAGCAGAAGTTCTGCAGAATAGAGTTTCTTCGTTTGCACATAGAACAGGATGGATGATGTGTTAGGAGGGTCGAGGGCATTGCAGGGAAAGCCTATGGGTTCAGTCAAAGGGATACAGGAGGAAGTCAGCTCAGGGACAGCAGCTACAAGTCACAGCACAGTTGTCTGCAACATCCGTTAACTCCAAAGTGTGTGTGTGGGGTCCCCAAGACTTTCAGGGTCAGTGATTCTGGTCTCCCACACCGAGGGTCTTGTTCTTCATCCTCTCCATCAGGCTGACCNTACTCTGTAAAACAGAGGCCTTCTCTTCTTTTCTCATAGTGTAAGAGTGTACAAGAGTCCATTGCAGATGCAGAGCAGCGGGGAGAGCATGCCATCAAAGATGCCAGGACAAAGCTCACTGACCTGGAAGAGGCCATGCAGCAGGCCCGAGAGAACCTGGCCAAGTTGCTTCGGGACTACCAGGAGCTCATGAACACCAAGCTGGCCCTGGACGTGGAGATCGCCACCTACCGCAAGCTGCTGGAGGGAGAGGAGTGCAGGTGAGGAGCATCACTACAGAGGGTGTCATGGTGTACATTCTCCTGTCTCCTGGAGCCAGGGCAGGAGTGAAGGGAGAGAAAGCTGAGGACTAGGCAGGGCCTCTGGCTAGTGAGATTAGCATCAATACGCTTCTCCAAGCAGACATTCAGGATGAGAGCAATAACATTGTTCTCTTACCAGTAGAGAATGGCAAACAGGTCCTGTTACAAGACATTAAACTAGGTGATAATTTAAACATCCTAGTCTTCTTTAAAAGAGAAAACAAAATGAATGACATGAACATAGGTAGACAGACTGACAAGTTTATCTCTAAGTCTGTAGGGTGACTAGCTTCCTTCCCCTCCATGGTTTGGTCCAGAATGGGGAGATGGCCTCAAATGCNTTGGAGGGACACACTTTGNTCTTTTAAGGCCTCTAGCTAGTATAACAAAAGAACTGCCTTTCTAAGCTACTGTTCTGTACTTGTCTGAAAGGTAATGCCTCCTGTTCCCATGAAGAAGCTGGCAGGCACCGGAATCTGGGCTGGAACAGCCAAGGTTTCAGTAGAAACAGGAGGCAGGGACCCNGGAAGGGTAGGCAGCTTTGCAGAGTTTCACTTCCTTCTGCTGAATGTTCATGGCNCAGCCTCGTTTTGAAATGTTGGGTGTGGCATGGATTCTGGATTGCAGATTCCCTGAGGTGGCTGTCAATACAATGTGGGGTACCCAGTCAGAAGTAACTGGGGCTTTCAGCTGCTCGAGATCTATAACAGATGTTTTTGATTGAAGCNAGATCTCGGGATGGATTGAGATCCAGGCTATAGATACGCATGGGGTCTGTCTGTCACCACCTCTGTCA
>LZPO01030506.1:1949543-1966339 GCA_001675575.1 Neotoma lepida
GGTAGAGAGCTCTGAAGTGCACTTGGGGGAGGGGAAATGTGAGTAGTTGGCATCTCAGCTCTGTTATTATGGTGAATCACAGGTCTCTTCAGTGTGATCTGGGATCAGGCAACCCCCACTTTTTCATTCAAGTCCACCTCCAAGGATGAAGAGGGCGTTGCTATCCTTCACATCTTAGCTCCCCCGATGGGTGTGGNCGGGAGGTGACTCTTAGATAATCTGGTTTCTTTGATCGTGATGGTAACTTTTTCTAATTGTTCCTTGCTGTTCATTGGGCTCTTNCTCTCGATAAATCACCTGTGGGAGACCTTATCTTTCCTTCCCCATCTCCTTCCCAGCCTTGGATGGAGAGGTTTAGCCTGTTGGGTAGGGTTAGCCTTCAGGGCCTAAGGGACAACACAAGCCTGGACTTTTTGATGAAGGCTCAGACATGTGACCTGGTCCCACCAGTTCTGTCCCTATTTACTCTNATAAGCCAGGGTNGNGAATGGTTGTGTAATTTAGCCCCCATGGGTCNTCAGAATCCAGTACTCAAACACAGGCTGTCACCTCCATAGTCCTTTCCAGAAGAATCAGATGAGTCTCACAGATGTGATTATAGACCATTTGCCACGTGGGTTATTGGTACCTCCATTTCACTATGGACTTAGCGAGAGGGATGCCATGGCTGGGTGCTGAGCACAGTGGCTGGGTGCTGAGCACAGTGGCTGGGTGCTGAGCACAGTGGCTGGGTGCTGACCACAGTGGCTGGGTGCTAAGCACAGGGTTGTGAGGCCCGTTTTCATTGCCACCATTTCAAGATGAATAAGTGAACCCTGCAGGTGCAGGAAACTCACCAAGAGCACTCAGTACATAAGGGGTGATGGTNCTGCCACTTCTGGGGTGCTAAACCAGATCAGGGCTGAGCATTCAGGGATGCAGGCAAGGCAACACACCACCCTGAAATGCCAAAGGCCACACCTGCTCTGTTTTCCCTTTAAAGTTGAATTCTCTGCTTAAGCTGGGATACTCTGTTGACTATCCAATGGACAACCNGAACGGCAGGAGGTGACAGTTTCATGGCTGACATTCAATGCTAAGCTTGCCCTCCTCCCACACCCAACAAGACAGTCCATATAGCTTGGGCTCAGCTAAGCTAGCAAGGAGAAGGGGAAGTGAGAAAAATACAGCTGATTGGCTCCTCATTCTGTCAGTCATCTATTCACTCATCAGATCTTTTTCTTGAATGCCAGCAAGGCATTATGCCATATACTGAGAACTCAGAAAAAAAAATATCCATTCGCTGAGGAAGGCCTGGAAACATGTCAGTGAGGTCTAATATGTTTGACTTCTGGAGCCCAAGATCAGGGCTAATTGCACCTAATCAGAGGATTAGGGAAGGGCTCCTGACCTGGCCTAGCTATAGCTACTTAAGAAAGAGGGAGCAGGTGGGGGAAGGGTTCTGGGAGAGGAAGAAGCTCATACTCCCTCAGAGGCATGGGAGCATGTGAGAGTCATTTAAGGGGGGACATTAAAGGACTATTTGGCAAAGCTGGGGAACCAGATAAATGAAGGCAGGGCAATGACAAGTGAGTACCTTGACGCCNTGCTAGGAGTTTGAATTTCATCTTGACTTTGAAGGGCTACAGGCAGAGAAGGTCATAATTGGGGGATGAACCTTACAAAGACACAGTGTGGAGAGGTGGGGCTTCCAAGAGTCTTATGCCAACTCCAACCCNNAGGAAGATCAGCCAGGCTTAAGGCAAATGTTTAAGTCCAGGGACAGATGGTTTTAGAGATGAAGNCTCTGAAGCAGGACTGGGGGTTCCTTCTCTNTTCTGATGCACGGCCCCAAGCANAGCCACCATTTCTGTGCTAGCTTAAATGTAGACAANCCTTAAGTCATACATATGCTNCGTTACTTCCTACCTACCAGTTCCAAGAGCTGCAGCTGGCAGCNGGCCGACATGGGGATGACCTCAAACACACCAGGAGTGAGATCTCTGAGTTGACACGGCTCATCCAGAGACTGCGATCAGAAATTGAGAATGTGAAGAAGCAAGTGAGTGACAGGGACTCCTGACTGGAACTCCTACATACCCCCAAGGGAAGGTTGGGAGGCTGGTGGCTTCCTGCCTGTCTCCTTTTCTTTGTACTCTGTCCTGGAAACCCCTTCCTCAGAGAAGCCTCATCTCCTCAACTACTATGTTCCCCATCTGAAGTCTAGAACCATTATAGGGTTTTCCCCAAAGCTACAAGACTGAGAATAATACACTTCCCTGGAGCCAAGTGAAAGTCTTCACTGCCAGATACATTCCAGGAAGTGTAGTGGGACAGAGTAGCCCCCACCTCCTTCTTCCATTAGCACATATGCACAGGAGTAAAGTGGGATCTACGTACCTCAGAACTCATGGGGGATACTACCTCCTGCCCCTCAGTGCTCCAACCTGGAGACGGCCATTGCTGATGCCGAGCAGCGAGGTGACTGTGCCCTCAAGGATGCCCGGGCCAAACTGGATGAGCTGGAGGGTGCCCTGCAGCAGGCCAAAGAGGAGTTGGCTCGGATGATGCGGGAGTACCAGGAGCTGATGAGTATGAAGCTGGCCCTGGACATTGAGATCGCCACCTACCGCAAGCTGCTGGAAGGCGAGGAGTGCAGGTGACAGCAGGGATGCTGAGAGAACCTTTGCAATCCTCCCTTGATCCAGTTCCCTAGACTGTGGGATGTGAACANTGGAGGGGCTATAGATACNTTTCAGTTTAACCACAAACAAGTCCTAGGTTGATTTCCAGCCACACAGTATGACAGCCATGTCCTTTCCATTTTCCTTCAGCTCTTCAGAGAGTTTCAGCTTAGTGTTGTCAGCTTCAAGGCCTCNGCGGCCCTTACAAATCCCCCATGTTCATGGAGGGACAGTGGGTCCTAAGTTCAGTCTCTTGGCAGATAGNACCTTCTCACACCCCTCCTCTGGTTAACTTGCTTTATTTTCACAGTAGACATTTCTTTTCTTACTTTGTTATGTAANTCTGGTTTTGTCCCTTGTGACATAACAACTTTCTTTTAAGAGAAATGCATTTTTCCTATAAAAGACAGTCAGCTAAAAATATTCAATTGATAACAATGTGGGCTGCACAAAGTCCAGTACANTTGGAGGGACACAGGACATTGGCATTTGGAAATCCCAGGACTGGGATTTAGACCACTAAAGTCACGCAGGAGCTTCATTCATTGCTACTTGGTCTGTACCCCATGCCTCTACTTACTCAGGCCTCAGGTACCTAGCAGTCAAGCAATGGGCTCAAGAGAAACTCCACAGGTAGAGAGCGGCCCGGGCAGTGGTGTTAGTGTGGGAGCCCCAAGACTACAGGCCTCCTATCTCTGAAGTGAGGAAGGTAGACTAGGGAGGGCAGGAAGCACTCAGAGGCTCCAGCCTTGAGACAGAGGTTAGCACTTTCTGACTGGCTGGTGGCTGGTGGGGCTGGTGGAGGTGGAACTGGACTGGCTGGTGANTCTGGCCCATGCTCAGTGAATGGGAAGCACAGCTCAGGATCCTAAGTGTGATGGAGGCTCCCTGTGGTTTTTTTCTGTGCAGGATGTCTGGGGAACACACCAGTGCTGTGAGCATCTGTGAGTATTTCATATCTCTGAGGGCATAGTTCCAGGCAGTCAACAAGCACAAAGTGAATGAGTGGGTGTCTGCCATCAGGGCCCCTGTGNAGCATCCTGTGCTCAACCTCCTGCCTCCACCATTCTGAGCTACTTCTTCACCAGTAGAGACAGCTGCCCACAACTCGAGTTTGCACACTCACCACTTCCCCCAGAAATTTCACCTGTGCTGGGATGAAACTCGGTAGCTTCATACCCTCTCCTGCTACCCACACTCACACTGTCCTGCATGATGAAAAACTGAGTTCAGAGTCACCCGTCCCCTCTGTGGGGGGAGAGACCCATGTAGTCATACAGGATGGACCAGTGTTATCACTGACCCCACAAGGTTCAACCACTTTCTTCCTAAGTGGGGGGGGGCAGCACAAGCACCCCAATTCAAGCTGCTAGAAGTACAATAGAAGCAATTTAAGGGTGCCTTTTCATGTTAAGTGCAAGGATTTGGCTTATGTTTGGGCATCACCTGTCCTTTGGGGGAACCTTGCTATTTCCTGTTCATCCAAGAAAGAGCAGGTGCCTGACTGGGAATTCTGTGNCATCTGGGCTGTTTTTCTCAAAGCTTGATTTGCTCAGGATTGATTATGTGTCACTAAACTTAATTTTGGGGTTCATGTGAGGGGTTTAGTTAGGAGGGAGATTTTTTTAGTTGGGTGGCAGGAAGTTGGAAGGGACTTAGGGCCACTTCTATCTTGAAACGCCCACTGATCCCTCTTTTCTCATTCTTCCACAGCNGTCATCAGCAGCTCCACACCAGGGGCTGTCGGTGCTGGGGCCAGCTTTGGATTCGGTAGCACTGGCACCTATGGCTACCGGCCCAGCTCTGTCGGTGGGGGCTACAACATACTGTCTGGGGGCTGTGTCACTGGGAGTGGGAATTGCAGCCCTCGTGGAGAGACCAAGGCCAGACTGGGTAGTGCAAGTGANTTTAAGGATGTTTCGGGAAAGACCTCGGCTTTGGGCTCACCCACAAAGAAAACCATGAGATAAACCAACAGCCTATCCCCCACATCTGCCCAGCCTTGGTTTTTCTCTGGATTCTCTTCTGGGAAATCCTTCTGTTCTATTTACCATCATTCACTATTACTTTTTCTTTGTTACCAACATTACCTTTGTCTCCCCAACCACTCTTCTTTGTCTTTATTAACCAACACCAGGATTCTAGGGAGTTACTCANGCATCCTTCTTCCCCAGTGCAAAGGAACTACTTCTCTTAGCCTTCCATACCTTCATGAGGACCTGATCCCTCTGCCTGCATGCCCCCTTGNAGATGAAGGTTCCCTGTAGGCTGACCCTGATTCCCCTGATGCCCAGGACAATCTGGGCACACGAGACTTGAAGTGTATTGATGGAGAACCAGCCCAGCCTGGAGCAAANACCTGGCCATAGTTGCATCTGGCACNATCTCTGTCAGTTTTGAGGCTGGGAGTCCCCATCCAGCCTGNATCTTATTTANNCTCCAGCTTTCTGTTCCTGTGTTCNACTAATAAACTTATAAAACTCATGTAAGGTCANATTGCCTCNTTTCTGAAGAAATTCTTATTTCAGGCCATGTCCCTTCTGTATGTGGAGTGGTCACTGAGTGGGAACCTCTGGCATCTGAGGTTCCTCCATTCCACAAAATCCTAANTATTGTTTGATGTGCATTAGTAGANCCTGCACAAGCTGGGTCTCCACCAACCTGCATGGATCCCAGCACCACCTGCANTGATACCCAGCATTCACTTGTCCACACCCACAAGTTGTGTCTTCTGAGCCCTACTTTNCTCAGGNGACAGTCAGNGGGTGTACAATGCTTAGCAACATANAGACTACTAGGAGAAGGAGNCAAGNGTCTGGCGACAAGACTTAAAGCTGATCAAGAAGCACCAGAAAGCCANTTCTGAAAAGCTTAAGACTTAATATATTTTTCTGATTAAAACCCCCAAAGGTAGATTCCTCTTTAAAGAAATGACCCAAGTCCTTGTCCTTAATAAAGTTTGCACTGAGTCAATGATATGCATGTATGCATGCAAGTGTGAATTTGTGTGTGTGTGTGAACACATATGCATATATATGTGTGTGTGCTTAAGTAGATGNCCATCCCAATTACACATGTCACTTTGTTTACAGAACACTGGGTGTTTAGAGATGTCTNCTAGGTCCCCAGGCTGCAGGAATTATGGTCAAATGTGACAGAATGCAAATGCAAGTAAGAGACTGGTGCACATTGAGGTGGAGGCTCATGTGTGGCATCTGAACAGCATCCCTGTAGGTTCAGCACGTTTTAGTTAGGGTTCTATTGCTGTGAAGAGACACCAGGACCACAGCAACTCTTATAAAGAAAACATTTAATTGGGGTGGCTTGCTTACAGTTTTAGAGGTTCATTCCATTATCATCATGACAGGGAGCATGGCGGTGTGCAGGCAGATGTGGTGCTGGAGCTGAGAGTGCTACATCTTGCAGGCAACAGGAAGTTGACTGTTACAGTGCAGGAAGCTTGAGCAAAAGAGACCTCAGAGCNCACCNCCACAGTGACATACTTCCTCCAACAAGGTCANATCTAATAGTGTCACTTCCTTTGGGGGCCATTTTCTTTCAAACCACCACATTCCATTCCCTGGCTCCCAAAGACTTATAGCCATATCATAATGCAAAATGCATTTNGTCCAACTTCAAAAGTCCCCATATCTATCACAGTCTCAAACTTATTTCAAAGTCTAAAGTCTCTTCTGAGACACACGGCAATCTCTTAACTGTAATCACCTATAAATATCAAAATCAAAAAGCAGATCACATACTTCCAACACATAATGGCACAGGATATATATTACCATTCCAGAACACAGGAAGGGAGCATAGCAAGGAAATACTGGGCCAAAGCAAGACCGAAAACCAGCTGGGCAAACTCTAAACTCTGCATCTCCATGTCTGATGTCNAAGCACTCTTCAGATCTCCAACTCCTTTCAGCTTTGTTGACTGCAACACGTTTCTTTCTCTTGGGCTGGTTCCACTCCCTGTTAGCAGCTCTCCTTGGCAGATATCCCACAACTCTGGCATCTTGAACATCCTGGAGTCTCCAAGGCAATCCACGCTTCAACTTCATAGCTTCACACAATGGCCTCTCTNGGCCTCCATTCAGGGACACCCCTGACACATGCCTGGCCTCAGCTGCTTTATTTCATAACTCCTTTCTTTTATCCTAAAGTCTAAAGCCAGAACCATGTGGCCAAAGCTGCCAAGTTCTGCTGCTTACTGGGGCTGGAACATGACACCCTAGTTCAATTACACCAGCTTTCTGTCTTTCACTGTCTAAGCTCAGCTGTCCTGAAACTTGCTCTGTAGATCAGACTAGCCTCAAACTCAGAGATTTGCCAGCCTCTGCCTTCTCAGTGCTGGGATTAAAAATGTGCCCTACCACACCCAGCTCTAAGCTTTTCTTTAGTTCCTTTTCACACGTTGGAAACTTAGCTGGGTGGGATCTTGCTCCAAAGTCACCACTCCCTTTATTCCATTTCTTAATCCATTTATCTCCTTGAACACAGGACTTAGCTCCATTCCACTTTCTGGTGCCCTTGTTTCCCTCAAATATATTTCCTTGCTTAGCTTCTTCCTTTTATTATATATCTTCATTACTTTTTATTATAAATCTTCATTAGAGTTACCACTAATATCCACACACAACATAGTCTATACTAGACTGTTTTGAGATTTCTTTTGCCAATGGAATTAATCTGAAACTCTTCACTTTAGCCTCAGGCAGACTCTTTGGACGAGGGCAAAAGACAGCCACTTCCTTCATCAAAATATCATAAAAATGATTTCTAGGCAACATTCTTAAATTCTTCTCTGAAACGACTTGAGCCAGCTCCCAACATTTCAAATCATTCTCAGCACCATTGTCTTCCATGCTCCTCCTAGTATGGCCCATTAAGCAGTGCTTAAAGCATTCTATGGCTTTCCTAACCCAAAGTACCAAAGTCCATATTACTCCAAACAAACACATGGTCAGGCCTATCACAGCAATACCCCAGTCCCTAGTACTGACTTTTGTCCTAGGGTTTTCTGTTGCTATGAAGAGATACCATGACCACAGCAACTTCTATAAAGAAATTTTCACTGGGTTGGCTTGCTTACATTTTCAGAGGTTCACTCCATTATCATCATGACAGGGAGCATGGTGGTGTGCAGGCAGATGTGGTATTGGAGCTGGGAGTGCTATATCTTACAGGCAACAGGAAGTTGACTGCCACAATGAGGGAAGCTTGAGCAAAAGAGACCTCAAAGCCCACCCTCACAGTGACACACTTCCCCCAACAAGGCCACACCTCCTAATAGTTCCACTTCCTTTGGGGGCCATTTTCTTCCAAACCACCACACAGGGAGAAAACAGACTTCAAGAACAGACCTAAGAATTTTGAATTCTAATTCAGTAACTAATTGGTGATCCTGAGCAAAGCTCTCAGCTCACATGAGTTTCATTTCTTTGTCTACAATGAGGCAGCATGATACCTCTGGTGTTAGCTGCAATGAGACAGTAAGAGGAGATCACATGCAATTCCTGACATGTTGAGTCAAGACATCTTAAGTTGATGCAAGTGGCAACAGAAACCAGCCATCTCTTTGGTTCAAAAGCTTGACTTATGAATGGTGTGTGAGAACTAGGAAAACAATTCACAAAATCCATACTTAGGAGAGACCATCTCATTAGGAATTATATTGGATACTTTTCTGATTGTTATGACTGCATTCCTGGCAAGAAGCAACTGAAGAGAATAAGGGAAGAAAGAAAGAAGGGAAGAAGGAAGAAGAAGGGAAAAGGGGAAGAAGGAAGAATAGAGGAAGGAAAGAGGGGAAGAAGGAGGAAGGGAAAAAGGGAAGAAGGAAGAAAGGAAGAAGGAAGAAAGGAAGAAGGCAGAAGGGAGGAAGGAAGAAAGAAAGAGGGAAGAAGGAAAGAGGGAAGAAGGGACACAGGCCACTGTGGCAGGGAAGGTGTGATGGTAGAAGGTGGGTGGTCACATTGCATCTGTAGTCAGGAAGCAGAGAGAAGCAAGAAGGGGGAGATGCTGGCGTTTAGCTTTTTTCTCCCTTTATACAACCNGGAACCTCAGCCAATGGGATGACACTGCCCACATTTGGCATTCTGCCTTCAGTCTAACCTTTCTGGAAACATTCTCAAAGACACGTGGTGATATGTTTCCATGACGATTCTAAATCTTTTCAGACTGACAAGGAAGATTAAACATCACCAGGATAATACAACTGCATTTTCCAGTAGCTAGCCTCAGGAACAAATCCTTGGGGCCAGCGAAAAAGAGGCAGTTCAATGGTTTAGAATCCATCGTTGACATATGGTTCTTTCTTCATTTTGGGCATTTTACGGAATTGGACAAACACGAAATGACATGTATCTACCATCATGGCAAAACACAGAGTTATTTCACTGCTCTATAGCTCCTCCAGCAGTAAGCAAGCTAACAGACTAGGAAGTCTTGTGATAAGACATTTACTTATTCCATGCGTTAACACATGGAATACACGGATGAAGAAACCCCATGTATGGGCTATAGGGAGGTATGACCACGAGAAAAGGTACCAGTTTCAGAGACAGACATCAGGAAGAAGTGAAGATTGGAGCAGAGGCACTGGAGTGGGCAAACTTGTTTCTTGTTGCTGGAGTGTGGCCAGTAAGACAGGAGGGGGCTCAGGTGAGGGGCATGGCAACCCCTGGAGTTGGGGAGGCAGCAGCAGGGGGTCAAGGAGACACTTTCTTTTCCACTGAGAGCCATGACTCTCTCCTGCAGAACATGAGGGAGAATTGACCCCTCGGCTGCCAGATGAACCCGGATCAGCAGGACCTGGTCCCTGACTGTAATTCAGGGTACTTTTGTTCCATGGGTCTCATATTCCTCATCTGATAAGTGGTTATTAACAGTCGTTACCACCTGAAGTTGCCTTGAGAATTACATTTAATGGGGGTAGTGTTTGAAAGTCATTTGTCTCGATGCCTGGTGCTTAGAACACTCCATAAATGGCTGTTCTGGGTATTATGAGGTGCAGAATGTTATTCTAAGAGGCTTAAGTGAAGAGGGAAGCAGAGAAGATCTAATAGAAATCAGATTATATGCTGAGCATGAATTTAGGATAAAGAACATTAAAAGATATTTTTGCCGGGCAGTGGTGGTACACACCTTTAATCCCAGCACTTGGGAGGCAGAGGCCAGTTTGGTCTACAGAGCGAGTTCCAGGACAGCCAGGGCTATGCAGAGAAACCCGGTCTCACACGCCCCCCTCCAAAAAGGAAAAATTTCTGCCCTCTATCTTCTATGCTTAGATCCAGAGAATCAATGCCAACTACCTCAATGGACAAACCCTGGAATCTGAACATCTCAACTTAATACAAAAGATCTAATTTCTCACCCACTGTCTGCAGCTGGCTAGGGCAGCTATCTCCCATGGCTGTTCCAGTGGATGTTTAGAACTTAGTCTTTTCTTAGCTAGGACACNTGGGATACATGGCTTCCACGGTCACTGAGATAGAAGAAAAGGGCTCCTAATGGCTTCATCGCCCGAGATATGGCTCTCTTCAATGGCACTCTTCTCAGTGGTCCATGGCTCCAAACACCAGTGGAACCCCAAAGGAGGGTGGGAGATAAAGCAGAGAGTGAGGTTATCTGGCATTGTCTGATCATCTCTGGAACAAGCTGCCTCAGTTGAGATATCCAATCACCAGTCTGAGAGTTCCTTTGCCTTTGGCCAGAGCTGGGAGACACTGGGTATGCTCTCCAGAGTCCATGCAGACATCCTTCCCTTTTGGTTTTGACAACAACCCTGGGCACATTACCGTAAGCTACACGAGGCTGTATGTTATACTTTGGTCTTTTTCATGACCATGAAGAGGAGTTTTCTACAGCTTGGAGAATTATCTATATGGTAGCCACGTTTTTCACTTGAATGTGTAAATTCATTATGTATATCAAGCAAGAAAATAAATAGCAAGTAGCTGATAGGGAAAACAGCAGGTAGATAGCAAACATTATCCAATCAGGCACTTACAGCATCCAGCAGAGTTGACTGGAATAGCCCAAAATTGAGGGAGCAAACAGAATGTGCAGCAGAAGTCAACTGGGAAAGAGACACCGAGCTGGGGTTCCCAGTGGAGCGCTCCAAGTGTCCAAGTGGATTAGCAATCAGGAAGGGCTTTTATAAGTATACTAACGTAGAAAGGGGCAGATAGATAATATCAAATTGAGCACTTACAACCATCCAGCAGAAATGACTGGGGAAACTGAGGCAGCCAGCTGGAGNTCCTGATTGAACTTTTCCACCATGGATGGGCATTGCATGGCTGAGCTCTTGGCTTCCCATCCCCACTCCAGGGATTTTTATCTCATGGGACAAACCACAGTAACCTCTGATGGAAATGGCTGACCTAGTTATTCTCAAGGATACAGTGATGTACTCAACTGTTCAGCTGTGGTGATATTTTATCTGTGTTCCCCAATAAAATTTATCTGAGGATCGGAGGAAAAACGGGACAGCCAGCCACTAGTAGTAAAACAATAGTCATGCAAGTTAGCACACGCCCTTAATCCATTTGGTTCTCTGTGACTCCAAGGTCACATTGGGAACTATTGGAAGGAGGTGATGGCACACGCCTTTAATCCCAGCATCAACTTTAGAGTCCTGGAGGTCCGTGCAGACAGACAGGAAGTGATGTAGCTTGGTGAGGATAGGAAATTAGTTAGCAGATGAACAGGCATAAAAAGCCGGGTTAGACAGGAAGTCGCTCTCTTCTCTTCGCTTCGCTCTTTGGAAGNAGCGGCAGCGTTGGTGAGGTGAGGCTAGCTGGTGGCTTGCTCCTAATTCCTCTGATCTCTGTCAGATTTTCACCTCTATTTCTTGTTCTGTGTGTTTATTAATAAGACTGGTTAGAAATTCGTCTTACATTCAGCTCATCACAGAGTGAGGAAGGGCAGCCCATCCCTGGACAAGGAGGAGGACAGTTTGAGACAAACATGCTTGGGTCTGAAGTGAGGAGAAAGGACTCCTTCCAGACCCAGCTTCCCAGTGAGCTCGAGTAGTGTGTGACAATTTACCAATACGATGTACATTATAAGGAGGTAATGCCGACCTTTCCAGATTTGGGCAATTTAAATCCATTTAATGATGAAGTGGTGACACCTTGGAGCTCTGGCTTCCATAAGATGTGTAGCCAAAGTGAGCACTTTGGTTAAAAAAGCTCTGGATACCCTGAGACTTTCTTTTGTGAATAAGGGGAGTATTTTATGTGTGATAGAAAGATCAACTTTCTCTCTTTTTATTCTCTGGTTTTATTGGAAAGTACTTCATTTATAAAAATGTTTTCTGCTCATATTTGAAAAGCCAGAAATAGTATAAAGTTGAAAAAGCCAGCCATTCATAACCCCACCTTGGCACTGCATGTGGAAAAGGTTGAGGCTTATAGTGCCCTTTGGCCAGCAGAAAGCGAGAATACCTTTGCTGCTGTTGACGTCACTTATCTACTTATTCTGAGTTTGATTTCTTTTTTTTGAGACAACTTCTCTCTATGTAGCCTTGACTATCCTGGAACTCACTATGTAAACCAGGCTGGCCTTGAACTCACACTGATCCACCTGCCTCTGCCTCTCAAGTGCTGGGATTAAAGGCGTGCGCTGCCATGCCTGGTTGGGGTTTAATTTTTTAAAAGAAAACGTTAAGGTTCACGGAGTGGCAGGTACGGCACTTTCCCACATGTCCTCTGCCCTCACACAGGCACAGCCTCCCTCATCATCAGCACCCACACCTGAGCAGTGCATTTGATACGGTTGATAAATGTACAACATTGCTCCTGGAGTCCAAAGTTCACTCTTAGTGTTGGACATCTTGGTTTTGTTTGTTTGCTTGTGTTTTGCATGAATATGTGTGTGAATGGAGTCCCAAGGTTGATGTCACATGTTTTCCTGGATCACTCTCGANTGTATATATTGAGGCAGGGTTTCTTAGTTTACTCCAGAACCCACTGATTAGGCTAGTCTAACTAGCCAGTCTGCTCTAGGAATCTCTTGTCTCTGCCTACCACACACTGGGATTACAAGTGGCACTCCACATCCACCTGGCATTTGTGTGGTTGCTAGAGATCACAACTATGGTCCTCATGTGTTCATAGCACATGCTCTACCCACCGAGTGTGCTCTGGTTCCAGCTCTGGTGTAGGACATGTTGTAGGATTGGATAGCAACATGCACTCATTATTACAGCATCCTATGGAGTCATCTCACTGTCTTGAAAATCCTCTGTCACTAAGCGTGTTAATAGACTAGCAAGTCTTGCACAAGACATTTGCTTAAAAACCTAAACCAAACACTTCTGCCTTCTAAACCTAAAAACCTAACACTTTTCTCACAAACTTATTAATTTCTCAAGAATGGGTGTTCTGGGGCAAAAGAGAGCCAGTTTAAACAGCACATTTGCAAGTCTCATTCCAGAATGGTTTCACTCATCTTTTGTTGTAGACCTCTGGTTTTGAAGGGAGACATTCCTTCCTTGGTATACCAACCCCTAGGGGCAACTCAATCAAACAAGGAATGGTACAGGTAGCCTCCAGGGCCCTAGGTGACATAGCCACCTGCTATCAGAGACAGGTGTCAGGACTCCCCCTCCCCCCGGGCCTCAGCCACCTTTGATCTGCCTACATCCCCACACATCAGATGTCTCTGAAGCCACATGTGTCACTTGTGTCTGTCTGTCATCTGTGTAATAAAAGGAGTTCAGGGGTGGGGCTCTCCTGATTCATCCAGCAACAGAGCCCCTGGGGGAGGCAAGAAAAGGTCATTTTATCTCTACCCTCTCTGGGAAGAGGAGACCTGGCTGGAGAGGGACAGATGTCCTTGTGTCTTAGTTTTCAGAAAAAGGCCAATGTTCCATAAGGATTGTCCCCTTTAAATATCTCTCCTACTTTTCAGTTCTTAATGGCTAGAACTGATAAATTCTTGTTCTTGTTGGGTGGAAAAACAAGCAAAAATTTAATGGGAGTGGAATTAAAATAACAAAACGTTTGAAAGCACAGCCTGGAATTTTTTAACGGCCTCTTGGACCCCAGCCGCTCCTCTGGCA
Source organism: Neotoma lepida (assembly GCA_001675575.1). Lineage (NCBI taxonomy): Eukaryota > Metazoa > Chordata > Mammalia > Rodentia > Cricetidae > Neotoma > Neotoma lepida. The sequence continues at coordinate 1,963,284 of LZPO01030506.1, forward strand.
ACACAGAGAGCCCACTTCTTCCCCAGGGGGACACCTCGGGTTTCTCTATCTCTCCATCTTTGCCTGGCGCCGCCATCTTCACCACTCCCAATAACCACATCACACTGTACAATGTGGGCAAACAGCTTGGCTGTTATTATGCCCTGTGACAACTTACTGGAGGCCGTGTCAGTTGTACTCGGGGACTGTCTGGCCATCCTAGGATGCCCCAAGGGGAACGTAGGTTCTGAGGCATAACTAAGAGCCGGGTCTGAGACACCTGCTCCTTCCAAAGTCATCCCCAGTGTTCCTGGTCTGCTCCGAGTCCCGGCAGTGGGGGAGGGAAGGGGTAATCCAGGCTGGGCTGTCAATCATATGTGAAGTTTCTGAAGCAGAAGCAACCTGGACATCTGCTCCACTTGGTGCCCGCAGCTCTTCATAAGCCAGACCCACTGGAATTTTCTGCTGAAGATCTTGGTAGTGATGACCTATATAATTGGAGGGAAGCCTATGGAGATAAGGTGGTGAAATTNTTATAATGCAGGAGATAAGCACAGGAAATTCAGGGTTCTGGGCCGTTTTATAGGGAGATTCATGGACCGGTGAAGAGAAAGACAGAAATCTTTCCAAGTGAATGGTAATTTCCTAAATGAAGGACCCAAGCGGTCCCCCTCCAGTGAGCCAAAAGGGGTTTCCAACATACAAATTAGCTGACTACATCCTGCCAGCCCAAGCAGGACTATTTAAGGGGCGAGCTGGGCCAGAAGTGCAGCTGCATCCCTGCCCCAAGTAAGGCCTGCCTGCCGCCAGCCATGAGCCGCCAGTTGACCCTCTATCCCGGTGCCGAGCGCCTGGGCTTCAGTGGCTGCTCTGCTGTCATCTCGGGTCGGTTCAGCGGCAGCCATGCCTCAGTCCGTGCCGGGGTCAAGGGTACAGCTTTCGGCAGCAGGAGCCTGTTCTGCATGGGGGGCGGCCGGCGGCTGGCATTGAGCTCCGCGGGGCGGAGCGGCGGCTTCGCGCTGGGTCACGGAGGGGCGAGCGGTGGGCGTCCCGGGGGCTTCGTGGGCACCATCTTCGGGAGCGCAGGACTCGGGCCCACGTGCCCATCCGTGTGCCCGCCCGGCGGCATCCCCCAGGTCATCGTCAACAAGAGCCTCCTGGCTCCACTCAATGTGGAGCTGGACCCCGAGATCCAGAAGGTGCGCGCACAGGAACGGGAGCAGATCAAGGCTCTGAATAACAAGTTCGCCTCCTTCATTGACAAGGTAGGTCCCTGGGCATCTGCTAGCCCTGCATTGCNCTCACTGGCGGGCGCCACAAGGTGAAGNGCATTCNCTCTGCTGCTGATGAGGGAGAACTGGGGCGAGCCTCCTCCTTTCCTCCATCTGTCAAGGGGGTCCATTAACGTATCTTACCCCAGAGAGGAGTCACTGGGACCAAGGGTTCAGTGTGCATAGGACAGTGCCTGGCACACTCACCCAGTGAAGGGTACTTCATCCTTCCATGTGGGACAAGACACCTGTAGCATGAGACCTACNAGGGCTTCCGATGTTAGACAAGAAGATGAGGACCCACATCCAGAACAGGGGCACTAGAGGGACCAAGGCCAGGGAATGTNGTAAGGCACGAAAGTAAAGGGAGGGAGGGTGGATTTCCAGAAGAGGGGAGAGAAAAGGGCCAGAAAATTCAAATCAGGCTTAGGGACACTTGCAGGGAAGGCATACCAAAGTGTTCAGCAATGAGATAACCTGGAAAGCGTCTTTGTTGGNGNTCAGAGGCAGGGACCCCAGGGAATNGGAAAGGGACAAGAAGTNGGTTTCTNTNACCTGGACCCTTATANGAGATCTTGACCATGAGGATGTTGGGGACATAATAACGACAGCTGCCATTGATGGCAGGATTACTGTATTCCTGGGTTGCCCCATTAACTCCTATCAGCTNGAGANCTCTGCTTCTGTTCTGGCTTTAATGTGAAGGAGTCAAGGCTTGGAGTGATGACAAATAAGCCACGCTNGTGGAANTGTCAATGTATTTTTCTCCTCCCAGCTCTTTACTCAAGCGTGTTTCCTTCTGTCCCTAAGCACAGAGACAGGTAGGAGGGAAAGGNTGGTGAGCAGCAGAGGAAATGGGAGGAATCCTGAACTATGTGAGAACTGGCTTTGAACAAACTGAAAAATCAACCAATAGCATCCCAGCTTCAAAAGAAAGGGAGCATTGCCCTTCCAGAACGTCCAGTTTCTCCCCTACTCCCCAATTCTCAGCATCTTTAGCAAGAGAAACTGACCCAATCACGTGGCAACTGGCCAGGCAGGTGACACCATTGCTCAAGCTTGGCTCTTGCGTTCTCGTAGATAGTGTGTTCCCTTGAACCTTCAGATCCCACGTACCCCTAGCTGAAGGTGCCCTCAGATAAACCTTCATTTCCTCTGTCCCACTCTTGAAAGGCAATAGAGTTGGGGAACTTTGGGCTATGACNGCCTTTGGGTTCCAGGTGCGCTTCCTGGAGCAGCAGAACCAGGTGCTGGAGACCAAGTGGGAGCTGCTGCAGCAGCTGGACCTGAACAACTCCAAGAGGAGTCTGGAGCCAGTTCATGAGAACTACATCAGCAATCTGCAGAAGCAGCTGGAGATTCTGTCTGGGGACAGGGTGAGGCTGGACTCGGAGCTGAGGAACATGCGGGAAGTGGTGGAGGACTGCAAGAAGAGGTGAGTGGGAGGCAGAGTCACTGGAAAGTGACTGCACTTGGCTCCCTGTCAAGCTAGCAGTTTGCTTTAGCTCCTTTGTTGAGACCATGATTATTTCTTTCATATCCCATAGGAAGAGACACCTGGATAGAATGGGGTTGGAAAGGTGGTAGGTCTACCCAGAATGCACCTCNGCGTTGCCCAGGAAATCTGTTCCATTTCTAGCCCAGAAAATGGAAGATTAGGGCAAAGAGCTCTGGCTGAAACTCATTTGTTTAGCTCAAATAGCTTTTTGGTTTCCCTTAAGTAAGGTTTTCTATGCAGTTCCCCCAAAGACAGACACCCCATCAACCCTGGAACAAAACTTAAAACTAAGCAAAATGAAATGTAAA
>LZPO01030506.1:1993616-2047566 GCA_001675575.1 Neotoma lepida
AGTATATATATGTGTGTATGTGTCATGTATGTGTGTGTGTCAGTGTGTGTGTGAGTATGTGTGTCAGTGTATATATATGTGTGTGAGTGTATGTGTGTGTGTCAGCGTGTGAGTACAAGTGTGTGCGTATATTTGAATGTGTGTGTATGTGTGTCAGTGTGTGTGTATGAGTGTCCGTCAGTGTGTGTGTATGTAAGTGTGTATGTGAATGTGTATGTGAGTATGAGTGTATGTATGTGAATGTGTGTGTGAGTGTATGTTCCTTTCAGGGACCCTCTGAGGAGCTATGTCAACACTGATAGTAATGGGTTGTTATTGACTCTTCTCCTTGCATCCCTAGGACCTCATGTGACACAGAGGGGCAGGACACAGGGCACAGGGACACCTTTAAAACTATGGTTGTCTGGCTTACAGACTCCATTATAAATGCCCTTCTGGTAGCCCTTGAAATTACAGAAGCCTGGAGGCTTCCTCTGAGTCCAGCATCCCAGCCTGTGGTTGTTAGGGCTATTTTACAGATATGGATATTTTATTTTATACCTTGCTTATCCAGGTCATACATGGGAGCATTCAGGAAGCCTAGATAAGATCCTGCAGAGTGCAGGGGGTGGAGGGGGCTCTAGCCACACTCTGTCTTGGTGCTAACAGGTGCAAAGGGAAGGTGTTCTACAGCAGAAATCTGAGTGTGGTGGTACATGCTGTCTGATCCTTGGGGACAGTGTGGCTAGCAGCTCAGGAATGATTCTTCTGGATCTGGTGGGCTGGTCCTGTAGTCATGATGGCCTTGATTTCAAACTTTAGACAACTTTGGCATCATTGAAATTTCTTCTTGCTCTCCTGGCTTGCAGCATCTCCCAAGAGTCCCATTGTAATACCGCACTTTCCTGACTTCTGAAAAATATGTGTGTGTGTGTGTGTGTGTGTACATATGTAAGTGTGGTGTATGTACACATGTGTACAGGTGTCCACACCCATGTGTGTACAGAGGTCGGAGGAGAACACCTGCATCCTGATCTATCAACTCTGTCTTACTGTTTTGAGATGAAGTCTCCCACTGAACTTGTAAGCTAAGCTGGTTGCCAGCAAGCCCCAGTCAGTGATNCTTCGTTCTCCACCCCTGACCACAGCTCTTGGTTTATAAGCAGGTGCATGGCCAAACCTAGCTTCTTATGTGTGTTCTAGGGATTTGAACTCAGGTCCTTATGCTTGGGCAGTATCGATTTTGCCTTCTTGGCCATCTCCCAGCCAACAACTTTAAACATTCATCTGCAGTGGAAAGTGCAGACCCAAGTTCTGGTGCTGTCTCTGTAGCGCCTTCCTGCACCGTGGGTCCCATCTGTATAATGAGGCTACTGTGCTACTTTACCACTGTCTTAGTGATTGTTCTTGTTGTGATGAAAATACCCTGACATAAGCAACTTAAGGGAGAAGGGGCTTTCTTTGGCTGCTGTGGGAGAGCATGGTCCATCATGGTGGCACTGTGGAGAGCATGGTCCATCATGGTGGCATTGTGGGAAGGCATGGTCCAACATGGTGGCATTGTGGGAGAGCATGGTCCAGCACGGTGTCAGGCTGTCAAGTTGCATCTGCAGTTAAGAAGCAGAGGATGATGAATGCCTGAGCTCAATTAGCTTTCCTCTTTCATAGGTCATTCAGGACCTAAGTCCAGGGAATGGTACTGCCCACGTTTAGGATGGGTCTTCCAACCTAAACCAACCTAATCAAGAAAATCCCTCATAGGCACAACCAGAGCCTTGTCTCCTGGGTGATTCTATCAAGTTAATGATATTAACAATCACAACTGGTATGATCCGATTGTATTTTATGTTCTCTGTTCTTTATTCTCCAGTGCTCCAATCTGGAGACAGCCATCGCTGATGCCGAGCAGCGAGGGAACAGTGCTCTCAAGGATGCCCGGGCCAAACTGGATGAGCTGGAGGGTGCCCTGCACCAGGCCAAGGAGGAGCTGGCTCGGATGATGCGCGAGTACCAGGAGCTCATGAGCCTGAAGCTGGCCCTGGATGTGGAGATCGCCACCTACCGCAAGCTGCTGGAGGGTGAAGAGTGCAGGTGGGGGTGCTGGAGGGCAAGGCCATGGTGCCGAGGGAGAAACAGCTATGGTTTCTCTGCCTGAGGGGACATTTTAGAGGAGGAAGGTAAGGAAAATGGTGTTAGAAACACCATGAGAGAGGGCAGCTGTGGTTTGCCGGTGAATTCAGCTGTGCATCCTGCAGGGGTATGTTAGAGGCCAGCCGTTTACAAGTGGCTGTGTGGTGATACAAATGGAGCTGTGGAGACAGACAGATTGCCCCATTGCTCCATGCTAGCAATATGCCACGCCTCTATTTCTCCATCTATAGAACGGAGATTTGAATCTTCAAGTGTTGCTAGAAGAATGAATTAAACTAACAAACGCACAAAAGCAGGAGCCCACTAAAGCTCAGCTGAATCTCTGAGGTTTTATTCCTTTTTGTTTGGCTTGTTTGTTTGAAACAGGGTCTGGCCTCAAAATCACGGTGACCCTCCCGCTTCAGCCTCCTGAGTGGTCTTATCTTAACTTTCTTTATTGCAGGATGTCTGGTGAGAACCCATCCTCTGTGAGTGTCTGTGAGTATCCTAGAGATGGGTTGGGCTGACCAAGCCAGGGGCNGTGGGATACAGGGATGCACCTCCAATCCTTGGCCTAGAAGTTTCTGTTATTATCCTGTGAATGTTCTCCGGCATTAGAACAACATTTCCCATCTTTTATCCCCTGGAAAAAGTGATTGAAGTTCACACCCATCTCTTTTTTGTGGTCCATCTCCTGGGATACTGCTGTCTAGAGAAAGGCTTGGGAATGGTCACTTCCCCAGGATATCCCAGAAGGCAGGCATCATATCTATTCTCTGTGGTTCCCCCATCACAGTTTGTCATGTGACAAGGTCTCACTCACTGTATTGGCTATGCACATTGACTTCTGAGGATTGTGGTGGGACAGACACTTAACTCTTGGGCTTTCTTCCTCAGCTGTCATCAGCAGCAGTTACGGTTCCTACGGTTATCATTCAAGCTCCACGAGTTCTGACTTTGGGACCAGCAATGCAGCTTGTAGCCCCAGCACCNCTCGAAACAACCAGACCAAGACCAGAGGAGCACGAGCAAGAGACATCAGGGACTCCCAGGACAAGAGCACTGCTGTTGTTACCCTGGCCAAGAAGACTACTTGATAAGCCCACCACCCCANTCACCTCAGTGTCTAGAGAAAGAACGTCTTTGCTGCTGCCCAGAGATGCCCATCACCCTTGAGCCCTCCATNCCCGAGTTTCAGGNCTGTCTCTAGTACACGTGACCATCCACCATCCACTTTAAGTTCTGAGTGACAGTCAGTCTTCCCATGTCAGTAGGTCCCATGTGAGCATCTGTCTTTTCTTGCCTTCAGTTTGCAGGAGGCTCTGGATGCTCAAGCCACCATTGTCTTCTTGAGCTAAGGAGGCTATGATCAACCAGAGAGAGGGGAGAGGAAGGGGATGGAGAGAAAGGAGNGGCATGGAGGCCATATTCTCTATTGTCTAGATTTTCTGCCCTTCGCAGAGTGGGTGGGACTTTTGGTAGTCTTTCTCTGTCCCATGGGCCAGGCCATTGTAGAGTGACTGGATTGTTCAGGAAAAAGATGTTCATGTTTGCAGATCCCCCGATGGGCTCCTATTCACAGAGCCACGTGGAAGAGAATTGTTTTTTTAACCATCGGCACCTATTATGTGCCAGGTTGTCAGGAGTCAGTATGTGTTGCCTCTAGTTCTCACCTAACCCTGCAGAGAATGCACAAGCCACATCTTTGGGACACATAAGGAAGCTGTTTCTCAGAGTGGCTGAACTAGCCCACAGCACACACCCCTGAGCCAGCTCAAGCCTGGCAGACAGGAGAGTTCATGATGTTTTGCTGGTATGTCACAATCACCCCCCACTTTTAGAGAAAGAATGTCAAGGTCACAGTCCTCGAGAAGGGCAGTAGATTACGCTGGCTTTTGTGAAGACCATTGCTGGTCCTCGGACCTCTCTCTGGGCCTGTGATCTCCAGGACTTTATGACTCTAGAGTGTATTTAAGCTGAGTTCAGTTGGTGGACTCAATCTTGCCTCTGGGTGGTNCTACCCAGCCTGAAGTCATGGCTTACTGTGTGAAGGATGGAATCACCTTGTCCCTCCCTTGCATGGCTTAAGGACTCTAAATTTTTGCTAAATGTGCAATAAACTGCCTTGGAGCAAGGTCAGAGGTGCACATCTGCCAGCCTGTCAATCTCTCCAGATGTTCCACTGTCTAAAGACAACGTGACCCACTTGTACATGTGCACAGCCCTACTGGGTAGCTGGAGGTCAACCCAGAGGACCGCNCAAGAGGTCACTTCAGGCTGCTGGGAGAAATAGAAACACTCAAAGCCAAGCACTTGTGCCTTTTACATCATCTACAAAAATGAATCAAATGTATGTCACACATAAATGCAACAACTAAAACTATAAAACTCCTAGAATAAAATACAAGGGTAAATTTGTAAAACTCTAGGATCAGGAGTGGATTAGGCAAAACAGGTAAACTATTGAACTTCATGAATGTTAAAAGAAAATTAAAAAAACTTTAAAAGAGGTTGCTTTGTCTTATTTTGTTTTGTGTGGCAAGTCACTCTGTAGCCCAGGCTAGCCTTGANTTCATGGTATTCTTCTTTCCTCAAGCCCTGGGATTACAGGTATGAACCACTATGGCCAGCACTGCTGTAAGGCTTTAAGCCAAGTTAAAGGGCTTTTCCTGGGGACACATGAACAAGCATCTCACCCCAGATAGGACACTAATGACAGACCAAAGGAGCGATTCCATCCGAATCTAGCTTAGTGAGCCAGTGGGTTTGTTGGGGTTACACACGGGAGTATGAAAGAAGGATTACATATAAGAGCATGGCTAAATCAAAGGGCATCACTGAAAAGCCCATCCCAGCAGAGGTGACGAAGCAGGAAAGCTGTGTCTCTGGATAACTGTGTTTCTGCCCAAAGTGTAGTCAGCTCTATGGGACCGTCTTCTCCCCTCAGTGATTGTTATGACTGTGGGGTGGCCTCATGACTGTTTACTATTGTTACAACTGTGGGGTGGCCTCGTGACTATTGGACATTTCGGTGCTTTCTAGANCTGAGAAATTTCAAGAGCTCCCCGAGTCTTATCAGTCTCCCTCTTCCCTTTGCAGGGAGCACTTCAATGTACAACACAGCTCACACTATCAAAGAAGTGGGAAGAGNCAGGCACAGTGGTGTGTGCTGCTACCTGTGCATTTGAGAAGCTGAGTTCAAGGCTACCGTGAGGTACACAGTAAGACCCTCTCTCAAGGAACAAATTGTGAGGAGGGAGGTGAAAAATTAAGTGAAAAGGCAACCTGCAGAAGGAGAGAAAAATACTTACAAATCATTTCTCTAGTAGGTTCTAGTATTCAGAGTATGAAAGGAACTCTTACAACTCAACAAGACAAGGGCAGCCTAGCTAAGAAAGTGCAAAGGGGCCGGAGACATGGTTCAGCAGAAATTAATTTCCAGCACCCATATCAAATGGTTCACAACCACCTGTAATTCTAGCCCCAAGGGACCCAACACCTCTGGCCTCTTCAGGCATCTGTATTCATGTATGTGCACGCACGCGCGCGCGCGCGCGCACACACACACACACACACACACACACTAATAATAATAATAGCAATAATAATTTTTAAAAGAAGTGTGCAAAAGACTTTAGTGAATTTTCACCTACAGAAAGTATACACATGGCCAACGAACACATGAAAATATGCTTAAAATAGATATCAGAAAAAGTGGGGAGCAAATCCATAATTTATACCTTCTAAGACAATTATAATTTTTTTTTGTTTTTTGAGACAGGGTTTCTCTGTGTAGCTTTGGAGCCTTTCCTGGAACTCACTCTGTAGCCCAGGCTAGCCTCGAACTCACAGAGATCCATCTGCCTCTGCCTCCTGAGTGCTAGGATTAAAGGCGTGCACCACCACCGCCCAGCTGACAAGTATAATATTTTTAAAAAATCAGGAAATAACAGATACTGGTGAGGATGTAGAGAAGTTGGAACTTTTTGTGCTTTTGTTTTGTTTTGAGACAGGGTCTCACTATATAGCCCTGGCTGTCCTAGAACTCTCTATGTTGACCAGGTTGGCCTCAAACTCTTAGAGATCCACCTGCCTCTGCCTCCCAAGCGCTGGGTCTAAGGGCATATGCCACTAAGCCTGGCAGAGAGGTTAAAATCTCTGTACAGTCCTTAAGAATTGGGCTGGAGAGTTGGCTCAGTGGTTAAGAGCACTTGGGACTCTTGCAGAGGACCCAGGTTCTATTCCCAGTCACCACATAGTGGCTCACAACCATCTGTAGTTCAGTTCTAGGGGATCCCATTCCCTCTTCTGACCTCAGTAGGTGCCAGGCATTCATGTGGTACACTGACATACACACAGGGAAAACACTCATAATAATAAAATACTCAAAATCAAAAAACACACAAAATAATAAAATAAATATGAGGATTGTCATGTGCCAGTAAGTCCACTCCTAGAGATACAAGCAAAGGAACTAAAATCAGATATTTCAACAGCACACATGACATAGAAGCTCAGAGTAGTACTAGACAAAACAGCCCAAACTTCATCAAAGAATGAATGGCTAAAACTGAGGTACAGTATGTATTTACAATGAGTATTTTTTTTAATCCATGAAAAGAAATGCTGTTACAATGTGAGTGATTCCTGTGGGTGGGGTGGGCATAAATGCATGCTAAATAAAAGAGAAAGAAAAAAGGATTCCCCCATTACATGATCCATTNNTATAAGTGTTCAGGTTAGGAGATCCAAATAGACAGAGACAGTGAGAATAGCAGGTTGCAGACAATGGATGTAGGACTTTCTTTGGAGAGATGAAATGTTTTGAAACTAGGAAGAGGTGGTTGTCTATACCATTGGAAACACAGAAATGTCAATTATTCACCCAAATGGTTAATTTTATGGTCTATCAATTTTATTTCAATAAAAGTACAAATTAAATATGGGAGTGTTAGTAAAAAGGACAGAGAAACTGTGTCCCTAGACTCAGGCTCTCACAATCCATCAGTGGCAGTCTAGCATAGCCAGGGAGACTGTCCAGGGCCAGTAGGACACAGGGACAACATAGCCTCTATTCAACTGGCCTAGGGAAGGGCAAGCTAGTCTTTGATGGCCAAGAGATGACTATCAGGGACACTGGCTGCCACCACATGAGGCAACCTTAGGTTCTCTCACCGGCTTTCCTGCTTATTTAACTGGCTACCTGTGTCTCAAGCTTTGATCACGAGGAACAGTTGGCAGCCAAGTGCCCAGGTTCGCCCTTGATGAATGTTGAGCTGAAGCAAGAGGAACTGACTAACTACATTTCCTTCATCAGCCAGAACTGTGGCCATGGAGCGTGGACCAGGATTTGTGTGTGTGCCTGTGCATGTATTCATGTGTGTATCTGTGAGTTTGTGTGTATGTAGGCACACATATGTGTGCGGAGGCCAGAGTTCAACTTCAGGTATCTTTGTCTACTGCTCTTCATCTTATTCATCTGTTTATTTATTGAGACAGGGCCTCTCCTTGAACTTGGAATTCATCAGTTGGATTTAACTAGGCTGACTGGCCAGCAAGCCCCTCAGATCTTCCTATGTCTGCCTTCCAGTGCTAGGAGAGCAGGCACAACCTACCAGGTCTGGCTTTTTATGCAGGTGCTCCGGATCTGAACTCTGTGTCTCACAATTGCGTGGCAAGTACTTTGTCCACTTTCCAACTCCTTAGACCAGGTATTTAAGGTCCAAACTCGCTGAAGCTCTCAACTCCCATGTCAACCAGCTAATGTGAGCACCAAATCCCACCACTGCCNGAACATTCTCTCCATTCAGNAGTCAGCAGAGGAGACCAGTGTTTACTGGATTTAGAAGTCCTCCAAGGCAGGCTGTGACTGCCCTTCTCCCCGTGTGTGGTGGATGCCTGACATGGAGAGGCTGTTTGATAAATGCTGAGTGAGTCATTTGGGAAGGGACATCCTCTCGGGCCCTCTGCTGTCACGGTCTCCGGGATGTTGGATGGGGGAACGATTATCTCGCCCTGTCACCAGCTGGAGTCACTGCCTCCCCCCAGGGCTATTATTGAGCAAGAATACATAGAAAATACATGAAGTGAGACTTTTGAAGTTAGAGACAGGAGCACTCAGGGATAGGAGTGATGGGATCCGAACAGCTCGGTGTTTACCGCTCATGATTCAGCAGTCAGACCTACAGAAGAGAACAGAAACCAGAGGCTGTGGGAGGCACCTGAAGGGCAAGTGTCTTCTCCAGGCATCTATGTTGCAGAAAGCCAGGCTATGATAGGCCCCGGTCACAGGCTGCAGCCACTCTACCAGCAGCTGAGCCACGGTGCAGCTACTCACCCGCTGTGCAACCTCGAGGAAGTTGCCTAACTTCCTNGGGCATTGATATCTCATTTAGGAAGTGGGGATAATAACAGTGCCAGCCTTCAGGGCTGTTGTGAGGATTAAATGAATTAATATATGTGAGGTGCTTAGAACCATGCCTGGCAGAATGAACCTTGACTAAGTGTTAGCTACCGCAGTCACGATCATCTTCATTATTACTATTTACAAGGTATCTTCCATCCACCTAGGGGAGTAGGTGGACCAGACATTGGTGTCCCCCTCCTTAGGGATGTAGAAACAGGGGCATAAGAAGGTAGAATCCCTACCCACTGTTACATAGGTAATGAGTGGCCCAGGTGAGACTATGACATGAAGCCTTCAGAGTCCCAAGTCCACACACTATGCCAGAGGTGTGGAGTTGGGTAAAGAAGGAAGTGGTCAACCGTGCTCAAAGAAAGGGTCCCGACCAGAGAGCTAATGGAGGTGCCAGGGGACAGGGCTGTCCTGAATGGCATCTCTCCACCAAATACATTCCTCTGTCCTTTATACCCCAGTTCCGTGGGATAAGCTCACCTTCGGCCTTTTAAGTACTAAACCTGCTGAGCATCCCTCCTTCCTCTCAAGTGGTCTGATTGTGGCCACCTCTCCAAGGTCCAAAGTCACTCCAGCTGACACAGGCTGAGGGCACTGTCCACCTGAGCCCACACAAGAGTGCAAGGAGACCACTCTTAGGGATTCACAGACAACATGCTCAAGATCTGGTCTCTCTGCTAAGGAGGGCTGGAAGGACCTGAGCTGATGTCATCCAAATAGCCCCGCTCATTTTCTCTAATTTTGGAGATAATTACTTTGCTCAGAGAACCACCTGCCCCTCTCTTGATGCCTCTAGCTTAGCCCATCTCAAATTCTACCCACTCAGGGCTAGATTCTGCCTTCTCAGACATGTGCTGTTTAGGCTCTCTCAGGCTCGACAGCCTTCACTGACTCCCTGACACACACACAGACTGAGATCTGAAGTTTCTCCACCCAAGGTCACTCTCTAATCACTTCAGCCTAGTGGGTCTTTCCCTCACAAATGACCTGCCCCTCACCACCCTAGGATGCTCCCCTACTTATTTAGGGTCCATTCAACCCCTCTTTCCTTAAAAGATTGAAATCTAAGCCTCTCTTGCAGGCAGCCCATGCACTTTTAGTTTCCCAAGCCTCTCCACTTTGTTCATTTCTGTCTCCAACCCTAAAGCTGCAGCCTCAGGGGCTCNACTCCCTCAGAGGTTTTCTCTTAAGAGGCTTACTGGCCCAAGACCTCTGGAAAGGGTCAGCAGATGCACCAATCAAAGCCATGGGACACAAACAAATATGTCAACCTGATTGTCACCATACACATAGAAGCACAGATGCAGAGAAAACTACGATTTACTGATATAAACAAAATAGAAGAGCTGAGTATAAACCAATATAATATACAGATAAGGCTGATTTGATAAACCACACAGACACACATACACAGCACACTGAACAACATAACTACACCACATATACAACCACACCACACACACAACTACACACAACATACCAAACATACAACATAACCACACAACACACACACACACCAAGCATACAACATAACCCCACACACACCACACATACACAGACACCACACCACATACACAACCACCACACACACACCAAACATACAACATAACCACACACCACACACACATACACACATACACACACACCAAACATACCACACACAGATAAAGCTGATTGGCTAAGCCACCTGCCTTTCCCTTGAATGCCCAAGCCAGATCTCCCTGGTGTCTTCAGGGTTTTATTCTATGACCTTATTTATAGTCTTCCCATTTTACAGGTGAGCAATGCTGTAAGACACGCATGGCTGGCTGAGCATCACTCAATAGTCAGTTCTGTCAGAGAGCCACCTGTGTGGGGACAAGTGGGTAAGGTCTCTACCATCAGGCTGTAGGAATCCTAAAGCAGGGGTCTGTCTTCTCCTGCCCCCAGTTCTCTCTAGATCTCAGCTAGTGCAGGGACAGAGCCTTTGTACCCTTGGTGAACTGGGGCTCCATTCTGGTTTTCTTTACTCCCCTCCCTTTACCCTCTAGCAAAGTGTGAGCATCCCGGGTACCTGATCTGGGCCCACCCTTCCTGTGGGTGGTCCAGAGCTCCTGCTTCCTCCTCTATTATCATCCTCATCAACAACACAGGGCGTTCCATTCCTCATGGTCAGTATCTGATTAACTCATGCTACTGTGTAAATGACTTGGTAATAACCTAGTGAGCTGTTTCTCTCAGGGACACCTGCCTTTGTAGGGCAAAGACACCAAGAATAAGCTCTTTGGAGGCAGAGCACTTTGGAATGTTCTCATCAGAAGTTGGTTATATGTCCAACAAAGATTTGATAAATGAATCAACACCAGTAGATGTGACATAACACCTATAAAGTGCTTCCTACTGAGTTTATTTTATACTTGGCAACCACTTGATTGACTGTGGCTATTATTTATAATGGTCAATTTTCTGGGATCAGCAGCGGTCTGGGAGAGCCTGGGGTGTGTAGGGTCACCACCCCTTCCCTGTCCTCAGCATCTGATGCCACTGTATGGGAATGTGCTGATGTGGTGACCACGCTGGAGAGGAAGGAGGGAAGACAGGCTGAGCCTCTGGCTCTTTAGTCACTGACACCGGTTATTGGACATTAAAAATGTTTCAGGCCTTAGGGAGTGCTTCNTTTAGAATAACATGTGTGATCTTTGCCACACCTGCATTTGTGACTATTGTCCCATTCTCCCTGGGAGAAGCTGAGACCAGAAAGGCCAAATGTGGTGGAGAAGAAATTGGGTCCCTGGGGTCTGGGTTTCCATACGGTGCCACTCCAGTTGGACAAAANTCCAACATCCCATAGAGCTGTTTGCTGTGTCTCCAGCAAGGGGTTGCCCACTGGGAGGAGGCTGATCCTGGGTTGCAAGGAGCCCATAGAGGGAGGCATCACTAGCTTATGAGACCCTCGCCATACTCGGAAAGCATCATTTTCCACACGCAGATGTCTTGGACAGAGGACCAGAGTGCAGAAAAGACAGGGCAAGCCAGAGACTAGGATTTCAGCAACATTTCAGAGGAGCAGAGGGATGTGGGTCAGAAGGTGGTGAGAGAAGGGGTCAGGGATGTGTGGGGATAGCTCGGCAAAATGTTGGAGGGCACTGAAGATGAGACCAGTGGATGAGATGCCGATGGGTAGGCAAGGAGAAGCAAGGAATAGAGAGTGGGTAGGAGCAGAGGATGAAGGACACGGCTGGCTGGGCTGGAGTGCTGCCTTTTTTGTCATGGAATGTGTAGCTGGCAAAGCCATTGACAGGGATGCTGTGCCAGGGCTGTACTCCGAGACCACTGAAAAACCCTTCAGCATCACACAGATGTGCTGTGGGTACACAGGCTAATGAAGGGGACAGAGGTGGGAGGAAGGGAGAGAAGCAAGCTAGGTGGCCTCTGGGAAAGTTCTGGGGACATCTGAGGAAGCTTTGCTATCTTTACAAAAGGGAGCTGAGATGATGCATGATGTGNTGGTCTTCACAGGAGCATTGAGGAAGTTGCTTCCATAGTCACCATCTTACCACATGTCCAAGAACATGCCTAGGACTGAGAGAGGGGAGCAGAGTTCAGATGCCAGCTGTCCTGGTCCAGGAAGATCCATGAGGAGGGCTGGATAGAGCGTGAGGAGAAGAGATGGGGGAACAAAGGATGGATGGAAGATGGAGGTGAGACAGGGAGGAAAGAGGGTGGAGGGAGCAAGCTAGGATGCTGCTTTGATATCAGCAATGAAGACAAGATGGCACGAGAGAATGCAAAGGAAGGCAGGGAGACTGGACTCCATGCCCAATGAACCTGGATGAAGTCCCAGCCTCATCTGTGCCCAATTTTTCTCCCTTTAGGACCCTACTCAGTCGAGAGCCCCACCTCCCTCTGGGGCCCTGGTGTGGACCTTTGAGAGAGGCCGTTCCCCAGAGGTGAGGCAGCCATGGGCTGACCAAGGTAATCAATGAAGAGGACTGGGGCCCATCATGGGAGCCAGTGACCCAGGATAGAGGGGACCACAGNTGGAGCCTCTGGGGCGGGGGAAGTCACCAAAAAAACTAGTGTGGTGCANAGTCATACTCCCACTGAGGGCTTTCTNGCCTTAGCTGTGTGAAGTCTGGACTCCTAGGAATGGCCCCAGCCAGGCTCAATTCCTGAAATCTCAGGCCTGGGCATGGTAGCTGGAGTTAGTGATCATGGTTGAGACCCGATTCATGCCCCAGCTGATGCACACGGCAGGAGAGTGGGGCATGGTGAAATGGAGCTCCTATGGTACGCCTTTGAACTCCCCAAACCATGTCCATCTGTCTGTCTTCTCTACCTACTGCCAGATGAGTCCCCACCAAACCCCAAGCTCTTGGCTTTTCATTTTCTCCAGTGGCCCAAAAGGCTTGTCCCCTCCTTCAGTCCCTTAACAAACTGACTGTGGACATTTGAGAGGTGCAATGGGGACATCTAGCTCTCCAGAAAGTGCGATAAAAACGTGGTTGTCATGATCCCATAGCTGTTGTGACGGGCTGCTCAATGCTAAAGACAGGGTCCTGTCACTCTAGTCTCCCAGCAAAGAGAGCCACTTCTCTCTAAGGCTTTTGTCTGCAGGAGGCCTGGGGAGAATGGCTGCTCGATGAGATTTCCCCTTTCTAGGACAGAGGATACAGCTATGGTAGAGTCCTTGAATACTGTACTTGGTGGCCAACTCTGTCTAAAATGTCCATGTCATCTCTGCTCCCTGAACCCCTGCAAGGACGCCAACCACAGAGATGAATCTGAGAAAGATGGTACCATGCCAGTGACATTCCCCTGAGAAGGCTGTGGCCTGGGGCAAATTACCTTATAACAGCGGGTTAATTAGATAAGACCCAAATTACCTGAGCAAGGTTTGCAAGCCCAGCAATTTGACAGTTTCATGTTGTTTCAGAGGTAGGGAGGGACGATCTCTGGCTCAGCACAGAGAAAATGACTTCTTGCTCCTAGGCAAGCCAAACCCACGAATTAAGCTCTCCACTGCCCATCTGCAAGCCCAATGCCACGCATATATAAAGGCACTTGCTGGTCCTCACCACAGCCAGTACAACCTTCCTGGGATTTGCCTTCCTTCGGTACTTGTCCTCCATCTCCACCAGCAACATGAGCCGCCAATTCACCTGCAAGTCTGGAGCTGGCAACAGGGGCTTCAGCGGCTGCTCTGCAGTGCTGTCTGGGGGCAGCTCATCCTCTTACCGGGCAGGAGGCAAAGGGCTCAGTGGGGGCTTTGGTAGTCGGAGTCTCTACAGCCTGGGAGGCGCCAGGAGTATCACTCTCAACATGGCCAGTGGCAGCGGGAAGAACGGAGGTTTTGGATTTGGCCGGAACCGAGCCAGTGGCTTTGCTGGCAGCATCTTCGGCAGTGTGGCCCTGGGACCTGTGTGCCCGGCTGTGTGCCCACCTGGAGGCATCCACCAGGTCACAGTCAATGAGAGCCTCCTGGCCCCCCTCAATGTGGAGCTGGACCCGGAGATCCAGAAAGTGCGCGCGCAGGAGCGGGAGCAGATCAAGGCTCTGAATAACAAGTTCGCCTCCTTCATTGACAAGGTGGGTTTGCTAGGACAGGGGGTCCAGGGAACAGCTCTCCTGTCCTCCTCTTGGAGTAGGTATCTTCAATCCCTCAGGAGGCACTGAAGTTGGGTACCCTTACTGTACACGAGGTGTGCATTCTGTCACCTTAATATCTTGTAAAAGATTCTTTGTTGTCTGGAGAGAAAACACCAGCAGGGGTTGTTTTTTGCTGGCACAGGCTTTTAGGAATACTCACAGGAGAACCCTGGGGAAGAGATCTGGGCCCTGCTGTGGAGACCTGGCCTGGTACCATTGCTAAGCCTGGTGGTCACACAAGCTGTACACAGTGAAGGCCAGGAAAGCCAGTCTTCTTCCTAGCCATGCTGACTTTGTACCCTGGTCACCTGACTGGTGGATCAGGAGTATGAATGTGTGTGTGGCCACCCCAGGCCCTTTGGGCTAAAGAATGTCTCCACNGTGGGCATTTGTGTCAGTGGTTGAGGGCACTCTTGCAAGGTAGGGGTAGAGGCTCTCTGGAGTCAGAATTAGCCTATGACTGACTGTGTGGGTGGCTTTAAGGGGGAATTACTTGTCCATCTGGGTCATTATGTTCTTATCTTTAGTGTGGAAATCATGACCTTCCTCTGGAGCTTGCATTAGTTTAGAAAAGAAGACTCATGGGAAGATCTTGGCACAACTCAGACTAGGTCCTCCCCTGATGGTGGCTGTTGTTGCTGGGAAAGGGTGCTGGGAAGCAGAGGAACCTCAGACCTGGACAGGAGGACCTCAAGGGANCCTCCAGCTCAGGCAGGATGCTGGCTGTGGAATATGAAAGACAGTTTCCCCCAACTTATGGGTCAGCAAAGCCATAGAGGCTAATGCCACACCTACAGACATTTGGAGGACAGGCATAGTGAGGGTTCACCCTCAGTCTCCCACCTGCAGGACTAGGGTCAGAAGTTGGGAGGGATATGTTGGCTTCATGACAGCCAAACATCACAGCCTTGGGCCTTGTGGCCACAAGAGGAGCCCCTGTCCCACATTGCTAGTCTTCCTGTGTGGAGGCCTCACCCTTTGCTCAGTCTCAGGGGCCAAGGCNGNCACTGCAGGCTAGTCACATCTAGACAATCAAGGTGCTCTGAGGATTTAGGTCTGAGGGAGGGAGTATCTTGCACCCGGGTGGGTTGGCCAGACCCTACAGAGAGGGCAAATTCAGAGACACAGAAAAGCAAGATGAGGGTGGTCTTCTCGGGGAGTGGGAANGAGACCCAAAGCCTGGTTAGCTCTCAGGAGCTTTGGTCTCAGGAGCACTGTGGCCTCTTAACCCCAGGTGGAGAAGAGATGTCGAGTCCTATTGGTGACCTAGCTGTGTCTAGTGGCATGCTGGGTACTGTGGTGTCCAGGAAGTGGTTAATGCTCAGCTCAGGAAGAACTTATTGGTTAAACCAAACTAAGTGCTGGATGATCTGTTAGAGACCAGAAGTTCAGGGCATAGTCTCATCTCAGTGCAGAGGTCCACTTGGTATTCCCACATCCTGTGAACACAGCCTTGCTTAAGTGTGCCTGTGCTCACTGATAATAAAAAAAAAGAAGTCAAATTTNAAAAAATTGTNCTCTCCATAACCAGCTGGGGGGGTATATGCTAATAATCTCTGGTAAGTTCCCTGGTCTGGTNAGGGACAGGCTCTGTCTGTCNATCTGGTTTCATGTTTCGTGCTTGCTCCAGACAGGGTAGATCTAGAGCTGCANGTGTGTGTATGTGTGGGGCAGCATCTGTGAGCAGAGATGGGATGGAGCCCAGTGTGGGAATCTGAAACACTCAGAAGGTCTTGGCCTCAGCCTCACTGCACTCTGACATGTCATAAGATAAGGAGCAGACCTCATCTTCAGTGTGGGTGGCCTTTCCAAACAGATGCACCCAGTCTGGCTCTGCGCTGCTGTTGTTGGGTGTGCTCACACATTACTCTGCTTGGTCACTGTGGGCTCTGGTTGATTGGAGGTCCACAGTGAGGGGACATTTGTCTGGGTTTAGATCTGAGCTCTGCCCTTGACTAAACTTCTGGACCTTGGGAAGAAGCAAGACTTCTTCATGCCTCAGTTTCTTCTCCNTTGATCATGGCCAACCCAGCTCTGCATCAGAGCTGCCCACCTCTTACAGCTGCAGAGGGGTAGAGGAAAAGATACAGCCAGAGCGCTGAGCATAACGGCTTTTCTTGACAAGTGTGATGAGTTCTGTGGGGCTCGATGGTAACTGGGTTTGGGTTCCAGGTNCGCTTCCTGGAGCAGCAGAACCAGGTGCTGGAGACCAAGTGGGAGCTGCTGCAGCAGCTGGATGTGAACAGTTGCAAGAACAGCCTGGAGCCCATCCTCGAGGGCTACATCAGCAACATGCGGAAGCAGCTGGAGACGCTGTCTGGGGACAGAGTGAGGCTGGACTCTGAGCTGAGGAACGTGCGTGATGTGGTGGAGGACTACAAGAAGAAGTGAGTGAGGACACAGCCTGTCACAGGACNGNGAGCCCTGTCCCTCTGAAGGGTTTAAAAATTTTGGTTTCAAAGTTTTGGAGGTGGAGAGTGGTGTTCTAGGCTATACCGAGTAAAGTCACCACATCAAAAGCCTAGAATGTGCTCCCTGATCCCTAGCCTCTGGGTTGACACTGGGGACAAATGTCCAAGTAGTTGGGTCATGATCAGAGCTCTGGCCTGGGCTNAAAGTTGGGTAAACCTTTCACATTCTCAGAGCTTCTGTGTTGAGAAGGTGCATGGGAACACTTGGGCACCACTCACATTTGGTGTGAAGCAGCTTACTTCCTGCATCCNCCTGGATTCCCCAAAGGCCATTTGCTGCACACACTTCCTCCTCATTTTCCAAGATGGATCTTCTTCCAAAATCGGCCACTATATCCCTTCCTCCAGGAAGCCTTCCTTGCTCAGCTGGCCCTTCCTTCAGTCTTCTGTGCCCCACTGGCTGGCACTCTTTTCCGTACTCAGGGTCTCCCCTGGGTACATCAGGGCTCTTGGCGAAGGGTGTAAGCTATGATCCCTGGCCTTCTCACAGGTACGAGGAGGAGATCAACCGGAGGACGGCTGCAGAGAATGAATTCGTGCTGCTAAAGAAGGTGAGTGGACGACAGCTCCAAGGCCAGGGTCTGGCCAGAGNGGCTGAGCCTACACCAATGTGCATTGCCATCGGTCCCCAAAGGAGCTGATGCAAAAATAACAATGAGAAGGCTGGAGGACCATGATATCCAGGAGAAGGAATGAAGGGGCTGGAAGGATAACAGGGGAAGAACTAGCATGAGGGGCTCCCTGCAGTCATGGGACTTGGCTCAGATGTTGCAGAGGTGACTTTTTCAGCAGCCTGGCTGGGACACCCTTTCTGAAGGTCCTCATTCCTGCTCATGGATCAGATTCTCAGGATGGGAGATGAGGGCTGTCCCTTCAACTCTGCCCCTACTGCCATCCTCACGAGCCACACAGGAGAAGATAATGTCTTCTTCCGTCAGCCAGGCAGTTGGGCTGGGAATGAATGTCACCTTCTGGATGGCACCTNTGGTGACCATGGATCACTGGGTCTTCTTTCAGGATGTGGATGCAGCTTATGCCAACAAGGTTGAGCTGCAGGCCAAGGTGGACTCCATGGACCAGGACATCAAATTCTTCAAGTGTCTCTTTGAAGCCGTAAGTCTCTTTGCACCCCATTCATCAGGGTAGCCAGCCACTAAAACTCTAGAGACTAAGGGAGTCACAGAGGCTCCAGCTCTTAAGGAGGCCCCTGAGTCAGCCAGCCACCTCACANGTTACTCCTGAGAGGCCCCNCTCCATCCCTGAGGCCTCATTCCATGGCAGCAGAATCTGCCTAGGCTCCAGCAAGGTATTNTCTTTGCACATGGAGGTAACAATCTCATGATGTGGCATCACTAGAATTTGTCAGTGGTCAAGCTGATATATTCCCCCACCCATGGTCCCTGTAGGAGATGGCTCAGATCCAGTCCCACATCAGCGACATGTCNGTCATCCTGTCCATGGACAACAACAGGAACCTGGATCTNGACAGCATCATTGANGAGGTCCGTGCCCAGTATGAGGAGATTGCCCTGAAGAGCAAAGCTGAGGCNGAGGCACTGTATCAGACCAAGGTGAGAAGCNGAGACTGGGCCAGGAGTGGCAGGTGGGGTAACACCATGNTGTGAAGGCTCAACCCAATTATGCTCAGATAAGAGACAGTGCCCAGGTCAGAGTCCCCTGTGCCCTGNTGCCACGACNCTTCAGTCAGGGATGCAGGGACCTCCACAGACTCCACGCTATCACACTTCTCCATCTCTGTNCTTTGGGNTTTCCAGTTCCAGGAGCTACAGCTGGCAGCTGGCCGCCATGGGGATGACCTCAAAAACACCAAGAATGAAATCACCGAGCTGACCCGGTTCATCCAGAGACTCCGCTCAGAGATTGAGAATGCCAAGAAGCAGGTGAGGGACTTTGGCCTGTGGCCAGGTGTAGCAATACACTGGTCACACCTACTGGCCGAACTGTATTACTACATCTAAAATCGCGCTTTTAGGCGGTTAGAGCCAGGGGCACTGAGCCCAGTGGAGAGCANGTGAGTTGGTTGAGGGCCTTGGCTTCCCAGATGTCTCTAACAACAGAAGATACGAGCGAGGTCATTGCCTCCAGCAATTGGATGTCTCTGGGGCACCCTCTTTCCTGCTCACTCCCAGTGCCTTTCCTTGGGTATTCTTGTCTCTTTCAGGAAGCCTTCTGTGCCTACAGGCTAGGCTCAGACTTCTTCCCACAGGCTGAACTCCCCANTGTTTGCCCTTCCCTGACCTGTTAACAGCTCTTGGCAGTTCCTCTTGACAGTCTCCTGTTCCCCATGCTCTCTGGACTGAAAGGAGTCAGGGCACTGGCTGCTCCATGACCCCTCAGCATCTTGAGCTGTGCCTCCACATAGCGTAGCTTCATAAATATCATTGATGTGACTGAGAAGGGGAAGCAGGCTCAGGGAGTCCCCAGGAAAGTGGGAATGCCTCATGTTGGCAGGTGGGGGCAGAAGATGCAGATGGAATGAAATGACAGCAGTGNCAATGATTCTACCAAATTTAATTCCCACAAAGACTTTGAGGGGCAACATTCCCATTCTCTCTGCACCAGATGAGAGGTGCGGTGAGGTTGTGCAGCACACAGCTCCTAGACACAACCCATGTCCTTCCTGTGGGCTTTAACACAACTGTTCTGCAGTCATGTGTACAAGTCATCCCTTCTTACTTCACAGGTGGCCATAGGCTCAAATGAGATGAGGCCTGGAATAGGTGGTGCTGAGCAAGGGGTGCTGGGCACACAGTGATGGGTGATGCTGAGCAAGGGGTGCTGGGCACACAGTGATGGGTGATGCTGAGCAAGGTGCTGGGCAAATAATCATCATTCTGGGAGAATCTCCTTCTTGTGACCTTAGCCTGTGGGCCATGTGTCTGGGCAGGAGCTGTCACCGCATCTAGNACATNGTCTTGTAATNTCTCTCCTCTCAGACCCTAAACAATTCAAGAACAGAAAGCCACTTTTGGTGTAGCTTGATGATCATTGTCTGGGCACTGAAGTGGTTGTGGTCTCCAGAGGGCANGGGGCATGCTTTCTTCTCACCATATGTGTGGGAACAGGGACANAGTTAGGATCCAGGAGGGCTTGCCAGCCCCTTCCAGACAGAGCAGAAGTGTGGTTGTGCATCCCAGGGTGCTACTGGATCTTACTGAATGTGAGAGGTTTGACTGTAGACAATACCCGTGCCTCCTTCAATTTTCTAACTTCTTGAATTCCTTACTTAGGCTTCTAACCTGGAGACGGCCATCGCTGATGCTGAGCAGCGAGGGGACAGTGCCCTCAAGGATGCCCGGGCCAAGCTGGATGAACTGGAGGGCGCCCTGCACCAGGCTAAGGAGGAGCTGGCCCGGATGCTGCGTGAATACCAGGAGCTCATGAGCCTAAAGCTGGCCCTGGACATGGAGATNGCCACTTACCGCAAACTACTGGAGAGCGAGGAATGCAGGTGAGGGGGTTGTGCTTGGGCAAGAAGCCTGTGGAGCTTCAACAAAGGAGAAAACCTCACATCTAGCATGAGCTGTTGGGGAGCAGGGGGATGGTGATAACAGGAACACTAATAGCAGTTAGGAACATCACCTGGGCTGGAGGTGCGGCTCAGTTGCTTAGCATGCATGAAGCCTGCCTGGCTTAGATCATCAGAATTGCATACAACTGGACGTGGTAGTGCATGCCTGACTTTTGTGAGGTAGTCAGAAGGACTGTTCAAGGTCATATCTGACTACATGGTGAGTCTGGGGCCAGCCTAGTCTACATAAAACCCTGTCTCAGAGAGAGAGAGAGAGAGAGAGAGAGAGAGAGAGAGAGAGAGAGAGAGAGAGAGAGAACCCGTACCCATGACTGCTGAATGCTCACTTCATCCTGTGCTGTGGTGAGCTACATGAGTCAGCACATTCAGCCCTTACAACCTCCTCAGAGTGTCTGGGAGCATCCCACTTCCTTTCTCTCCTGAACCCCACTCCTCTATTAGGCTTCCTTGTCCCCTCTTTAGGCTAGCCACTCCAGCTTCCTGGTGTGCTAGGGAGTGAGAAGGCTCACCATGGAGGGACACTGGGAGTGGACGTACAGTCCTCACATATGCACCTCTTCAAAACTGTTATTCAGTCCAGTATGTTGCCTGCTCACCCCTAAAGGTTCATGGGTAGCCTCCAAAGCTTCTGAGGCCCTGCTCATACTAAAGCAGTCCTGGAGTTTCCACACATGCCTGTCGGGTCCAGAAGCCCACCTCTGACTGTTGAGGGCAGCGGTTTGGAAGAAACGGTGGGATGTTCCTAACTTTACTTCTCTCCTTAACAGGATGTCAGGAGAGTACCCATCCCCTGTCAGCATCTGTAAGTATTTTGTGGGCTTGGAGCTAAGCCATAGTCAGAAGGGAAAAGGCTGAGATCACAAAACCCAGATGGCAGACCCAGGCCAGGTCTCCCAGCTTCCTGTCACCCCAGGACTCTTCCATCTTTATCATCCTGCTTCCCAGGGGATGACAGTGAGGGATAGCCACAGGAGAAGGGAAACGAANGCAAATTCTAAGAAAATGATGCATGTGGGAGTCTGTGTTAGGCTTTCGAGGCTGGGTTTACAAGTTACAGTCTGATTGGGGCTGGGGATTTAGGTGGGTTGAAGGGGACTAAAGGGACTCCAGAAGGAGTGCTTCAAGCTGTCAGGGTTGGATCTGGGATCATGGGTCTTGAATTGCCATCTGTGGGAAGCCAGCAGGAGAAATAGGTTGGAGGCAGGTTTAGCAAAGCCACTAATAGAAGGGACAGTGGTGGGTGCCTAAGACAAGGGGGTGCGTGGGTACCTGGTTGAAGGAGATGGGCTTNAGAACCAATGGGGCAAGACTCAGCCACAGTGGGTTATAAACTGAGTAAGTCTGTCTTGGGAGAAGNAGAGTCACCTCCCTAGCTCTGCCTGAGTAGGTCTGAGTCTAGCTTTCTTTCTGCAGCCATTATCAGCAGCACCAGTGGCAGCGGAGGCTATGGCTTCCGGCCCAGCACAGTCAGTGGTGGCTACGTGGCCAATAGCACTAGCTGCATCTCTGGAGTGTGCAGCGTCCGTGGAGGAGAGACCAGGAGCCGAGCCAGTGCCAGCGACTACAAGGATACCCTAACGAAGGGCTCCAGCCTGAGCACCCCCTCCAAGAAAGGTGGTCGGTAGAGAGGGCTTCCCATGGCTTCCCTACCTCAGAACCGCCTGTGGCCTAGCCTACTATCCCCTTCTTACTCCCTTGTACCACTCTGGGGCCCCTGGATTTGTCCTCAGCCACCCTCAGTCCCCTCCACTGTTCTGAGCCTGGATAGCACTGGGCTGCTATGTGTGGTGCACTTCCTATAGAAACCACGGCTTTCCCAGCTTCAGTTCATTTCTGCTCAGGTTCAGCCTGTTCCTCCCATCAGCCTTTGCCTCTGTCCTCACTGTACTACTTGGCTTCTTGGGTCTCAATCTGGGCTTTCTCATCGGCTGAGCTTTTGTCTCAGCTCCTGCCTGTGACAGGAGCTAGCTCTGTTATCCAAGAGGGCGACTAACAGACCATGAACTGAGAATGGCCAGCCCACCCGACCCCGNCACAGTTTCATTTTGAGCGGGACACTCAGAGTAAAGGGACTTTGTGTTCACNTTCCTGCACCCAGAACCAGAGAAAAGAGGACACGCTTGGTTTCTCCTGTATTCTTTAAAGCCCTCCCTGTTGCATCCTCAATAAACCGTGCAATCTGACGTCTTGGTCTCNGAGTATTCAATGAGCACAAGTCAAATACTCAGGCAAACATGCATACATACAACACACGTACAGTCCCATGCAAGGGCGCCAGTNTGAGTCTCCACTATGGGTCAAGTGGGTAATGGCTTTCTCTGTGGAGCAGAACTGAACNAAGTGTTAGCATGTTGGCAGAAGGAGGGTTTCTTGCTGGGACTGCAGGTNGGGGAATGCAGAGAACAGGCTGGAAGAAGGAGGCGTTGGNGGCAGAAGGATGGGCAGAAAGGGTGTCTGTGCAGTGAGTCTGTGGCTGTCGACAGACATCTGAACTGTGTCCTGGCAGGAACTCTGGCCCCATTCCGGGGTCTTTCCTAGAAGGCAGGCAGGTTGTGCAGCTGCCCTGCACTTCACTATACTAAGACTCCTCACTAGAAACTCCCACATCTCGGGCTGCTGTCATGCCAAGATAGGGCAGGAGGTAAGTTTCTGGAAGCTGGGGCTGGAGTGGAGTGGAGTAAGTCCTGGTGAGGCTAGGTGGTCAGCACCGTCTAGGACTAGTGTCATGATGGTCAGCCCTGCCTTGTGTGGAGAAGGAGTTCATGAAGTGAACAGATTCCCTAGGCCAGCTGTGTGGCTAGAGATGGGATGAAGGCTGAGGAGGGGCAAGGTGTCTGTGGGTCATGGAAACCCAGAGTCCACAAAGTCAGTGGGTAAAGACTTGTCTGCAAGATAACCGTACTAATGGTGGTGCTGTTTGGGGCTAGGCAGGGGGGGTTTGGTTACACAGAAGACTAAGGGTATGGGGCTGGAGCAGAGCAGAGGAGGTGGGATGGCAGTGGGAGCAGANGGCTTGGAGGAAGGGCTGAGTGGGTTGGGCAGCGGGTACAGGGTTCAGACTAGTGACTGTGGCTTGGGGCAAGGCTACAGAGCTAGTCTTGAAACTCCCAACATACAGGAGGCAGACTTCAGGCCAGATTCCTTGGCCTGTATATGTGTGTGTGTGTGTGTGTGTGTGTGTGTGTGTGAGACACACCCTGCCATTTCCCTAACAAAGGTCCTTTACACACCTGCTGCTTTGGTTACCTACTGCCTTTACAACGTTAAGAAATAAAATGAGATAGTAAGAGATGTTTTCAGTATGTCTAACACATGTCTCAGATTTATGGTGGGGAGAGCTTCTCTGGGTACTGTTGATTTACCACCTGGATCTGGGGAGGGAGTAAAGACCCCCCCTGTTATCCCTTTATGCCCTAGAAAGCTCCTATGAGCTTTCTAGGGGAACAGAATTGTNTGGGTTCTTAGTCTTTTTTTAGAGCCACAGAGACAGAGCAGGATGCAGCTGGGAGCACCATGTGAGCCCCATGGGAGTGCTTTGTTGGAACAGCCCAGGCAGGACTTGTGGATAGTTTGAGGCAAAGGAATAGTGACAGTATCTATCCAACTGCTTCAGTTTCAGTTAGAGACTTTAAAAATTAGTGGGGAGAGATTGAGGAAGATATTTAGTGTTTATCTCTGGTCTCCATATATGCACATGCACACAGACACACACACACACACACACACACACACACACACACAGCCTCCTCAGTCCTTTGATTATCTGTTCCGGGTGTGTGTGTGGGGGGGATGGCAAGAAGAGGGTACTGGATCCCTGAAGCTGATATTACAGATGGTTGTGAGACATAGATTGAATGTTGGGAACTGAACTCAGGTTCTGCAAGAACAGTGAGCACTCTTAATGGCTGAGCCATCCCTCCAGTCCCTGAGGCTGCTCCAGGGACCTCATTTTGAAGAGCAGAGGACTTGGAGATATTCAACGTCCCTTCTAGTCTAAGAGCACTGAATGCCCCAATGTAAGAACCCCTTCTGCCCCTCTAAGGAGCCAAAGCCAGAGTAGAGGAAATGAAGGACCTAGTGGAGGGGTTTTCAGATTCTGGGCCCTGCCTTTCTGTAAGCTCCCTTACTATAAATGAAGTTTCCATGCGAGGCACAAGCCGTTTGGACAGTTGAGCGCTTCCCTGGACCTGGACTGTGCTCTGGGAACTGGATAGGGCAGAGGAAAGAGCAGGAGCCTCAGTGACACTGAGTGACTTCAGAGGGAGAACCCTGGGAAGAGTGATGGGGAGCCTGCCGGCCCACNGGAAGTCTGGAATTGACTCCACAAAATGGGCAGATAGGGAGTGGCTTAACCTCGCACTGGCCTCAGGATGGAAGGAGGTGGAGGAACTGACAGCGGAGGCAGGGAGCCTGCTGGAGGCTGTGTGCAGTTCAGAAGAGCCTGAGTCTAGACTCCTATTGGGTGGGCCAGGAGAGGGAGGGGGGATGAAAAGGCTGAGAGGGAGGCAGGATCTGAGACATGAGGCAGTAGGCTTCTCCTGCTGCACAACAAATTCCCTTAGTGGCAAAACAATTACCTCTCATTCAACCCCTGACACCACACAAAGAACCTGAGATGCCACTAGACCCAACCACCAGGGGTGACAGAGATGCCGAGGTGTCCCTGGCTGGAGATAGAGATGCAGTTGGACAGTTCTACTGGGTGAGGTGGCTTGTACCAAAGGAGATAGAAGGGGGCCAATGGGCTCGGTCAGGGCTAAGAGGACCAAGGGGTAGAGGACTGGTTGCCATGACGACAGGAGAAGCAGAGAAGAAAGGAGTGCAACTTGGTTCACTGCGGAATCCTGTCCCCAAGGGCAAGCAATGACAGCCCACGATGCTTGATTCATGTCCCTTGCTTCAGAAAACACTTATCTCGACAATCTTGATGGTCCTTTCCTTCCTTCCTTCCCTTCCTTCCTTCCTTCCTTCCTTCCTTCCTTCCTTCCTTCCTTCCTTCCTTCCTTCCTTCCTTCTAGCATTGGTGACCAGAGACTCAATTGTCTTCCCCTTTGTATTCACAGCATGTGCTTGGCAGCTGTGTTCCCTCCCCACAGGGCTCTGACTTCAAGCAGTCACTGTGAGTACTGATAGAAGCCAGCCTGGAGGTACCCAGCTGGAGGACACCCTATAGCTGGCCAAGCCAGGCACAGCAGTCCAGCTGTTGCTCTGGATCACACTGGCTGGGACATACTCAGGCCATCTCTGAAGGGTAAAGAGAAAGAGACAGGTCCTCATAGCACCTGCCTGCCTTGGGGCCACTGTCACTTCCTTTCTTCCATCTATGAAGCCTCTTTCNCACAGCCCCTCCCTGTGGGCCAGCCTCAGAGTGCCAGCATGGAATAGAAGCTAATGCTTATGACTCCCATGGGCACTCTCCATAGGCTGGCAACAGCACCAGTGTCATCCCTCCAGGTGGGTGTTCTTTGTCCTGAAACATAGATGTCCTGAATCTAGGATGACAGAGTCAAGACACAGTGAGCTCTGTCTCTCCACAGCCCACACTCTTTCCAGACACCACCCTGCCTCCCAGGATGGGAGCCAGTCCTCGGCCCACCCAGNTGCCATACTTTCCCAGTCCTTCCTGATGCCCCACAGGCTTCCTGCCCATTCTCTATTGAAACTTCTGGTGTTTTCCATCAGTGGAATTCTGATGGTCTGGGTGCCACACACTGAGCTGGATCCCCCTTTCCCTGGTTTTCCTACTGCAGGCTGCCATAGGCTGGACACGTTGCCACCCTAGGTCACTCTAGGTCACACAGTGCCTGCCTCCACCACCACAATGGTAAGGTTGTTAGGCCAAGATATAATCTCAATTCCTGTGTTCCCTTGAAGCCTTGGTCAGGGGTGGCCAGGCAGCAGAGGCAGTGTTGGCCTAAGCAAAGCTAATGGACAAAGAAATAGAGAGAGAGGTGGGTAGAATATGGGGGGGGTAGGCTGCGGGGTGTGGCTGATTTTGTGTGTGTGTGTATGTGTGTGTGTGGTGACTTGGAGGAACAGGTACTAAAGTAGACTGGGATGGAAGTTTGCCGTGAGTTCTCAGTGGAGAAGCACCAAGAACATTAAGAAGGCGCCAGGAAGCAGGAAGTTTGCTATCATGTAAATGGGCCCTTCAAGATTTCAGTGCAGAGAGGCCAGTCCATCCCACTGATATCCAGTGACCACCTCTATGACTATCCCTACAGGAAGGACATGTCCTCTCTTCTTGAGGTCCAGAATTTTTATGTCTCATGCCCTTGGTTTTGGGAAGTTCTACCTTGTGTGTGACTTCCACATCTGTTTACATAGGACTAATAAGGTATCTATGCTTATTCACCATACCAGTTGAGGTCTGCGTCTCCCCAAGAGTCCTCAGCTCTTGGCCTTCGCAGGGCCCAAAGTCTCAGGTCCTGTGACCTGAGCACAAGGAATCAATCCTCTCAAGTCCCTCATTCAGCCATTCACCTTCATTCAGCNTCACCTTCTCCCAGCCCCAGCTCAAGGAGAGATGACTTCTTCAAGGCCAGATTACTGCCTGAGCTCTTTTGTCTTCTCCACTCTTGACTAGNATACAATCATAGCCCATGGCTGGACCAATGGANNGTGAGAGAGGATGCTATAGNCCCACTGACTCATGGANCATGAAATAGACATNNGTGAGAACAATCTAGGTGTGATTCCATCCCTGAGATGGAAGATAGTGCCACCCTTACCGGGCCATGACTTTTTTCCTTGAAGACTTTGAAGGGCTTGGGAGCCAGCCAAATCAATAAAGAGGGCCTCTGAGTTGCTATGGAAAATCCCCCGAACAGTTAAAAGATGGATGAATCATGCATGGGATTTCTCTAATGCTGGATGGGGCAANGGGGCATAGTTAGGAAGGGTCCTTCTCCATCTTCTACTTAAGCACGTGGGAGTGTTAGGATGAGGGGCCCACATTGGCTCGTTTATAAAAGGTTAGTTGGGACACCACATCNTCTGAAGCCACAAAGGCCAAGCTGGCCCCTTTGCACATCAGACAAGTCAAACACAACCCAAAGAGCTCCTTAACCCTGATCAAGGGTAACCAAGGGACTCTTCTCAGTTGAGTGATAGCAGCAGGGCCAACACCCTTTGAAAATCCTTCATTGTCCTGGGTAGCACCACCATACCTGAGCACCTTCCCCAGCCAGGTGTACAGGGAGCAGTAGGAGCCAGTCCNAGGGGGCTCCAAGCCAATGTAGACAGATGCTGAGTCCACCATAGACTAGGGGCTCAAATGCAGTGCTGAGGCAGCTTTTATATGGCTAAAATGGTACTGAAATGCAATCATTTCTTAAAGGGGACAAGTGAGAATGACTTCAGAAAGAAGCTACTTCATTTTCTCAGATGTAGGTAAAGGGAGTAGAGTTATCTATATGGCACAGCACTGAACTTGATTTCCTTAGTGTCCTAGACTCATGTAAAGCGACCGAGTGTGTGNGCTGCCTTAGCTTGTGCNGTGTCNCATTTGTACCTCAGTGTCCTCTACACACTGGGGATAGGATNGCATTGTCAACTGTATAATATGTGGGAAGCTGTAGAAAGNGTAGGGTAGGGGAAGCACACAGAAGAAAAGCAGGATCTGGTGAATGCCGGNAGCGACANTGCTCATGAGGACAGAGTCAGNGTATNGGAGNGTTGGGGCTCTGGACCCTGATGCTTCAGGGCCACCACCCTCACCAAGTCCATTGGTTTTACTGTCTCAGTTTCCGCCTCTGCCGTAGTGAGGATGACAACAGTAATGGTAATAACAGTCATTGCTGTTTCTCAGAGTGGCTATGATGGAGGCACAAAAAGCCAGGCCCACAATAAGGGCATGGTAAACATTACTTATCATCATCATCATCATCATCATCATCATCATCATCATCATCATCATCAGATATAATGAAAGCTATCCAAGAAAACTATGAGCAATTTGGGGGATCCTGTTTCCTCCCCTTCTTCATCTTGTACCCCTGGGGCTGATTTAGAGCTCAAAGCCACGACTTTCTTCTCCATCTCTGCCACCACAGTGGAACACACACCCCTCCTNACTTCTTTCTCAGTCCAACCCCCCAGAATCACCACCTAAACCAGCTTGCTCCTAACATGATTTGCAGGAATGCTAGTTGTAAGTCTTTGNAAGTGTGGTCCATTTGTCCTGAGGGNGTCTGGGGACACAGCTTGGTAGTTTGACATTTTCTTATACAATGTGTCTAGGACAGAACTGTCATCACATGAATACTAGGTCTGAGAAACCCACNTAATTGTGTCTTCAATTCTCTGAACCTGCACATAGACAGAGTCCTCTCTTTGTGGCTTAGTTCCCCTCTGATTTGATCTAATTTATCTTTGATGCACCCAGGAGTGGTGGGCAGGCAAGCTGGAAACCAAGTCACCACCTGACATTCCCAGGACCAGGTGTGCCAGCATTCACCAGCCAATGGCAAAAGTAGGTAAGCAGAGCTTGGGCTAAACATCAAGCTTGTGGAACAACATACCCACTGTGGTTGACTCTGGGGGGCAGGCATCTAGAAACTGGGATTGGAGCCAAGGCAGGTGAATTTAGCATGAGCTGTTTTGGGTAGAACAAAGGTAGGAGGGGACAGGAGGCGCCTCCAGGCTTTGAGGCTTCCCAGACTGGAAAGTGAAGGATGAGGAGAGACCATCTCCTGTAGCCACAAAGAGGAGGGCCTNTGGGATAGAAGGAGGCTGGAGATAGGTGTACTGATTAGTAAAGGGTGCTGGTGACCATAGCAACTTGTTGACAATGACCCATAATGTACGCAGAGAGACCCCAATGCATTAGGGCTTGACCTTGCAGTGAATGGGATGGGTATTCTGTAGAAATTCTACTTCATGTTTTAAATTTTGAGCCTCTCATGTCCTAGTGACATATCACACGTTGTTGTTATACTTTAGATTTCAATGTCTCTCAAAGGCCCATGTTATTAAAGGTGTGTCAGTGGAGGAACCATTGGGAGGCAGGGCGTAATGGGAAGGTCACTGNNGTATACCATTAGAAGGGTTTNGGNACCCTNTGTCTTTCCCTCTGCTTTCTGGCTGCTGGTGTGAATAGTTTTGTTCATCACGTGTTTCCATCATGCTATACTGCCCTTGTTGTGGTTCCAAAAGCACAGGCTGAAACCCCCCAAACCATAAACCCAAATAAACTTTTCTTCTTCACAAGTTAGTTTTCTCTGTTACTTTGTTATGTAATAATGGAAATCTAGCTAGCTTGGATACTCTTTGGTGATGTTGGGTAGTGGTGGAAAGCTGCAGTACCTAGCCNGCCACATGACCACGGTGGTAAAGAAGCAGTACCTCCTGCTTGCTGTACTGCAAAGCTGTATGCAAATGGTAGCGTGTGCACTAAATGNATGTCTGGTGCTAAGGGGATGGCTCAGTCAGTAAAGTATTTGCTAGCAAATGTGAGGATANCAGTTCCATTCCCAGCACCTACATAAAAGCCANGGCTGGTGCTTCAATAATCCCNTTGCTGGGNAAACAGATTCAGGGGATCCTCGGTGCTTGCTGGCCAGCCAGATTAGCTGAATCAGCAAGTCCCAGGTTCAGTGAGAGACCCTGTCTTATCATAAGCTTTTCCATCATAAACCTTTGTCATAAACTAAAGAGAATCTCTATATATGTATATATGTACTAATAAAAATGTATGTGAGCTTATTGTAAGTTTTATTGGCACATTGAATGTGTAGCGTATAACTTACAAATAAAATAGAATCTATGCTACTTTCTATTGTAAACCCTAAAAGCCAAATCAGGCCCTCCAAATGCTCCTGTAGTGCTTTTGCCAAACTTAGAGCCACAGCTGGCCTGTGGTGGCTGTCGACAGTCCGGGGCGGCTTCTGTCAACGCTGCCTCTTATTCTCATCTTAAGATGAAAGCAGAACTATGAGGATGAAAGTGGGAACTCGGTTGTTCCTCAGTGATGTGACAGACCTCTTTGCTGGAGTGGATAAAGTGTTGAGCACTGGAAGATTACTTTGCCAATTTCATCGGTGTTCATAATATACTAGCTACGAGTCCCAGTATACTTAAATTTAGCATACATTATTAACATTTTCTCTGTCACTTAATTTGGATAGAGGTGTCCAATAAAAATGCAACACACAACATATATATATATATACATATATATATATTTAAATCTTCTAATAGCCACACAAAAGAAAGAGGTGAAATTAATTCGAGCATATCACACTTCATCAGCTATATGTGTGTCTATATAATCACNTTAACATATAAAAAACATAAGCAATGATATGGCTTATATTTTTTCATGCTGTGGTAGTTTGAATGTAATTGGCCCCTATAATCTCATAGGGAGTGGCACCATTAGGAGGTGTGGCCTTGTTGGAGTGGGTATGGCCTTGTTGGAGGAAGTGTGTCACTGTGGGGGTGGACTTTGAGGTTTCCTATGCTCAGGATACCACCCAGTGTCTCAGTCAACTTCCTGTTGCCTGCAAGATGTAGCACTCTCAGTCCCGCACCACATCTGCCTGCACGCCGCCATGCTCCCCATCATGATGATAATAGACTGAACCTCTGAATCTGTAAGTGAGCCACCCCAATTAAANGTTTTCTTTGTAAGAGTTGCCATGGTNATGGTGTCTCTCCACATCAATAGAAACCCTAGCGAAGACACATGCCAAATGGCTTAGTTTGCTTTCTACTGTTGTGGTAAATGTCATGTTCAAATCAACTTAGGGAAGAAAAGGTTTATTTCATCTTACAGCTTCCTCTCCACCATGAAGAGAAGTCAGAGCAGGAACTCAAGGCAGGAACTAGGGGCAGGAACTGAAGCAGAGGCCATGGAGGAACACGGCTTACTGGCTTGCTCCTCTTGACTGCCTAAGGACCAGGTGTAACACTGTCCACAATGGGCTGGACTCTCCCATAACAATCAGTAATCAAGAAAACGTCCCACAGTCTTGCCTACAGGCCAGGCTGANGGAGAATTTTCTCAGTTAAGGCTCCTTCTACCAAGATGACTCTAGCTAGGTGGGAATAGTGGCATGTGTGTTAGANGATGAAGCTCTGGATGAGCAACAAAAGGGTAAACCAAGCTGTGGTTCATAATACTTTCCAATTCTCTTTGGTGTAAAGATTCTCACAACAGTGACATCCAGCCACAAGCATGATGTTACCAATCGTAGACCTGAAAGAGATGAGCCATAGCATATTGTTGGGTAGCATTTCTATTGCTCCGATTCAGTGGCTAGAGATAGCCCTGGGAACTTGGAGAGTGATAAAGTGTAGGAAAAGCAGAAGGCAACAGGNGTGGGGTTTTGTTTTGATACTGGATTTTAACAAAGAGAACAAAAGAGTGGAATGGGAGGTGAATGGCAAAAAAATGCCCCCCAAATTCTCCAAAAGACAAAATAGCTGATGGATGGATTAGCTCACAGGCCAGAGAAAGGGTCTAGGCCATTGTGTTCCTGGCTTTGCTTTGATGTGCTTGAGAGCAAGCCAGTGGCTTCCTCTCTACCTCAGCCCCAGGCCCTGCAGGCAGAACATGGCTAGTGGGTTTCCTGGAGTTCCAGAGAGTGAGAGCACTTAGACACACCTGCTGACCTGGGATCCTCTTGACACTGAGACAAAGTCTCATCTTCTGAGAGATTCCCCAGTCAGTGGTCGAGGAGGGGCCCNGGCTCTTGTGGAGTGTTATTCTTTGGTTCCTTAGAGTTCCAGATCTGGATGTGGCCACACAGAGGGAGCCCCAGAGCCTAGTCTGCCCTCTTCCCTTGACCCCTACCTTTGTCCTCAGCAAATCCACCAGCTCTAACCTCCATCTGCACAGCCTGGAGCTGCTTTCAGAAAGGANCTGTGCTCTGCACCAGGGCTTGAAGGGNCAAGAGGCCTTCATAAGCCTGAGCACAGGCTAGGGGGACCTCCAGGGAAGGGAGGGAAGAGAGCATCTGGGAACATCATAGAGTCTCCTGCCTGCAGGACGCAGACTAGGGACTCCCAAGCACCTGGGCCAAGTGCTGAGCATCAAAAGCCAGCAGGAAGGCTCAGGAACAGGGAAGAAGCAGAGGGNGAGACAGGAGTGGAAGGTGAATGCTGAGGTAGAACTGCCACCACTGTCGCTTATGAGGAATTTCTGTGTGCCCAATGGTGAGCTGGGTTCCTGGAGCTATTTCCTGCTTCAGCCCGCCTCACAACTTTACTAACACCTCNTCTTGTATAATTAAGGAATTTAGGTCCAGAGAGGCCTCAGGATGTGTTTAAGGTGGCTAGCTGTAAGTGGTGGCTAGCAACCATTCTTTTCTCCTACGCACTGTGGTGCATGCTGGGGAAGCAGGCAAGAGGTCACCTTGCCTCTTCCATCTTGTGTCTCCTGTCTGGCACCTGAGGATACAGAACCAAGGCTGGAGCTGTGAGAGCCTGAAGGGCATCCAGAGAAACTGAGGACTTTGCATGGGGTCAGAAAGAAAGGGAGGGCTGGAGTGAGGCTGAATGTGGTCCTGTGGTGGGGCAGGAGCTGCAGGAGATGAGCAAGGGCCCTGNACTCTGGAGGGGCAGATGCCTGGAGGTGGGAGCTTTGCAGGCATGCCTTCTGGTCTGGGGATGGGGTGGGACACTGGTAAGAATGGTTCCATCTCTAAGTGGGCACTACCCGGGCTCTTTAGCTCCCTCCTTCTTCCTCCCCTGACTGGCACCTCGGTGAACCTCCTGCGGCCTGCTGTTCTCTACACTCACCCTCTCACCTCTAAGGACTGTTATTCATTTCTAGGTGCTCATTTGTGGTTTCCAGACACTCGGCTGTGTAATTACAGAAGCTCAGNAGCCACCTCCCTAACTGTGAGGCAGGTGTACCTGCCCATCTCAGCTGAGGTTTAAAGTCAGCCTGGTCGCTAACCCTGGCTCTACAGGCTACCCTTCTCCAAAGTGCTAGTGAGGGGACTCCTGGTTAGGTGGGAGAAGAGGCCTGAGACCTGCAAGTGAGGAGCAGGGCTCAGCTTCCAGGCTGGGGCATGAATGATAGAGACCTCTTCTTGCTCCCAGGTCCCCCTCCAAGACTGATCTCAGAAGGAGGCCGGGGTACGGAAGAGGTGAGCATAGTTGGGGCCAGACAGTGTTTCCTGGATGGGCTGGCACATCANTGTAGAGTAGGTGATGAAGGGGTACTGTGAAGCAGGCAGACAGTGAAGACAAACTCAGTTGGCCAGGGAACAAAGCCACTGGGGTGCTAAGGGACCAATCTCCTGGAAATATGAGAAAAGCAGACGAGGTGAGAACAGGCTGGACCCTCCGCAAAAGGCAAGAACTCAGGATGGAGAGGCCGGGGCTGATCGGCTCACTCCCATCAGAGAGTAGCAAAGGGCAGGTTGTCCTCCAGCTCCCCTTCCTGAGCATTCTTCCTGACTCTCATCTTAGCGTTGTGGAGGAGTCTGGAGGGAAAATCAGCAGGAGACAGGTGGACTCAGAGCCTTTAATCTGGTAGCACTGGCCCAATCTCAATGCACTAAGACCCCAGTACCTCCTAGGAGTCCCAGTAGACAGTGAGCGCTACCTATTCACCCTGTTTCACTAGAACTACTCAGGTCCTAGAGGGGCAAAGTGGGGCTCTGNCAGAAGGACAGCTTTCTTGAGGGGAGAAGTGAGAGGCAGACTTCAGGAAGAGGAGGGCTGTGTAGGGCTGAGGGACAGAGGCAGGGAAAAGACCCCGAAGTTGGGTGAAAAGAGCCTGTGTGAAGGGTTTAGGCTTGACTATCTTGGCTGAAACTGAATCAGGCTCGTGACATTTTGTCTAGAGAAGGTCCCTGTGGTAACAAATTGCCGTAGACTTAGTGAGAAAGCTTCATAATTTTATTATACAGATTCAGAGGCTTGAGTTTGAAATCAGTGTTGCTGGGCTGAAACCAAGTTGTTAGCAAGGTTGCCCCTCCCACCAGAGCCTCCAGAGGAATCTCTGTCTCCCCCCCCCCGCCCCCAGAACTTCCAGAGTCTGTACAAATGCCTTGGCCAGTGGCCTCCTCTCGGCCTTCTTTAAAACCAGCAACAGTGTGCTGTACTCTTCCCACAGGGCATTACTCTAACCTCTTTTGTTTCCCCTTGCTACATTCAGGGACACTTAGGATGGCCTTGCCCATCTGGATAATTGTGGGAGCCCATTTTCAGGTTCCTTGTGGCTTACCCAGCAGGTCTGCATAGAGAAGGTAATTGGACCACGGGCCTGAGTGCAGGTGTCTGAGATGGTCTGCATGTGGCTTTGCTGGGGGAAGGTCTTTTGCGCTACCCCTTAGCTTTTCTATAAATACCCTGGGGCCGAGATAGTCGGGGTTGGTGAAATAGGTTCCAGGCCCTCTCGAGGCTATCCTGTATTTTCTATCTTATCTATACACTCTAATAATCCTTCTATCTAATATTTCCTGCTACTCACACCCAAAAAAACTCTGGGGAACTGTGGGGTTGGTGGGTAGCCGCCCCACAGATAATGTAAGAAAGTCTCTCTCCTTTAAGACCAGTGGATTAGCAGCCTTGATNCCACTCATAGCTTTTGTCTCCTTTTGCCGTGGAACCTAATATATTCACAGGCTCCAAGGGGTAGGATGCCAGACATCTTTGGGGGCTATTGTTCTGCCAACTGAAGGAGGTAAGGAGACGGCGAGGAACCTGTGCCCAGAGGAATGAGGAGTTGAAAATAAGATGAAGAAGGAGCTATCATGAGCCCTTGAACAAAGCAGAACCCCACTCCCCAAGGGACTGAGAACAACCTCAGTTCTCTGGGTCAGCATGAGATCATTTTCCAGACTCAGAACAATGGAGCCATGTTATGTCTGAGCCCTTGCAGACCATAACGTGTTACTGTTCTCTGCTGAGGGCAGTAGGCCAATTTGCAAGGAGGTTATGGCTGATGCCAAGGTGAGGGGGCCCAGCCCTTGGGGTGTCCAGGTCAGCTGGAGGCTGGAGACTGCCTGAGAGGGCTAGACCAGTCTGGCCATCTGTCTTCAAGGCACCTGTGGCTGCTGNTGTTTCTCTAGGCTTATCCCTTCTGGGNCAGACTGGAGGGTGAGGGTGATGGGCGGGATGAAACNAGTTGGTATTCCCAGGCAGGTGGAATGTCAGAGACACAGGGCAGGGTGGGGGTGGGGACNGGCATATGAATGGAGCTTCTGTTCACTCNTTGGCACACACAGACCCTGCCTGGGAATCCTGATGGGTCAGTAGATAGCGTTGAAGCCTCATAAGTTAGAAAGCTGGGACACTCCATCTTGTAGAGGCATTGCAGTAATGGTGACCCCAGTGGTCCACTAGGACCTCTTCCTGGGTATGACTNGGGCTTAAAGAGCCAATCTGCTCAGGAGGAGGTGTTGGAATGGTAGGTGTGCCTCTAGACTGGTTCTCAGAAGAACACATTGTTTTTGCTCAGGTGGGATGTGTGTCNAAGGTGGCTTTGGTACCAGGCTGCTGATGGTGATAAGTAGGTGGTGTAGGGATCTTCAGGGTCTCCTCAGTACCAGCACTGTGTCTAGGGAAGGGCACAGGTTCTAGAAGCCAGACCTGAATTTATGTTCCTATCTTGACACGGCGTAGCAGCATGACTTTGTATAAGTCTTGTCTCTTATACACATCTAGATGTGTATAAGAGACAGGTCTAGGGAAGGGCACAGGTTCTAGAAGCCAGACCTGAATTTATGTTCCTATCTTGACACGGCGTAGCAGCATGACTTTGTATAAGTCTAACCCTTCCTGTAGCTCAGGAATAGACAATAAATTAGAGGCAGTTGCTACCTCTGGGGATAATCTGAGTGAACAGGCGAGGTGTGTAAGTCTTAGCACAGTGCCAGGTGCCTAGTCATGACTCAACAGCCATCATCATCAAAGGGGCTGAAGGAAGCCAGGCTCAGTNGACATACCTGAATGAAATGACATTGATTTCTCTGTGAGGTAGCATCACACAGAGAGCCAGCTGATCTCGATGAGGCCTCTGTGTAGTCTGGCCTGTCTGAGGCAGTAGCTGACCCCAGGCTTAGTCCCTGGAGATGTAAGCAGAAGACTACATCCATCTCCTGGAAGCCTGACCCAGCATCCCAAATGCCCTTCTCCAACTATGGAAGTTAAAAAGAGGAGGGGGTTCCTCAAAGTCTGCCCCTTATTTCACTTGGGTTGCTGGTGATACTGAGGTACACTAACTGCTTAGTGACATGAATGGCCTCCTGTCTTTGCTGCCCTCACAAGCTGACTAGGTCTCTGACAAGTCACCATCCTCACATCAACACTATGGCCACTTATCAACAATGTTAGTGTTCACAGTGGTGAAGACAAGGACTTTCAGGGCCATACTTGCAGGAGCCTGTAGAGAGGTGGTCACTTTCCAGCTCTTCACCCTTGCTAGGCAGCAGTTTCCAATCTGTAAAATAGAGACAGCAATAGACCCTCCTCTTGAGCTTTAGAAGGTTAGAGGAGTGGGTCNTCTTTGGCAGTCAGTATTATGTAAATGTGGGTGTTACTTTCTTCCACTGCACCACAAAGCACAACTGAGGCACAGTCCCCTGTTATGATCTGAGCTCCTGGAGGATCCTGGGAAGTCAGGGTTTCAGAGAGGTNCCTGTCTAGTGACCATCAGACATATGTCACTCATCTGGAAGAGGCTGCCAGAGGAACTGTCTGGGGTTTCTTCTTGTGTTTTGATCCAGGAGAGCTGAGGGTTGGGGAATGTGGAAGGAGAAGTGAGAGAGGGGGAGAGGCAGGGGTGAGATGAGGGGTGACATGATCCTGGGAGCTGAATTTAGTCNCTCTTCCCTAGTGTCAGAAGGTCCATGAGGTTTAGACAGGAGGAGGAAGATTGCAGTAAAATCATTGTCACTCATGGCCATTACCAGACGACCCCTCTACCCACACAGGCAGGAAATGGTTCTCTGAAGGGAACCAAGACTTGCAGCATCAGTGTGAGGGGTCAGTGTAGACTTGCTGAAGTCAGTCGTTGAATCATTGGGGGACATTTTCTCCACAAAAACCAGCTCAAGCAGGATACTCTGACCTAGCCTTTGCATGGTCAGCCGTGTCACTGGTATTAGTTATGCTTCTCCAGAGGAAGAGAACAGTAGTATACCCCTCCACACACACACATGCACAAGCATACACATGCATGCACACAGACACATGCACAGGTATACACATGCATGCACAGGCATACACACACATGCAGTTATGATAGGATTTAATTGAATGACTTGCATGATCAGTGGCTGGGAGTTCTACATGTGCAAGTGGGACAGCCAGAGCAAGAAATAGCTTCTCAGTCCAAAAAGCTAGAGGCCTCAAGAAAAACAGAGGGGGCAGTGATGCAGTCCNAGTTCCAGACTGAAGGCCTCCAAGCCACTCTAGNCAGTCATGGGTCCAAGTCTGTATCNAAAGGCCAAACAGTCTTCAGTCTGGCATCCAAAACCATGAACAGCAGCAAAGAGATGAGTCAGGGGTCGAGTTCCTAGAGTGTGCACTTCCTCCTCTTCTGCCTTTTTACTCTGCCTGGTTCCCAAGCTACGTGGTAGCGCTGCCCACTTTCAGGGTGAGAGTTTCCCAGTTAGCTCAGTGAGCCACACGCCCCTTTTCTCTGGGGACACCCTCATAGGCACACTCAACTGTGTTTTACTGATTTCCCTAGAAGTCTCTCATTAATGAAGATGACAATAAAAATTAACTATCGCTCTGTCCACATGGCATGGGATACCAGCCTGAGCCTGGAAAGAAGATCCAAGGAGGAGGCTCATCCCTGTTCTTACACAGAAGCTCACCCCTGTGCTTACACAGAGTCTGGGAGAAGTTGGAGAATGTCAGAGACACACAACCAAGTTTAGNAGTATCCATTGCCTAGCACTCCACAATGGCTCAAAAACACACATGTTGAAGGAGCCCCCATTCGGTGGTTGCTGCCAGTCTTCCCNCTTACTCTCTTCTCTTGGTTTCTTTGTGCAAAACCTTAGTCTATTTTGCTAACCCTTGGCAGTCATATCTGGCCCAAGCAGCTGAGAAAGCCAGGTCGGTAGTAGAATGTGTGACAGGAACTGAGGGTGTGTGGAGGNTAGGANTGGGGACAGCAAGGGGTCAGTAAGCCTTGAAAACTGCCTGAAGTCTAGTGTNAGGGAAGCCAGGGAAATGGATCATTTCTGGCTGTGACCAGATTTCCTTTCCTGACCGTGGAAACATCTCTGTGNTGAATCAACCTCTGAATGGAACTCNTCCAAAGTCAAGGAAAAGCAGGTTGGGGACAAAGGGCCCTTCTCTGCACCTAGCCTCTTGGAACAAGTTAGCTGGAAGTCCCAAGAGGGCAGCTCCTGTGCCCCCCAGTGTGGCTTCTGCAGAAGGAGGAGAAAGGAGAGGAGGGAAAGGAATGTGTGCAGGTTAGGAGTGTGCAGGGGCTTCCCTTGATAGCTCTGACGAACAGGGATGCAGGCTGGCACACAGGCAGTACAGCCCTGCCTCTCCACTGTAGAGGTGGTTAGCTCCTGCAAGGTATGCTCCTGTCCACTTGTGGGGACCAGGGAAAACATGCAGAAAATGGCTAAAAGCAACAACCAAAAAAAAAAAAAAGACAAAAAACTTGTGGCACGGCACATTATTTCTACATGCACAAATGTGTGCAGGCACAGTGCCAGAACCTGGCAATTCCTCTCTATTTGTCTAAAAATGAGAACCCTTCCATTGTGGGAAAGCAAAGCCTCAAGGTTCTTGCTGGGCAGGTAGATCCGTTTTTAGCCCCTCTGACTAATTAAAGTATTTGTTGATTTCCAGGCTGCAGTTTCAATCAAGCAAGGGGGATTTTCAAAGACTTGGTATGCACACCACTGGCAAAACACCCTTGAAGTGAAGGAAGAGCACCCGAGGCTTGCAGGAGCCTGTTGGAGAGACACTGAGAGCTCAGTTCTACGGCTCTAGTCTGCAAGTGCCAATCGCCTGCGAAATCTGAGGGACAGGGCCAAGGCTGCTCCCCACAGCCCCCCATGTGTTACCCCACCCTTCCTGCCTGCCCCAGCCAGCTCAGCATTAAAATTTCAGCNGGCATTGCCCATTCCAACAAANTCANGTTCACTTCCTCCTGAGTCCATGGAGGGAACTATGGAGTGAGAGACTGGTCAGCATGTCCAGAGCTCTAGANTATTTCAAGGGTTCTATNAGAGGCAAGATGTAGCCCAGAGTGGGGTCATGATTAAAGTANCTAGATAAGGAGACTCACTTGTGACTCTGACTCCAGTCATGACANCTGGACTTCCAAGCTCAACTCGAACCAAGGCTTTATTTCTGGACATTCTGCATTTCTACCTCAGTTTCCTGTCAGACTCAGGTCTGAGAGTCCTTGATAATCTGGCATGGTTTCTAGTCTCACCAGGAAACCATGGTTGTGTTGCTGGGGGTGTGTGTGTGTGCACCAAACTTCCCAACTTTACAGCATGGCCAGTTATACACACACACCACTCATGCCCCTGCAATCCTGAGGATCCAGCTGAGCCCCACAGTGGGTCCCAGAGGCCTAGCGGTAGGACCCTGTAGCTTTGGGTGGAGGCAGGAAAATTCTTCCCTCAATTCCTCCCTGAGGCTAGGCTTTGTGAAGAGTTGTCTTGGGCTGGCTCACTGCTCCACCTGCCCTTCCCCATCCTGTGAATCTGGCTCCAGGCTCCTGGATGGGACCGCCAACCACAGCCCGATGACTGGGTGACTCACCCCTCAGCCATCCTCCCCACATTTCTGTGTAGAACACTCAAGGGAAGAGCTGCAAAGATGAAGGCCTCATTGCTTGCCTTCTTTCCTGGGAGGTGGGCGTAGAGCAGGATGTGGGGCCTTCAAGGGCTCCAGCATATTATCCAGGATTAGATGGGAGAGGAAGGGGCAGAGGGAGGTACATAACATGAAGAGGCATCACTCTGTCCTCAG
The DNA here is from genome assembly GCA_001675575.1 of Neotoma lepida. Lineage (NCBI taxonomy): Eukaryota > Metazoa > Chordata > Mammalia > Rodentia > Cricetidae > Neotoma > Neotoma lepida. Next base: position 2,033,710 of record LZPO01030506.1, read on the forward strand.
AAGGTTTCCTGCCTGAAGAGGACAAAAGACTTGCCCTGTAGACACGGTCCCAGGGATGGAACTAGATGGGCAGGTCTCTGGGACTCAGAACAAGGAAGGAAAGGGCTCACACAGAGGCCAGGGGAAGGACTTGATGGAGGGGACCCTGTATCTGTCAAATTAACCCAGGAAAGGGTTGCAGTGTTCACAGGGAAGCTGATGAGATGCCCCTGGTTTTGGCGTCTGTACCCTTGACGTGCCCTGGCAGACATGAGCAAAAACATTTCTTACTTTATTTTATTTTACTATCTTCTGTTAAGCATCTGTGCTCAAAGATACACAGGTTGGAGTGTGGGCTCTGAGGAAAGGATTCTGGGAAGGTGTTGTGGATTTACCTGTTTCTCACCCATGAGTCTGTAAGGTAGTCTCTGATCACAATACAGGCCCGCCTTCTATGTTCTCCGGGACAGAGGTGAGAGGAGCTGTCTTGTGGTTTGCTCCTCTGTCAGGAAGGCCGACTGCTGGGGACCCCTCAGCCCTTCATAGGGTTTGGTAATAAAAACAGGCTAAGTGACATGTCTGACCATGTCCTGGGAGTGCCCTGCAGGAGAGTTCAGGCCTCAGTGTGATCCTGCTCTTCCTGCCCACAGGGATTCATTCCAAGCTGGGGTGGGTCTCCCGTTCAGCAGAGGGAGCTGGTACCTGGCTCTCCACAGATTTCTTTATTACTTATACCTGACTGGTCTGGTGAAGTGGGAGGGTCCACTCTCCCTACCACAGAGACTCCCACTGCTTCTCTTGTGAGGCCCCCAACACACCCTGCTATAGNTACTTGCCACTCACCAGACTGGTCGCTGGCCCGTGGCTCTGAGTGTGGTTACTGCAGCAATTCTCAGACCAGCCAGAATGCACTCCTTTCTTGGCAAGCCTTCCTTCACAGTATAGCCACTGAAGACTGAACGGNGAAAGAGAATGCCCCAATGTTTCCAGAGGGGTGGATCTTCCTGCAGGACAGTGGGGACAGTACCCAATGCTGTATGTGTGTTTGGTGGGACATACCTTGACAGTGGTTTTCCAGTAAGGAGGGGGCACTCCTGCTAGGATACCCCAGACACCTGCCTCAACCTTAGAGTTGTTCTTCTTAGGGATGAGGGTCCTCAGTGTGTCTCGGGACATTCACATCTGGTCTCTGAAAGACCACAAAAGGTAATACTGGTGTAGTCCCTGGGAGTCTCAGAGACCCTCCAGGCAGAGAGACACTTATGCNTGTTGTCCAGGNCCTGTCAGGTCAGTTAGACNAGTGAGTGTTGCAGGATTACTTATTAGCAGGATTCTCAGCCCAGCCCCTGGTGAGCCGTCACCATCTCAGCAGCTCAAGAATTATTTTCCGCAGCNTTGACTTCCTCGAGGCAACTTTAGGCTTTGTGCAGAGATTCCTGTATCTAACTCCTGATCTCTTGAGAACACGACCCCTCGGCAGTTCCCACTACTCCTTCTGCTTCAAACAGGGTCCAAGAGCTCTGCTCTCCCCTGGGAGGAGGCAGAGAGGGGATCCCACTCCAATCCTGAGCCAGAGAGACAGGGCACAGCTTGGGACAGACATTTGCTAAAATCTAACCTGAATCCCCCTTTTCTTCACATGGTGTTACAGGCGATACCCACAAGCTTTGCTGGAGAGCCTTCTGGGAGCACTCATCTTTGCAACTGGCAGTCTCTTGTGCCAGCTGCCTGGTCCCCCCGACTTGCTCTGTCTAGTCTCTCTGGCAGTCAATCTGCAGACTTAAAATTCCATTTTCCATGCCTTTGGCCCTGAAGGAGGCTTTGGGCTGGAGGTAGAGGAAACACAGCAGTTTCCTCTGCTTGGAACAGGGTGGTTCCCCGTTATAACAGGCCGGCCGATTCTCAACATGTTGCTGATGAGATTAGAAGCTCCTGCAGGTATGTGTTTGCGGCGGCCTTCAGCCTGTATCAACAGATATGATGACTCACTTCTTCCCTGTTGGAATAACTGAGAACTTGCTGGAACACAGCTTGGGGGATACTGGGGAAGCTGGCAGAGCAGTTCCCCACAAAGAGAGACGTGGCTGCCAAGCCAGCGTCAAGGCTTTTTTTTGTAAAGGATTAAGTGGGGTCGCTGGTTTGCTAAGTTCCCACATGGGCCTGCCCAGGACAGAGAACATCAAGGGCAGGCACACAGAAAGCTGAATTAGGAGGACCTGTGGAGTGGTGGGTCTGGCCTTAAAGAGAACTCAGTGGTGTACAGTCTGGNTGAGGGGATCTTCCTCCTCTGGTTTTTAAGCTGGGGGCTTGAGGGAGCCTTTCTGGTCTGAATCTTGCAGGAGAATCTGCCCAGTGGTATCTGGGGTAAATGGACCTCTCTTAAANAAAGTACAGTGCAGTGAAGCACTGGACCCCACTTCTTTGGAACATGCCCAAAATGTGAGGTCATAGATTGCCTTGCCAAGAGCTCAGGTCTCTGCAGCACCCACTGCACAGCCAAGTGTTAGAAGATCAGCTCATTGCCCACCATGCCCCACTGATAGACCAGATCCCCTAAGCTGGCAAGGCAGCATGAACCAGGCTGGGAGAGTGGGTCACGTCACTGGTTCTGTAAGGATCTCTAAGACAGTGGCCATGGGCAAATGTCCCTTACTTCCCAGCATCCTTCTAGGCTACACACAGCACCCAGATCCTGTGGCGACAAGGGACAATTGACCCCTAACTCACTGCCAGGACACCAGCGCTGCAAGGAAGGTTTATTTCTAACTGAGCAGAGCCTGCTGGGAGGAGCATTTGCACCCCACACCACTGTGCAGGTGTGTTGAGTGAGCTCACAGCTGCCCCCCAGGCATGCCCAGCCCACTAATCATTCACAGCTCGACAGCTCTCCTGCCCAACCCACTTCTAAGGGGATAAAAAGGGGCCTTGAAGCTTCTAAGTAATAGAGCCACCNTCAGAGTCCTGTTGAGCGCTGACCTCGCCAGCACCTTTCCCCTCTACTGCTCCTCCAGAAACCATCATGTCTCGCCAGTCGAGTGTGTCCTTCCGAAGTGGGGGCAGCCGCTCTTTCAGTGCTGCCTCTGCCATCACTCCGTCTGTCTCTCGTACCAGCTTCAGCTCGGTGTCCCGAAGTGGTGGTGGTGGTGGTGGTGCCAGGGTCAGCCTTGGGGGTGCTTATGGAGCAGGTGGCTATGGCAGCCGGAGCCTGTACAATGTGGGGGGCTCCAAAAGGATATCATTCAGCTCTGGCGGTGGCAGCTTCAGGAACCGATTTGGCGCTGGTGCTGGAGGCAGCTTTGGCTTTGGAGGAGGAGCTGGCAGCGGATTTGGCTTCGGTGGTGGAGCTGGTAGTGGCTTTGGCTTCGGTGGTGGAGCTGGCTTTGGTGGTGGCTATGGGGGAGCTGGTTTCCCCGTGTGCCCCCCTGGAGGCATTCAAGAGGTCACCGTTAACCAGAACCTCCTCACCCCTCTGAACCTGCAAATCGACCCCACCATCCAGAGGGTGAGGACTGAGGAACGAGAGCAGATCAAGACCCTCAACAACAAGTTTGCCTCCTTCATCGACAAGGTGAGATGTGGTTCTCTCTAGAGCAGCCTACACAGGAGTAGACTTGAGTGAATGCTAAAGGCAGAGGTGGANGGAAGATACTTTAGGCTTTGCTCAAACACTGACATTGTTTCTAGTTGAGTTTGTCCTGGCTTTGTGTNCCTCTTTAGGTAGACTGGCAGCTGCAACCAGGGTCAGAGTTCCTCTCCTCCAGAGGTTCCCCATAAGGGTGTCTGATTCCAGTGGGCTGATATAAGCTCTGTCTCTCATAACGGGATTGCACAGAGGCCGCGGTGTCTATAGGGCAGTCTGGGAGCCTTTCCAGCCCCAGTGAATTGGATCATGCTCCAACCAGCCACTACTGGGCTGTCTGTGCCCTGCATGAGGGACCTACCTTCTCTACAGGGAGGATGTTAGGAGCTTCACTGCTGACTGTCCCTCACAGGTCACAGGCCAGGCACTGAACACAAGATCTGGTGGGACAGCATGTGACAAATGGCATACTAGTAAAAATGTCACATTAGCCGGAAACCCAAACTTCTCCCTCTCACACTTGGCCCCTCCAGGTGCGGTTCCTGGAACAGCAGAACAAGGTCCTGGACACCAAGTGGACCCTGCTGCAGGAGCAGGGCACCAAGACTGTGAGGCAGAACCTGGATCCATTGTTTGAGCAGTACATCAACAACCTCAGGAGGCAGCTGGATGGGGTCCTGGGGGAGAGGGGCCGCCTGGACTCAGAGCTGAGGAACATGCAGGATCTGGTGGAGGACTTCAAGAACAAGTGAGTTGTAATGTGGCAGAAAGAGAGGTGTTGGGGTCTTCCTTGTACCAGACATGCTCCATAGCCAAACTGTACCAGATAAGCTTGTACCAGACATGCTCCATAGCCAGATTGAGGCTTCTGTCTTTCCTGAGGGCTAGAAGCATGCATATTACACCATTAAGAAAAAGCCCAGAGCCTCTGTTTAGAAAGTCCCAGCCCCAGGCTCAGCCCCTCTACAAAGCACTCACCCTCCTGCCCGGGTAGCAGTGTGTGCCCCAGCACCACCTGGCGAACTGTGCCAATACTGGAATCCTCACTCTCTGTGGTTCTCCTCCCAGTGCTAGCATGGCCCCACTCAAAACAGGAACTGATGACAGAACCTATCTTTAGTCCCATAAATCGGCTACTGATTCAATGGGCTGCTAGTGTTTTATTTCTCTGTGTGTTCTTGGTGGTGTTGGAGAACTCAGGACTTTGTGCATGCTAAGCAAGTGCCCTGCCGCTGAGCTGCACCCCCACTCCTACAGGATTATTGCTGAAACAAGTGAATAGTACTGATACTAGAATGAGTATTTGGCAGGCAGTTTGCAAGAAGGCAGCATATCACAGGTAGGGACTTGCCTAGGGCTCATGATGCCCCCTACTTGTCTGCCTGTGAGACGTGAACAGCCTCCTTCCAGTGTGAAAGCATGCTCACAGTGACTGCACAAAGAGACTCTTTACCCAGCCCTTGTCCTCAGACTAATGCTCCCTGTCCCTTTACCACCAGGTATGAGGATGAGATCAACAAGCGTACCACTGCTGAGAATGAGTTTGTGATGCTGAAGAAGGTGGGTGTGGTGAAGAGAANCCGTAGCCCTGGGCTGTGCTCTCCTAGGGGTGGAGCCGTTTAAGGCAGGTGCATGCTGTTTGATGGCCACCGCGCCTATTTCCTTAGGATGTGGATGCTGCCTACATGAACAAGGTGGAGCTAGAGGCCAAGGTGGANGCCCTGATGGACGAGATCAACTTTATGAAGATGTTCTTCGATGCGGTGAGCAATTACCCTAAATTTCTCCTGTGGGTATTTTATTATGATACACTAAATGGGAGATTTGAATGAAACTCATTAAATAACAGGATCAGGTGACTAACTTCAAGTGTCCCTGTAGGAGCTGTCCCAGATGCAGACACATGTCTCAGACACATCCGTGGTCTTGTCCATGGATAACAACCGCAGCCTGGACCTNGACAGCATCATCGCCGAGGTCAAGGCACAGTATGAGGACATTGCCAACCGAAGCCGAACAGAGGCTGAGTCCTGGTACCAGACCAAGGTGAGTGCCTGGTGAATATCCTGAGTGAGAAGATGCACCTGTCTAGGGGTGTCTAGGATTCTAGACCATAANAATGCTAAGGACAGGACTCCCAGGACTACTGAGGCCACTTGGGATACATTGCAGAGTAGCCAGCTATCTGTTTCCCACAAAACCCCAGGAACTTGGGGAGCATTTCACAGCAGTACCTTTCTTTAGGAGAACTAAGACTCTCAAGAAGTTACTTAAGAACAGCCCCATCTTGCAAAGGCCCAATCCAGCCCCAGACCCCAGAGGACTCCACCACTTACCACCTCTCGACAGTTCCTGCTTGTGAACTCAGGGAAAGTGCATTCCACCCTGTGTTAGCTGTATCTTCCTTCTCTTTTGGTGTCATTAGTATGAGGAGCTGCAACAGACAGCTGGCCGGCATGGTGACGACCTTCGAAACACCAAGCATGAGATCTCTGAGATGAACCGGATGATCCAGAGGCTGAGATCTGAGATTGACAATGTCAAGAAGCAGGTAGGGAGGAATTAAAAGAGGTCAAAGGAAGGCCCTGGACTGAGCATGAAAGACATCTTTTGCTTTGCATTTCACACACACACACACACACACACACACACACACACACACACACGCATGTACACATGCACTCATACATGCATGCATTCATGTGTACACAGCCCTGGAACAATTCACAGTGTCACTATATTTCACCACTTATAATGGCCAGGATGTATTGAGTTCTTTCTAGGACTCCAGGCTTGGTATATCTGACTTAGACACTCACAAACGACAGCTTGGACAGTTCAGCTACTGCTGTGTCCCCACTGCTCCTTTTCTCTCTGCAGTGTGCCAACCTACAGAGTGCCATCGCTGATGCAGAGCAGCGTGGAGAGCTGGCTCTCAAAGATGCTAGGAACAAGTTAACCGAGCTAGAGGAGGCCCTGCAGAAGGCCAAACAGGACATGGCCCGGCTGCTGCGCGAGTACCAGGAGCTCATGAACACCAAGCTGGCTCTGGATGTGGAAATTGCCACCTACAGGAAGCTGCTGGAGGGCGAGGAGTGCAGGTGGGCAGACATCATGGGCCTGAGGTGGCCTCTCCTTTGAAAAGGAGAGTTTGATGAGGAATGCCAGATACACATACAGACGGCTGAACATCGCCCAGTTTNAGTCTGACACATGGGCGTACCACGGGCTTTAACTGGTGTCTTTGGCTTACTCCTCATTCCATTCTCTTGGGCTTTGCCCCCCTCAGTCAACTAAGACCCTCAGCAGATGTACCTTGCACCTTGTTCTCTTTCTGCTTTTGCTCATGGTCTTTTCTGGACCTCGGTGTCCACGCCACACTCCTTGTCATCCTTATTCTCCTCCCCCTTTGGAAAGCCTTTCATAACTACCTCAGTCAACCTAAACTCATTTCCTNTGGGTTCTCAAACTACTGTGTGCTCTTCATTTTTTTCTGGCACAGGCATTGCTAACCGTGAGGTTCCTTCTGGCTGGAGGTCTCCTGCGGAATGGAAGCTCCTGTGGCAAAATCTGCTTTATGTATATTCATAGTATCGCTGCTGCTTACTCATACTTTCCATAAACTGGGTGGAGGAGAATGGGAGTTAGGATCTGCCTTTGACAGCCTAGCTCTGGGCTACATCCTCTTCACTGGGGACAATCCTTCCAGAGAGCATGGTCTTTTCTAACTTACAGGAATTTTGAAATAGGCAGGTGCCTGGCTTTGGTGTGACCCTAACCATGACAATGATAGCCTTCCTGTTTTGGAGGAGAGATTTTTTACTCTTACTCCCACCTTTTGTCTTTTAGGCTGAGTGGAGAAGGAGTTGGACCAGTCAACATCTGTAAGTAACCCAGAGTGTCCAGTCAGAATCCTGCTGTTTCTAGATACCAGACGTTCTCCATCCCAATAAATGATCATCAGATAGTGAGAAGCAAGTGGTGGAGGGACAGACACAGGCAGGGACACGAGGTGACGTAGCTCCATCCGATCTCCTATAGGATCCATCCATACTGAGCTTTGTCCTTAATCCTTGCCTCTACCAAGTACCTGGCCCCATGCCTTGCCTTTTATGTCATTAGTTTTCTGTCAGGGACCCCAACTGAATAATTTAGTTCTCCTAGCTCATTCTGCTATTTTGTAAAATGGTCGTGTATACATTCTACCCGAGGCGGGATCAAACATGTTAGGTGTGGAATCAATCTGACAGATCCATCTCACCCAGTGCTCTTTTCTCCACAGCTGTTGTCACCAACAGTGTCTCTTCTGGCTATGGAGGAGGCAGCCTTGGCTTTGGTGGTGGCAGCGGCTTTGGCGGTGGCAGTGGCTTTGGCGGTGGCCTTGGCAGCGGTCTTGGCGGAGGTGGAGGTGGAAGTTACTACTCCAGCAGCAGTGGGGGTGCTGGTCTGGGTGGTGGGCTAAGTGTGGGGGGCTCTGGCTTCAGTGCAAGCAGTGGCCGAGGCGTGGGCTTTGGCAGCGGTGGGGGCAGCAGCTCCAGTGTCAAATTTGTCTCTACCACCTCCTCCTCCCGGAGGAGCTTCAAGAGCTAAGAAGAGCCTGCTGCAAGACCTTGGCCCTCGTGGGCAGTCACCCAGGCCTACTCTTTCTGGAGAGTAGTCTAGACCAAACCTACTGCAGCACCACGTGCCTTGGTTCCCAGGAGGGAATGAATCCCAACCTCTGGCCTCCCATGCCATAGTTCTACATTTGNCACAAGTCAGTTTTTAGGTACCTACAGATGGTCTTCGATGACACAGACACCCAAAGTTTTCCAGAATGTCAGCCACCAAAACAGAATCCCTACCCTAACACCCGCCTTAATTCTGGTTCTGACTTCCTCCAGAGTGTGTTCAATAAAAATGCTTTTATAATATAAGCCTCTGAGTAGAATGGTCTTCTCCAGGTTTACAGTCATCCTAGAGACACCTCAAGGACCTGTCCAGGTGCACTCGGGTTTTTTGATGGTTTCTAGGGAGGGCAGGAGAGCTTGAAAAGAAGAGTGGCACCATGGGTGGTCCACAGGTTCCAAGAGGCAGGGAGGAGGTTGCGGAAGCTCAGGCAGTGAGGCAGTCTCCACATGGCGTGAAGGGGAGTGTCCACTGAGTCACACTTGGGTTGATTTTAGAGCTCAAGGGGAAGCTATTTAAGGCAGGCTGACTGGTAAGGAACAGATAAATGAGCAAATGGGCTGAACTGAGGTTGGTAAAGGAAGATTCTATTGGCACAGAACTCCCAAGGATCTAAACGATGCTGGGATTTTCCAGCATCATGGGTACCAAGAGAGTCAACGGGCATTTCTTGTCAGTGTCAGGNATCNAGTACTTCACAGTTCATCAAGTAACATTGGTGATTTACCCAAGATGGCAGGACCTTTGCCTGTAATACTGGCACTCCCTCTTAGGTAAGCTCCCTTGCACTCATGCATGAGTGATTGTGTAAAATAAATTCCTTTAAGGATGTCTGGGAAGCCATGTTGTGAGCCTTCAGAGGTAAAGGCTGTTAAAATAGGCACTGAGCAGAGTATTGTGAGCCAAATTCATGAGAGGGATGGACTGAATGAGTCAGTACTTTCAGCAATGTTTGTTGTAGGTACTTTATTGCTATGACCTTAAGGCTGTGGAACTCTATTGTGCAGAACAATTCATTCCTTCCAAGTATAAACAGAGGCCCAGTTGTGTTGTATGGAGTAGGTGGANCCATCTCTTCTTCCCTAAGTAGATCCCATGAAGCAGACCATCAGAGTGTCTGCTTCATTTACACTGGGAAAGGAAAGACCATGAAGTCCATTTCTTTCAATAAAGTTCGTAGGTGTCAAAGACTTAATCTATTGGCTCAGACTCAGGTATTTAAAGAGATGATATGCTTGTGGGGGCATTTGGGGACCAATAGTTTTGATGAGTTAGAGGAGGCAGCTGGTTCTCCTTTGGATTCAGTCACTACAACTCCCAAGTCTGCAGGGGCAACCTGCTTATGTCTAGTAGGACCCTCATGTATAAATGTAATTGGAGCTCCAGCATGGACTAAAGTCATGAAGTTTTGTCATCTGGAGTATTTCAGCAGATATGAATGTAATTCATGACCTATGTGGAGGCCTGAAGCCAATCGGCACACTTTTTGATCTTTTTGCTGTATAAATTCTTTCAGAGTAGCTGAGATTTCTACTTATATCAAATTGTGGAATCATGTTTCATTATTCTTCTTCCCCCAATTTCAACTCCTCTCCCTCACCTCCAATCCCAACTTTTTTATCTCCCCTAAGTTCCAACTCCTCTCCCTCCCCTCCTTCCTGTTTGTGGGTGCACTATGGCAAGACTGGAGACTTCATGTTGCTGCATGTCTTTCTCTGGAGAGCCCTGTATCATTATTACCAGGGTGGAAGGCCACTCCCACAGAAATAATTGCATAATTCCTTGGTTTGCCTCTGTAGCCCAGAGGAAAAAGTTTTTTTTTTGTTTGTTTGTATGTTTGTTTTTCAATTCTCCACAGAGACCTGGGAAGCATTAGTAGCAGCCAATGAATTTCATAGGCATCAGCATGCCACATAATAACTCTCTTCCTCCATGTCGTCCACAACCCAATGGGACCATTTACTGCACAGTTTATCAGTCTTTTCTTTGCACACTCCATTAAAAAAAAAGGGCTGTGACAGCCTGAGACACACAGCCAACAGCCACAGAGTAAGGGACATTCCACCGAGCTTAGCATCGGTCCTGGTTTACAGTAGAACTGGCAGACAGAGCTTAACATGGAACATGTAGATAGTTCTGGACTGAGGCACAGCACCCAAGGGTATTGTAATGAGAGACTCAACCCAACATGCCTCCTCCTAAGTGACAATTACTGTGACTTCTGATTCAGACCAATGAAATCTATAAAGTGGCACTTACAAAGGTAACCCAAAGCAACAGAGGTCCATGTGTAAGCTTGCCGCACACTGCACGCCAACTACAGCTCACCAAGGCCACATAGCTAGCTGCTTGAAGTACATGCTGCAAGCCAGACTGCAAACCACAGCAAGAGACAGAAGACACAGTGGTGGTGAAGTCGGGGCAATGACAACCAANGAGGGGAAGTCACTTCCCCCATCCCAAAGACTATTCCAGCCCCCCCAGCTCCTAATGACCCTTCAGCTGTGAGACCCTTGCCCACCCATGGACAGCTGTAGGTCTTTACTCAAAGCCAAACACATGAAACGTAATGATTTTTCCTCATTCAGCAGAGAACTTAGCCTGCAGAGCAAATCTCTGTCTCTCAGAATGAAGAGACAGACAGACGATGATAGAGAATCCCAGTTTGCTGGGGTAGACGGCTCCATCCAGAGGAAGATCAAAAGAGACAGACAGGTGGCTTGGTGCAATGAGGCGACTTAGGTTGAGGGAAGCAGCCATGCTTTAGTGAGTTTAAAAAAAAAATCCCCTCATGCCTCCAGCAGGGGGAGCGGAAATGAACTGTTTTTGAAACTGTCAGAGTTCTAGTCTTAACTGCCTGCCTCTCTCCGGAGCTCTGGATGAACGATTCAATCACAACTGATTTTGCTGAGGTTCCAGCCAAGTCTAATAGACCTGAAGGAAAGGAAACAAGAGAGACTAAGAAACAGTGTTTTACCGTAATGGTTATTAATTCTTTGGATAGGGTTCTCTAAATGAGACTATAATGACAGAATCCAACCAAACTGGAAGGCACACGCACACACGAAAGAGGCCCAGGAGAAAATGGGACAGAAAATGACAAAACTTTGGTTGTGAGAATATGAAGCTATAGAAGATGTAACACATGTGGGATGGGGATACTAGAAAACAGGATTAGAGGAATGGACAGAAAAAAAAACCAAAAACAAACAAACAAACAAATAAACAAAAAAAACCCCACCAAAGTCAGTAATGACCAAGCATCTCCTAAAATTAATGTCAGCCACCAAATCACAGATAAAAAAACACAATGCATATTTGCAATGGTACCTAGCATCACTCCACCTTTCGGAAAACAATGATAAAGAGGCAAGTTTTGAAAGAAGCCAGAGGGGAAAAAAGCAGATGACCTAACAAGGAGTAAAGAACAGTAATCACACAAGCAGCTTCTTCAGAGAACTCCTGCACCATGGGTCAGGAAGAGAGTGGCTCGAGACCATCAGTACCAAGGAAACAAAAACCCACTAGCCTAGAAATTCTNTATTTATTTTAACCATCTCTACAAAAATGAAGGACAGTCAGATATGGTGGCTCACATCTATTATTCCATCGATAATCAGCCCAAGGGAGGAGGATCGAAAATTTGAAGCCAGCCTGGGCTACACAGTGAGTTCAGAACCAGTGTGGGCAACTTGATAAGATACTGCCCCAACATAGGAGAACNCTTTTTAAAATGCTGGGATGTGGCTCAGTGGTAAAGCACTCGCCCATCATGTACAAGTTCTGGGCTCCATCCCCAGAACAGGGCATGGGGGAGTGAAAGAGAAAAATAGACTTCCTTAGACAAACAAAATTGATGGAATGTGCTGTCAGCAATCCTGCCCTGGAAGAAACATTAACAGAATTTCTTNGCTGAGTAGGAATACTGCAGAGGTAGGAAATGCATCTGTGTTAAAGGAAGAGTGAAGGCTGGAGAAGGAATAAGCAAAGCGAAAGGAAAAGCTTTTGTATTTTTCCTCTGTGTTGATCCANAGTCTGCTCAAAATTATAATCACAACTACATCTTCAATGCATTCGTAATGTTGATGTGAAACGATGATGGTGGTGATGTAGAAGACAAGAGGAAGAACATGGGGTTACATGGTCACTACAAAGAACCTGCCATGGTCCTGAGCTGAGGCAATGTCCTTTGAAAGTAGTNATGACAACAGATGTGGCGGTGCACTCCTGTCTCATCAAAGCCCTAAGAGCCCCTCTCTCAACTTGCTTTATAGATTCAAGGCAATCTAGAACTCCCAGCAAGATGTTTTGTATAGATTGTCAAAGTGATTTCAAAAGTTTTTACACAGTTATAAAGAGCCTTGAATAGCCCAGCACAATATCAAAGAAGAACAAAGGCAGAACAATGGCTTTGACTTACCACAAAGCCACGGTACTCAAGGCCTTGTAGCATTGACAAGGAGGTAAACAGACCATAATTCAGAGTTCCTAACTAGACCCACAGAAATCTAATCAACTGGTCCTTGACAAAGGAGGTACTCGAGTGGACTGTGGAGTCTTTCCAACAAAGAGTTCTGCAACGACTGTATATCCATTCACAAAACACTAACCTAGGTACAGACCTTTCATTTTCCACAAAGTTAACTGAAGTTGTTCACAGCACATAATGTAAAATGTNAAAGTATGGAATCCCTACAGGTACTGAAGGAGAGAACTAGACAAGCTTGGGTAATGTGTTTGTANATATGACAAAAGAATCACGAAAGAAATAACTGATAAGCTGGTCCTCGTTAAAATTACAACTCTGTTCTGTAAAGAACCATGCCAAGAGAATGAGCAGTCAAGCCACAGACTAGAAGAAAATATTTTCAGAAACATATCTGATAAGGGATTCAGATGTTTATAGAAAATGTACAAAGATCTCTGAATGCTCAATGATAGGAGAAACAAGCCACCCTTGTNTAAATATATTAGTGAACTTATAAGACACATCACTGAATGATGCATAATTGGTAATGCAATAGTCAGATGGCAAATAAACATAGGTGACCTGTTCAACATCACACTACATTAGAGAAGTGCAAATGAGATATCACTATGTGCTAGTCAAATGGTGCCCAAACCCAGAACCCAGACAACTACCTAGTGCTGGCAGTGCTGTGAAGGCGGTCGTGGTTGAAGGTGAGAGATACAAATGGTCCAGCCACTTTGGAACAGACTCTGGTAGTTTCTTACAAAATTAAGCATACTTGCACAAGAAANTTAGTAATCATATTCCTTGATGTTTGCACAAATGAGTTGAAAGTACATGACAATACAAGAACCTCCACATGAGCTTTTAAAGCAGCCATATTCCTGAATACCAAACTACAGAAGAAACCCTGATATCCTTCAGTAGGTGAACAGACAAACTGTGGTATATAAAGAAAATAAATATTATTCAGGATTCAAAAAGAGCTATCAATCCATGAAAATACATGAAGACAACTTAAATGTGCATTACTAAATACAAATAGCTGATCTGAAAAGGTTATGTTCAGAAGCATCTGATAGCTATCTATCATCTATCTGTCTATCATCTATCTATCTATCTATCTATCTATCTATCTATCTATCTATCTATCTATCTA